>BPTQ01000007.1:219570458-219850217 GCA_019973895.1 Chrysanthemum seticuspe | reverse complement strand
ACTCAAAACATGAGTGTTTTAGAACTACCTCCTACTGAAGTTTGGTCGTCAAGTTGTAGTCTCTTCCCACTTAGGATTCTAAGTACTCCAATAATTTGTTCTCCAAGAATTTGAAGAACTACGTCCTAATTAAATGGGCTAGAGACTATCAGGGACCCAATCGGGTTAAGTAACACAAGGATTTTTCCCACCGTATTGACAACAGTGTTTACTTCTTTTACTCAATTAAGGTTGAGCTAACCAATGCCCTACCGCACACACATAACTGATAGCGTTCAACTTACTGCGGTGGGCATTTCTGGTAAAAGGAGATGGGAAGTACCTGGTTTACGAACTCTCTAATCGTCCCTTGCTCATGATAACAAAGGATCTACCAAAGAGCCCAATAAAAGTCTAGGGGTAACTCTTTTCTTGATCCTGTGGATCAATGGGGATCTGAAAATAACCCGAGAAACCATCTAGGAAACAATAGTACTCGTTCCCTGCTAATCTCTCAAGCATTTGGTCCATGAAGGGTAGAGGAAAATGGTCTTTACGGGTGGCGTCATTCAACTTGCGATAGTCAATACACACACGCCATCCCGTAACCAATCGAGTTGGAATTAACTCATTTTCTTCATTTGTGACAACAGTTATGCCACCCTTTTTAGGAACACAATGAATTGGGCTAACCCAGGGACTATCAGAGATCGGGTAAATTAATCCTGCATCAAGAAGTTTAAGAACCTCTTGTTTAATAACCTCATGAATCTTAGGATTCACCCTTCTCTGATGTTGAACTGCTGGTTTGAAGTCATCCTCCATCAAGATTTTGTGAGTACAAAACTCAGGGTTGATACCCTTAATGTCGGAGAGTTTCCAAGCAATTGCTTGCTTGTGTGACTTCAAGACCTTTATCAAAGCAGTTTTTTCGTCTTTACTCAAATCTCGAGCAATAATGACGGGTAATTTATCATCACCCTCAAGAAATGCATACTCGAGATGAGGTGGTAAGTCCTTAAGTTCGACTTCAGGAAATTCTTCAGTTTTCTCAACTGACTTGACTTCCTTGTTATGAAGTTCTTGAGGAGGGAGTGGAGGAGAAGTGTCCTGATTTAACAACTTCTCAAGAAGAAGAATATATCCCTCCAGATTAATCTCATTGTTATTAATCTCATCTGGAATTGAATCACTAGTGTGGGGAATTGATGATGGATCATCATTAAGCAACTTCTCAATGAGAAGTATGTCCCCCTCGATGTCGATGGGAGCGTGATCAATTTCCCATGGAACAGAATCACTAGCCAAGTATGCTTCAATCTCTTCCAAGATAAAGTCGCTTCCCTCAAACGGAGTGAGAGAAGGAGTAGAATTGGCAATGATGGGTTGAGATGAATGAGTGAGATTATCACTCGAAGAATTATGAACATAACCGAGAACTTCTTGAGAGTACTCTTCAGAAGCAACATCAATGATATCTATTCGGTTAACCGACTCAGAATCATAGTTTGCGGAGTACCTCGAAGTTTGATCAAGGTTAAAGGTGACAGCTTCATTACCTACACGTAATGTGATTTCATGCTCAAATACATCAATGAGAGCACGGCCCGTTCTCAGGAATCCTCGTCCAACAATGAGAGGAACCCGTGGATCAGCATCGAAATCAACAACTACAAAGTCAGCGGGAAAATGGAACTTTCCTACTTTCACGAATACGTCCTCGGCAATGCCAAGTGGACGGGATATTGTACGATCTGCAAGCTCGAGAGTCATGCATGTAGGAGTAAGGTCCGGAAGAGAAAGTTTCTTCCATACTGAATGAGGCATCAGGTTAATGCTTGCACCAAGATCGGCTAAGGCAAAGCATTCAACCATTCCTGGAAATACACAAGGTAAGAGAAATTTTCCAGGATCTCCAAGCTTCTCGGGAAGCTTCTTTAACAGAACTGCTGAGCAGTTCTCGTTCAGAGGAGTTTTAGCCATTTCAAACAGTTTTTCCTTGTTGCTTAACATGTGTTTGAGAGTTGATGCAAACTTGGGCATCAGCATGATAGCATCCGCAAAGCTTATGTCAAAATGTAGTTCTTGGAAATTTTGAAAAAATTTGTCCATCTGATGACTGGCTTTTTCGCGGAGCTTTTGCTCATTCAAACGTGATGGGTAAGGAATAGAATATTTGGATTTGGGGTTTTCAACGGGAGCTACTGGAGGTTCAAAAACAACTCCTGGATTGGATTTGGGTTTCGGGACAACTTGAGGATGGACATCGTTGGTACCTCTGTTATTAGTAGGAAGTTCCTTGTCCTTTGTCACCTCAGGTTCAGTTTCCACTACCTTCGGAAGAGAAGAAGAAGAGGTAGTAGGAATAGCGGGTCCATCGTATGATACACCACTTCTGGTTGTGATCGCCTTTGCATCGCCCCTCGGGTTAGCGATCGTGTTGCTCGGAAGTTTTCCTGAGCCCGAGGGTTGATCATTTAAAGACTTCTTTAGATCAGCGATTTGACTGACCAACAACCTGTTCATTTCATCCTGGGATTTCATGAATTGCTTCAATAACTCATCAGATGATGGTCCAGTTGGAACAATGGCTTGAGTTTGATTAGGAAAATTCTGGCCTCTATTGTTCGGATTAGGGCCTTGATTTTGAAAATTTCCTTGGTTAGGATTCATATTCCCATGAAATTGATTCCTTCGATTGAAATTGTTTTGATTAAAGTTTCCTTGATGTTGGAAACCTTGATTTGGTCCGGGATAGAAATTACCTTGGTTTTGATAACCTTGGTTCATTCTAGGTTGGTTCTGATTTCGGTTTTGTATGTTAGGATTCTGGTTAAAACCGGGTGGTCCCTGATAAGTATTAGCACGGTAGTTTGGTTCATTTTGAGGACGGTATTCATTACCTCCCTGATGTGAAGTACCGGCTATAGCATTGGCTTCAAACGGACTACCATCGGTGGCAGTACAGTTGTAGTATGCATGAGGGCCACCACAAGTAACACAGACCTCGACTTTCTTCACTTCACCATGTGATGGTGTCTGTGTGAAAGTGACTTTCTTTTGGTTAGCAAGAACCAAAGCCTGAATAGCATCCGTGAGTTTGTCAATCTTAGCATCGGTGCTAGATGTACTCACGTGAGATGAAGTAGAAGGTCCTGCATTAGACTGAGACTGATATGTCTTTGTTCGGAAAGGGCGGACCTAGGACTTGTTTTCTATGATTTGCAAGGCTTCTTTTGTGGTCTTGCTCAGGAAATTACCTCCCGCGGAGGCATTTAAAGAGTCTTGGTTAGTTTGGTTCAGACCATTGTAGAAAGTATCCATTTGCATTAACTCGGTAAAACCATGATGCGGACACTTTCGGAGCAACTCTTTGTAACGATCCCATGCCTCACCGAATGATTCATCAAATCTTTGAGTAAATTTCATTATCTCATTCTTAAGACTTGTAGTTCGGGATGGAGGATAGAATTCGTTAACAAACTTAGTGACTAAATCCTCCCATGTCTCAATGGAACGAGGGGGTTGTTTCTCAAGCCAATTCCGGGCTTGTCCCTCTAGAGAGAATGGGAACAGAAGAAGCTTAATTGCTTCATGTGGGACATTCTTGTATTTGATGGTCGATGCAATCTTGTTGAACCATCGAATATGTGCATGAGGGTCGTCCCGCTCAAAACCATAAAATTGGCTTTGGGTTACAAGATTAAGCAACCCGGTTTTGAGCTCAATGGTATCAGCCACGATGGCTGGGACAACAATGGCATCTCCGTAACCCTCGATGGGTGCTTGGAGAAGCTCGTTCATCGGTTTATCTTCTGCCATTACGACAGGGGGTGGTGGTGCTAGACGTTCCTCAGTCACGGCTGAAGGAGCAGAACGTCCTCTGCGTCTACGTGGAATACTTACAAGCTCTGAAAGTGGACTTGTAGAGCTGGAAGAACGAGTGCGCATGCACTAAGTATAAAAATCAGTTTTCAAAAACAAATGCGAGGCAAAACGACAAGTGAACTTAAACCAATAATCACAAATGAAATGGCTTCTTTGAAAAAGGTACACCAAAACACAAGGACACAAAGGCAAGTTTTGATCTTTAAGATTAGGAATTTATTAATGTTCACACCCCCAGTTGGTTGGTGTTCTGCCTTGGTTTGCGGTGGTTGATTTTTATGTATTTATTAAGTACCACTAAAAAGACGTAGGTATGGATTTGTGCAAAGGGTTTAAATACTTTTGGACAATATTTTTGGTATCGTCTCGTTTAACCAAATCGTACCTCTTTAAGAATCACCTTAAAGAAAATACAAGATAGAAAACGTTACGATTGTTTTGTTGTTTTATATTTTTTTGTGTTGTTAACACTTTAGGAAAAGTGTTAATGAACTTTTTGATTTTGATAACTTTACAAAAACAAACTGTTTACAAAAGGTGGTATATGTGCAAGTATGGGTCTGAAAATGTTTAAAACACGCTAAAGCCTCCCCGGCAGCGGCGCCAAAATTTTGATCGCTTCCAAAACAGTCAAGAAATATTGACCAAAGGTTTTAGTCAACAAAAGTCAACTATTATGGACTCAATACAATTTCCCTTGGAATTTAGTGGATTCCCGGATCGTTAAGTCCCACGGAGGTTGAATGGTGTTTGAAAACGTTTCAGAAATAGAATGATCATTAAGGATAATGATCTGTAAGGATTTTGGTGAATAATTACACTACTGATTGATTGGAATTGTATTTGGATACAGAACTATAAAGCACAACAATCAGATTAAACAAACGTAAATGCGTACGTTTACTAAATTTTACTTAAACGTATAAAACGTAAATTTAAAAGATTAGAACACCTATGGATATGAAAATAATATTTTTACAATCCTAATAATAAAAGAAAATTAGTGGAAAATTAAAATTATTTTTATAACTATTTATTTAATTATTATTAATTAAAAACTATTTATTAATTATTTAAAATACACTTAAATACAAGAAAATACAAAATTAACCTAGAAAAATGAAATTTTAACTTAGAAAAATCTAGAATATTATAAAACTAATTTTAAAACTGAAAAGATATTTTTTATGTTTTTTATTTATTTATTATTAATTATTTAATACTTTTTAACTATTTTAAATTCTAATAAATACTAAACAAACTAAGAAAATTATGAAATTTTTTCTATAAATATCCTATGATGACAGAAAGCTAAGAAAATTATAAAAACAGAAAGTGCTTAATAATAAGCTAAAAAAGAAAATTAAAAAACTAATTTATATTAAATAAACGCTATCACTATTTTTAAAATGATGTTTTTATAATTTTTTCTTTTACAAAACTATTTAACTACTGATATTAAGCAACTTTAATGAAGACAAAAATTTTAAAACTTAAAAATAAGCAGTTTGAAAGCTTAAGATCTTAACAGTTTAAGTTTTTGGCTTATTTTGATTTTTAAGCTCAAATAAGATCACAACAAACTTAACAGTTGGAACCAAAAGTGAAATAAGATGTAAATAAGCTAAAGGAACTTAAATTAAGCTAACAGGCACAAAGAAAACACACTGAAAAGCTTAAAATAAGCTAATAAGCACTTATACTAATCCTATCAACCAAACAGGCCTGCACAGTTTTTGTAGGCTAGATTAAGCTAGGGGCAAAAGCTCCAAAGCTCAAAATGAACACTGACACAACAAGCTTGTTAGGTGAGCTTCTCAGAAAACCAAAGTATACAAGGTGGGGCCCACTATTAAGCTCTGATTGAGCTTGTGAAAGTGGCTCAAGTACACTGATGACTCAGTGTATACTGAGTCAGTGTATACTGAGAAATTGACAAAAATAAAAGCTATAAGCAGCCCTATTAAATAAGCTAGAAAAAGAAAAATAAGCACTGGACCTTTGAGACAGCTAGATGGGCTTTCCAAAAAGCTAAGGGTCAAAAGCTGAGGTTCACTAATAAGCTCTGTGTGAGCTTGTGAAATCAAGCAGATACAACAACTCCTCTGGCACAGGGGAGGTTTTTGAACTAGTGCTTAAAAGAAGCTAGAAAATAAGCAGTTTAACTAGCAAACTAAAAATTATAAAAATTACTGTGATAAAGATGAGCAACTAAATTTTATAAACCTAAAAGCATAAAACATGAAACTCCATATTAAATCCTATAAAAAATTATCTATTTTATTCAAAAACTGATTAATTGAAAATTTGACTTTTTGAGTTAAACACTAAAGTTGACTTTGATGAACTTTGAATCAAATCTACTTACTGATTATGATGTTATAAGCTATAATAAGATGAAATTAAGCTTTATTACCAAGTTCTATGCAACTGTGATGAATTTGACAAGCTAAATCCTAACAGTGAGCTAATATTTTGAGATTAAAGGCAATTTTGACAATTTCTCAAACAAGGACTGGTTTTTATTGTTTCTTTGAGTTATTAAGACCAAGTGTGACAAACAACAAACAAGAACATAGGCTTGAATACCTTCTAACACAGTTTACACAGTAAAACCAAACAACCCTTTAAAAGACTGTTTTGAAACTTTAAGCACTAAGACAGCCTTTCAAACCAAGAAATCTAGTGATTAACTTAAATTAACTATAATGAAACAGGATTAAGCTAAAATTAACACACTTTAAACACTTAAACTAGAAAATGCAAATTTTTAAGAAATTGCTTACAAATTGTGTCCAAGCACAAAACAGAGACCCAGGAGCCAAGAACACAACCTATAGCTTCCCAAGAGCACTAAACCAAGGGCAATCCAAAATTACCCTTGCTCCAGCTGTGATCATCTTCTTGGTTGATTTTTGATTTATAACTAATTTTTTGTATTTTTGGTATTTTTTTCTTTTTGATACTAAACAAAGTTAAAACTTAGCACTAAGACAGCCTTTCAACCAAGAAATCTAGTGATTAACTTAATTAACTATAATGAAACAGGATTAAGCTAAAATTAACACACTTTAAACACTTAAACTAGAAAATGCAAATTTTAAGAAATTGCTTACAAATTGTGTCCAAGCACAAAACAGAGAACCAGGAGCCAAGAACACAACCTATAGCTTCCCAAGAAGCACTAAACCAAGGGCAATCCAAAATTTACCCTGCTCCAGCTGTGATCATCTTCTTGGTTGATTTTGATTTATAACTAATTTTTTTGTATTTTTGGTATTTTTTTCTTTTTGATACTAAACAAAGTTTTAAGGTTTCTAAAAGCTTTCAGAAGCTTTCTAGGAGCTTACATGAGCTTAATGAGTCCTTAACATCCACTACAAACAACTTTAAGATAAAATGAGAATTTTGACATGAAAATTGCACAAATTTAAAATGAGACTGAAAATTGAAATTGCTTATTGATAAAGGTTCACATACACTGAAAATACTTAAACAAAGTACTTGAAAGCTAAGTTTTACACTGGAAAGCTTAAAGTAATTAAAACGACTAAGAAATTTAAAAATTACACTAGATAGTTCTTCACATTGCTTCTTTCTTCTTTATAATGATCTTTTTAGACTCTGTCGACATCTCTGAGACTTTCCCACTTCATCTTAGCCATTGGATCCTTCAAAATCATCAAAACTGTCCATTTGGCATTTTGGCGCCAAAAGTCACTTAAGCAGGTTTTTGCAATTAAAGAAGTTTGGGTGTTTGTGGAGGTGTTAGGGGAGTGGGTAGACAGCTGGAAAGGTGGTAGAAGCAAGTGGCGAGAAACCATGGTGGTTTCTGGTTTTGGCGCGTTTGTGAGAGAGATGCACAGTGAAGCTGGGTTTGACTTTTGTTGACCCCATTTTATTAATAAGGCAGGGGGTTCAAAATGGGTATATTGGCAGGGTCAAGGGTTTTGGACTGGCTCAAGGGTCAAGGAGGTTTTGGACTTGGAATTAATAACACAAGGACCATTCTTGTAATTTCTGCAATCTTGAGGGACCAAAACTGTATTTTTTCCAAAGTTAACACAAGGACCAATTATGCCATATATGAATAGTACAAGGGTTTTATTTATTAATTTTCCATTTTAAATAACCCAGGGACCATTATTGACACTTTTCAAAGTTGAGGGACCAAAGTTGTCATTTTGTAATTCTTAAACTTTGAAGGGTTTGTTTTGACAACTTTTGAATCCATTGGACCTTAAATGATATTTTGTTTTATTTTAATTTACCAGGGACTAATTTTGACAACTTTTAAAACTTGGGGGACTAAAACTGCTAATTATGCAAACTTGATACGTTTTTCACCTGATTTTGGTATTTTTGCATTTGAAACACATAAAATACTTATTTGTGATATTTTTATCATTTTGATGCTTTGACAGGTGTTTTTGGATGTTTTTGGCAGTCTAAAAGGTACAAAAATGATGAGTATTTGCACACTCATCATTGTACAACAGCCAAAAGATTACAAGTTCTTTAAACTATGTCACACACCTTGTAACATGATATAAGTCTAATCTAGGCATCTCCTGGTGCTCCGCCTGATCGACTCTGAAGCTCTCGGACCTGTGCAGTCAAACTGACAACCATATCCGTCAGGTCACTAATCTGACTTTCCCAAGTAGCAATACTCACACGTGCTAATGCTAACTCATGTGCCTGTCATTGCTACTCATCCTGCGACATCTGAGATCTATCAAACAATACTGGCATCTCTTGCCTCAACTCTGTAATGTGCTCATGGTTTACTCGCTGTCTGGTCTCCAACCCCTGATAAGAAGCATCAATGGAAACCCTACCTAAAACCAAACCCTCTATCTCATCCTCCATCGCTTCAACTTGACTCAAAGGAATCTCCTCTAACTGCCCTAAAGCTCTGTCAATATGCTCCTGCTGATGATCTTGTCGTATCTCTAGTGTGATAGTAGTAGGTTGTCTAGCAGCAGTAGCCCTGGAACTCTCACCGACCTCAAACCTACCAGGTGGTGCAGTATGTGTAGTCTTAGTAGTAGATGGTAATGGTGTGTCAAGTCGTGCAAGCTTCTTGAGCGGCAAGTCAGATATGGGTGTAGGATCTCTGAGATGTGATGGTGCTGATGGTGCTCCAGATGATGATGAAGATGAGGATGATGATAATGGTGATCCTAGTGGTGAAGTAGAAGATGATGATGATGATGATAATGATGATGAAGGTGGTGATGGTGGATGAAATATAACCCTCTTACACACTGTCTCGCGGCTCCTGAGAGGTAAAACTAGAGTATGATGAATCGGGCGGTAAATAGGACTAGCTGATGGTGGTGGTGGTATAGGTGCAACTTCGCCCTCCTCAAAGGGTTCAGTCTCAATATCGGATAATATGAGTGGTGAGTCTGGTGTAGAGCCAACTGATGTTAAGGCTATAGTAGGGAGTGGCAAGACATCATCCATGTCAGAGTCTATAATAGGAGATGACAAGACATCCTCCATGTCAGAGTCTGAAGAAATGATGATGGGATGGGTATCTGAAGACATCTCTGTGACAGTCGATGTGAAATGAAAGTAAATAACCCGCATAATGTGCGTATGAATCCGCATGTATAGTGAATATGCACTTATTATGAAATGATGAGATGCTATGATATGTAGTTATAGTCTAGGTTCAATTATGCAACCTAGTTCTCTATAACCTTTGCTCTGATGCCAATCTGTCACACCCCCAAATACCTGATTTGCAACGGAATGAAGTACTTAGGGTGTGTCTGTCATAGCATCACAGTTACAGTTATATTGAACGACCTAAAGTGTCGTTTTAAAAGCACATCGTTTGATATATTAAAACATTCAGAGTTTAAAAAAGATAGGTCCCAAAAGATAGACAACATTTGCGGAAATAAGTTTCTTACAAGCCAAACGATGTATTTAAGTGCAATAATATACAAGTGAGATGCGTCGTCATCGCGACTCTATGATAAGGTCCTCATGCGTGCCATGAAGTATATGCCTTAGATACCTGGAAATACATTGCTAAAATGGTCAACAATAATGTTGGTGAGATTCATAGGTTTATGTAAATGTTTTATACGGCTACTACAAGTATAAGTTATGTATGACAAAAATGCCACATAAAAATGATACAATTGCTATAAGCTCATGACACTGAAGCTAGACTGATTATGATGTTCACCCCAACAGAGTGTTTTCCAAACAACTCTCATTCTGATATTAAATAAAATACATCCGTTTGACCAGTTGGAACCACCAACCCGGATGGAGGAGTTACCCTCAATAGAGCTATTCACTCACTCTTGCTTACTCCGTAATTAACGGTTCATGATAAAGAAATGGGGACATTAATATGGCAATGCTGTAACTTAAGCAATGTAAATGAATTTGATATACTTGGGCTCGTAATAAAATGATGTGCAATGTATTCTCCCCCGTAGGTTTGAAATGAAATATAAACTTGAAAAATGGGGCTATGAAAACTCACCTTGTTAATAATAGTTATCAGCTTTCAATATCTAAGACATAGGCATAACTTCCTTTCACCGCATAACTATTGATGTAAGTATTGATGTAATACTACTTGCATGCTTATACTTCAACCATGCTCCAACTTTATACTAGACGAGGTTTAGTGCTCGCCCGTTGCCGCGGTGTGTTCTATGAAACATGGATGTAGACATACATAGACAATGTATTCTACATTCATGTGTGAATTCAAATGGATAATGCGCAGAAAAGCAGGTAGAACTGCACCAAAAAATTAGTAAGAGTACCTTGCATATAGAAGCATGTATGCTCCTTATGAATATAACTTTTAGAGAGTGACTCCATAACATAAGACTACAAATGACCAACTATGACACTTCGCAAATCAGTATCCGTTACCATCTCCTTAGCATTTTGAGTCCTTAATCTTACAGCAACTCGAATGATGACAGAGATTGCAATTCCAACTTGCAACTTGTTAGCCTTGATTATTTTTATTAGAAGTGATGGTCATTCACGATTAGGAACTTTGTAATGTGTGTTAGATATCGTGATAGAATAGTCAACGGGCTCGTGGATTGGGCTAAGCTAATTGGGCATAAGTTATGTTAAGCTAGCCTTGTCTAGTTCGTGAAACCCAAGCCCAATCCAAGTCCATCTCAAGGCCCATGGCCAAGCCTTAGGGCATCATCTCTCTTACCTATATATACCCCTCAAGTATGTCATTTGAGGGGTGTGCTTGAGTGTGTGTGTGTGTGTGTTTTTCCTTTGAAGCAATATACAACTTATTGTGTTCATCTTTCTTCTCTCTACCTCTCTAAATATATACACGAATTACACATCAAGTCACCAAGTTCTTTACTTTATCTTTCTATTCTACGCCTACTGTTTGAATAACGTGGTATTTGTGTTGGGTTTGCTTGGTAAAGTGATAAGGATGATATATCTAAGGTCCTACAATTGGTATCAATCGCCTAACAATGGTTTAGGAGTGTTTGTGTTTGTTTTGAAGGGTTACGCATAAAGGCTCACGTTTTACATCTTTGATACGCATAAAGCTTTAATTTTTGCACTTAAAAATTCAAGATTCTTGTGGTTTAAGGTATATTTGGTGCTAAAGTTTCAGTTTTTTGCAAAAAGTTAGAAGCTTTACGTGTTTTTCTTCACTTTTGAACTCGTATTTGGTTATTGGTCATTTCTACTCGTAACTTTTCTAAGCACTTTGGGTGAAAAAGGTTCACATTTTCGTGTTATTTGAGTGTTTTTAAGGCTATCTGTGCAAGCGAAATTGTTTGAATCATTGGAAATTTTTTACGAGTAAGTCAAAACCCTAGTTCTACTCGTAAGAAAGTCAACTACTCATAAGGTTCTACTCGTAACTTTTTGGTGAAGAATCTTCGAGCTATAACGGTTACTCAGTGCTTCCCTCACTTGGATAAGTGTGTGGTACACTTCGACTTGTGGATATCCCTTACGCTGTGACAGTGTAAAGGATTTTTGGTTCTTAACCATAGTTTACGCATAAGCTAAAAGCTTACGAGTAAATCTACGCATAACTTCACAATTACGCGTAAGGTTTACGAGTAACTTTTTGTCTACGCATAAGCTTAAGGTTACGCGTAAGATACTTTCTACGCATAAGATCCTACGCCTAAGGAATCCTACGCCTAAGCTTCCTACGCATAAGATCCTACTCGTAACTACATCCTACTCGTAACCATATCCTACTCGTAACTTTTGTTCTCTACGCCTAAGCCCATATCCTACTCGTAACTTCTTTCTAAGTCTACGCCTAAGCTCTTCAACAAAAAAAAAAAAAAAAAAAAAAAAAAAAAAAAAAAAAAAAAAAAAATTAAATTTTTGAGGAGACTAAACGTTCAATTTTTACGCGAGATTCAAATTTTGGTTTAACTGTGAAAATTTTGGTCAAAAATTCAAATTTTTGGGCCTAAATTCAAAATTTTCGGGTCAAATTTGGCGTCAAAATTGTCATAACTGAAATTTTTCATACGACCTTAGAATTGACTTTTATAGTGAATTTCAAATTTTGGGCGAAAATTTTTTAAGAACCGAGTTTACGAGTACGACTTTCAGAATCACCTCAACCGAGCTTAATCATCATCAACCACAACTCCTTTATCGTTGAATCGATCCTACATCAACTTTATCATATCATACCTTCATCAATGGCAACTCAACAAGACATTCATGCAGCCGGTGCCGAAAACCGACCTCCTATGTTGGCAAAAGGTGGTTATCTTCAATGGACAAGTCGTATGCTTCGTTACATAAAGACCAAAGCTAATGGGAAACTCATGATTAAATCCATTCAGGATGGACCCTTCAAGCCTCGACAAGTCCATGTCCCTGGAAATGCAGATGCAACACCTCCCATCCCACCATCCTCTCATCTTCAAACTGAATCTGAATACACTGAAGAGGATCAGAAACAAGTCGATGCAGATGACATGGCAATTCATATTATTCAACTGGGTTTACCAATAGACATCTTTGCTGCGGTAGACAGTTGTGAAACTGCTTTCGATATGTGGGAACGTGTTAGACGACTATGTTTTGGAACAGAAATTGGTAAACAAGACATGGAGAACAAGCTGCTAACTGAATGGGAGAAGTTTACATCTACACCAGGAGAATCCATTGAATCCTACTATGGAAGGTTTTGCACTTTGATGAATGAGCTTCTAAGAAACAAGTTGGCACCCAGAACAATCGTTCAAAACATCAAGTTCCTGAATAATCTTCCAGAAGAATGGGGACGATATGTCACTATTGTCAACCAAACAAAAGACTTACATCAGGTGAACTTTGATCAACTCAACGATTTTCTGAAACAAAACCAAGCTGAAGCGAATGAAGTCAGAAAAGAAAAATTGGCAAAATTGGCACTCATTGCAAAGACTCAAAATTCAGTGAATACACAACAACAAGCTTCATCATCTTCCAACAACAACAACTTGCAGCAATACATTCCACAACCACAACAACAATTCTATCCAGATCAACAATACCAGGAACAAGGAATCACTGATCCTGAAACTGACCCAGAAGCGACCTTGCAACAGATATTTTCTTTATTGGATAAAGCAGTTAACAGTCGCATCGGTAATCATGCGGTTCCGTAACAGGGTAATCAGTCGGGTCAGAATGTTGGAAATCAGATGGGACAGAATGTTGGGAATAGAGCAGTGGGTAATCAGAATGGCAATGTTGCAGCTCCAGTCGTTGGGAATTATGGAGATGGACATCAAGGGGGTCAGATTGTGAATCAGAATATGGGATATCAAAATGGGAATAACTGTTTTATGACTTCTGTTCAGAATGCTACCTCCGAACCTCAAAGACAAGATTCAGGATCTAGTGTCATACCAATGACAAAGCTTGAAAAGATCCAGTACATGTTGATGTTAGCAGAAAAAGAAGAATTGGGAATAGAGTTGACTGTCGAGGAAATAAAATTCAGGTACCCAAAATGGGAAGATAAAGCAAACGATGCTGCAACCTCCAGTCACACAATCAATCAACAGGCCACAACATCAAACGGTACTTATGACACAACTCCTGTCTACGACACAGATTCACTCAATGAGGTACCACATTCGTTTACTCATGAGAAGCCACATTCTGTGTCTCCCGAACCTTATTATGACACATATGTGGGAGAGCAATTTAACAGCAATGTTAACTCTGAAACTCCATATATGGATCCTAATGGAGGTCAAGTGATACAGAATGGTGCTAATGATGAGGAAACTCGTGCTTATTTTGAATCATTAATCAATCAATGTGGCATTGAAGTTGAGAAAGTAAGAACGGTCAATCGCGAGGTTAAGGCCGCGAATAAAAAATTGATCGCTGAGCTTGAGAGTTACAAGGAGCACGCCAAAGCCTATGAATTTCATACAAACAAACTTTCAGAATTAGAAATTGGTTATCGAGATACTGTTTTAAGAGAAAAACAATTGCAACTCAAGTATGACACACTTGATGTGAATTTGAACTTGAAAATTAAATCTTTAAACAAGGAAATTTCTGATCTAAATGACCAATTTTCTAAACAAAAAGCACTGTTTTCTGATCTTGAAAAAGAGAAGAAACAATTGATTGCTGATTTTTCAAAACGAGAAGATTCTCTTCTTGATGAAATTCTGGATAAAAATGAAACAATCAAAAAATTGGATAATTTGCTTCTTACAACGGGTCATTCCGCTAAGACAAACAAGATGCTTTCTAATCAAGTAAATCCGATTTTTCATACTACTCAGAAAATGGCTCTTGGTAACTCACCTCCTTCGTTCCTCAAGAAAGCTCAGAAATCTCAGAATGTGTTGAACAATGGACAACCTTTGCATGAACCCATAATTGTTCGTGATTCTCTTGAAACGTTGGAACTAGCTGAGGAGAGTAGATCAAAAATGAAACAAAAACATCCGGAAATAAAACCTATTGATTATAACAAATGGAACAAAATTAATGGTATTCCTTTTGTTTCTCAAAATGAAAAGTCAACGTTTTCCACCACACCAAGTGTTTCAAACAAAGTGTCAACACCAGTTTCAAAATCAGTTTCAAAACCAGTTGTTGTCTCCAATTCTCTTTCGAACATTGAACAAATGTCTTCAAACAATCCTTTTAACACAAGTGAAGCGCGAAGTATTTTGGAAAATGTGAAAACGAGAATTGCAGATCTTCAAGAGACCGTTAAAACTAAAACCAATATTAGGACAAACATCTGGTTTAATAGTTTTGATAATGAACAGAAAAAGTTTTTTGAAACTCAAATTGCCCCTCAGCTGAATAACATCAGTGCAAGGGTAATTCATTTTGAACAAGCGCTTTTGAAAGAAACAACTGACTTTGTCAAGGACCATAAATCCCTGGTAAAGCAAGCTAATGAAAGTGTTGAACACATCAAAGTTTTGGAAAAGTTTAATGACTCTCTCCGAAGATGTTCTGACTACTGATATTATGTCCATCATTTTGCAAACATATTCTGTTGAAGATCATGAAAGACTCCAGGATGAGACCTCCGAAATTGTTTCAAAATATGAAAAAGCTCTTATGAAACTTGAAAAAGAAAATATCTCATATTTTAAACAACTTGATCGAAAAATTGAGGAATGCAAGTATGACAAACTGTCGTATGAGCGTGCCTACAATGACATGAAAGCTAAAAATGATCTCTTGAGGGCTCAGCTGGAAATTCAAAAAGGAAAGGTAGTAGAAACTGTGATTACAAAACCATTGACTGCGGAGAAAGCAAATGTTCCCAAACCGGTTTCCAAACCAAAAATGTCTGTTTCTATGCCTCCTCCAAAAGTCAATGAGAAAAATGATTTGTCAAAAACAGTCACTCCACAGTCCCTGCCTATTAAAAAGAGAATTATCAAAAGTTTTGAAAAAGGAAAAGCAATTGCTGAAACACCAAAAGTGATTACACCTGGCATTTCTAGGAATAGTACACGGAATGTGACCAAAAATCCAGTTAAAGAATCTATTGGTTCTAACAACATGGTCAACACTCACTATCTAGAAGAAGCTAGGAAAAAGGCACAGACTCGAAAAGACGGAATTCTAGGTTCAACATCTAGGGTGATAAATTCTACAAGATTTCAAGGCACTGCTAGTAGTAGTAAACCATTACCTAGGAACACTCTACAAAAGACTAGGGATTGGCTTACATCTAAGAGTAGTTGCGCAAAAGAAAATGCTATGCCCTTAGAAAACAACACTAGGAATTCTAAGTCTTTTTCGAACAAGAATCAATTTCCAAAAGACTGTAGTGACAGAGTTAAAGCTGATGTTTTAAACAAGAATATTGAATTTGTCTGTACTACATGTAAAAATGTGTCTTTTCAGCTAATCATGATGCATGTGCCTTACAATATCTCAAAAAAAATAATTCTCGTGCCAAGGAACAATCCACTAAGACACCAAATAGAAACAAACCCGTTGACAAGATGAACATCAAAAGGAAACCTAATAGGTGGATATCTTCAGGACGTAGTTTTTCAAAAAATGAGTCTTCCGCTGCATCTGATAAGAAAACAACTCCTAGATCTTACCTTAGGTGGATTCCCACGGGCAAAGTTTTCAACTCAATAGGTCTTAGATGGATTCCCACAGGAAAGATGTTTGATACTTGCTCCAACACAGATAATAGTGACAATCATTCGGATAAGGAAGTCAGATCCACTTCAACCGTTGATAGTGATCACCCTCACCGTGAGGAAACATGTACTTCTAACACTGTTATTTGTGAACATTATTCTTCTGTGGATGCAGGTACTTGTAAAAGTGTTGAAGATTCTTATACCCCGTGTGGTAAAGAAGAATTTTATGCCAATTTCGCATGTGGAAATCCTTTTCTAGTTCCACTCTTAACTCCACTTTTACTTGTCCCAACGTAATCTTCTTTCTTCAAATCTTCTTTGTAAATATTTTTGAAAAACAAAATACAAAATTTGAAAAACCAACAAAAGCAAAATACAAAAATAGAAAATTTTTCAAAAAATACAAAAACAATATAAAATCAAAAAATCCAAAAATATTCTTCTCACGACATGTCTCTCGTATAATCGATATTCTGTACGTTTCTAGAAATTTCATTCAACAATGATACGGGTGTGTACAGATGCTTGAGCGAGAGTTCTTAAATAAGTTTTCCAAAACATGTCGTTTCTCAAAATTTCTTCAAATAATGGCTTTCGTATACTTCAGTACGAAACCCGGACTTCAACATAATGGCTTTCGTATACTTCAGTACGAAACCCGGACTTCAATATAATGGCTTCTGGACACATCAGTTCAGGACCCGAGCTTCAAAGACAGGAAAGTGCTTATCTATATCAAAGGTTTTAAATATTTTTCAAGCACTATTCCTAAAAACAATGGCTTGCAGTTACTTCAGACTGTAACCCGATCTTTAAAGAAAGGAAAGTGCTACGCAAAATCGATTTTCATAAATATCGAGCACTTATCCTAAAACAAATGAAGATTATTCTTCTCGAATATCTTCAAAAGATTTTCAAAATCTTCTTCTCATCTTGTGTACCATTGATTCGAAATTTTTCAAAAAGATTTTTCAAAATCTCTCACATTTGGTACCAAGATAACTCCCTCTAAACCCTTAATTGATTCTAAATTTTCTATATGAAAAATATGCTTTCGTTAAGGGGGAGTATTAAAAAAAAAAAAAAAAAAATTGTTCCAAAATTCATGCTAAATCAGTTTCTCTCCAAATGTTTTTCAAAAAAAACATATCTTTTAATCATTGTGTTTCAAAAACATCATAGATATGCTATTTTTGAGGGGGAGAAACGTGATTAAAATGTGATCAAAAAGTTTAATGATCGTTGTTTGAATCTCAAAAGAGCTCGACTCAGTTGAAACCATTGAATTGACGAGGAATAATGTACCATCTCGAGAAACTTTCTATGGACTTGACCAGGACGGGTAATAATTTCAAGCTAGTTCGCTAGTGATGTAAACGTGTCTCGAATCGGTCTAGTTCATTTAAAGTCGATCAATTCAAAAAGTGCGAACTCTACCCTCTCTGTGCAGATTTCAATTAAAACAATATAAGCACATGTGAAGGGGGAGTGTTTCTGAAAAACAAAACTCTCAAGGTGTTAACAAAATTTTTTGATAATCATAAACACTCTGAGAGATTTTCAAGAAAAATGGTTTTATGGCAACAATAGGATAGTCATGGAGTTATAAGGTGACTAAGGATAGGAAATCAGTCCTATGATCCGCCAGAGCCGGAGGGATCTACCCAAGGACATCACCAATAGTTTAGAACTAGAAGTCCTCAGGTATGATTGAAAAAAGGAGTAATGTGAGAAAGGAGAAAGAAGGGGTTGAAGAATTAAAAAGAAATATAATGAAAAAGGGTGAAAAGAAATAGCCCTCCATATTCAACCTTAGGGCAGAAACCGGGTTCAACTCATCTGCTACTGGTTGTCACTAGATGACACTGGTATTGAAGACCAAGACGTCATGGACCCAGTGACGCACTGCACTAAACCTTCTAGCCACTCAATTCCTCTTAAAAGGGATTTGTTTCATTCTCACTGGGAACCCTGCATAATCTATCGACTTTCTCTTAGAGATTGTTGATATTGAAGAAGGAGACCCTCTCCCTAGTCTCCGCTCAGGAAAACCAAAATGCACTATTGAGTCTAGAGCCACGAGATTCATCAAAAGATCTCATAGGAACACTTGACAAGACATCGCTTGTTGTTCATCAATAAGAACACAAGTGATGTATTCTAGAGTCCTACGCAGATCTTAGCAATTTGCCAGAACATTTATGAGAAGTTTCACATCTGTGATCTTCAGTGATTGAATGGAAATTCCTGCCAGGGTCAACATCAAGCAGCCCTGACAGCAGGTCACTTCGGTAATTCTCCGTGGATTACGCTTAGTGTGTCTCAAACGGTCTACAGTCGTGGGGTGATGCTTCGGTGTACCTCAGCGACTCATCTGAACTGTAGATGTACTTCGGTATATCGCGTTATCTCACTTGTGGGACTCCAGTTCAGGAACGGCCTCTGTGAGAATTAGAGACGTGTTTTCACACTATGCTGTTAACACCCTCGAAATTCAAACTTGTAAGTGCCGGAATCCGCTTATTACTAACCTGTTTTATGTTTTCTTCTTATGGAAGCTCCAGAGCGGATGGATCGTGCAGACTCGCCACATGCTCATACCAACAACACATGAAAAGTTCTCATCAAAATCAAAGGCAACAAAGTTAAAGATGATTCTTCGTCAATGTCAAAGAATCCTCAAAGTATAAAGACTAGAGAACTACGTCATTGGTAAATCAAAGTCAAATAGAAGTGTGAGCATGGTGGAGAAAGACGTGGAGACACCTAACCAACGAAGTTGACAACGGCAGACAACCACATTAACTGATCACAAAGCATGAAGGAACAAAGAATCAAGACTATTCTATATCTACTCACAAAGTTCAAGCTCAAAAAGATTAAAGACCTATTCAAGTGGAGCATCTTTTGAATGACCACCCCTTAGGGGGAGATTGTTAGCCTTGATTATTTTTATTAGAAGTGATGGTCATTCACGATTAGGAACTTTGTAATGTGTGTTAGATATCGTGATAGAATAGTCAACGGGCTCGTGGATTGGGCTAAGCTAATTGGGCATAAGTTATGTTAAGCTAGCCTTGTCTAGTTCGTGAAACCCAAGCCCAATCCAAGTCCATCTCAAGGCCCATGGCCAAGCCTTAGGGCATCATCTCTCTTACCTATATATACCCCTCAAGTATGTCATTTGAGGGGTGTGCTTGAGTGTGTGTGTGTGTGTGTTTTTCCTTTGAAGCAATATACAACTTATTGTGTTCATCTTTCTTCTCTCTACCTCTCTAAATATATACACGAATTACACATCAAGTCACCAAGTTCTTTACTTTATCTTTCTATTCTACGCCTACTGTTTGAATAACGTGGTATTTGTGTTGGGTTTGCTTGGTAAAGTGATAAGGTTGATATATCTAAGGTCCTACACAACTGTCACTCCAATCTGTAACAAATCAAAATTTATAGCTTAGTATGTAGAAAAGTTTGTGTAGCGATAGGCAAACTTGTTCGTTCTAAATATGGCAAGACTCGCATAAACTTGTTACGTAACCGAATAAAATTTGATCAACTAAAAAGGCAAGTACGTCCAAGAAGATACACGTAAGGTTATATATTGACAAAAAACTAACAAAATTCAATATGGCAAGACTCGCATATACTTGTTACGTAACCGAATAAAATTTGATCAACTAAAAAGGCAACCACGTCCAAGAAGATACACGTAAGGTTATATATTGACAAAAAACTAACAGAACTTAATATCCCCTTGTAAATACTGCTTACTTACGTTAATTAATCCTCTACTTCCGCTAACATACTAACGTCAGCAGCAACAATTATCATAAGTTACTGAATTAATCCAGTTTGACTCTTTGCATAAAGCGCTTAAGTGTGAGATATCACATCATTTCATTCTAAATCGGCAACTCATAATGGTTTTTACAATACTCAACGAAACCTTGATACCTGATACCCCAAATGAATAACTAAATACACACTAAAACGGCATGCAGGTTCAAAAAAATACACGTGAGGTCATTTGTAGAAGAAGTTATAAATTCGATGTTAATCCCTGTGCATATAGCATACATTCTCGCTGCACTTCGGAAACTACAAATACAATCTAACATCACTCCTAACAGCTTTAAACATATTATCCCCTTCTCCATGACATACCATCGTTAATAGTTCCAAAATGTAAACATCCTATCCGACATTAGCCATAGTTGTCAACTCTCAAGAAAAAAAATTCCAAACTGTTTAAGCTAAATTTTGGGCTTATGTATTTTCAGCTTATGTTTCGTAAGCTCATTTTTTCCAGCTTATACATCTTATGGGCTGATATAAGCCCATACTTTTCAAAGTAAGCCAGAAAAATAGTAACCGGAAATCACATAAACTAATAAGCCCAAAAATAAACACCCCCTAAATGATCCAGAATGTAAGGGTGCATTTAGTTGAAAGAAAACACACTTGTTTTCTACAAAATGTTTTGTACAAAAAGGAAAATAGAGATTACGTTCAAATCAAGCTTTTCCCAACACATTCTCTATGAAACACAAAAAAATTGAGTCGAAATTACCATAGCGAATAGCTTGTTACCAGTCAAGGGTTTGATAATGGTATACTGGCATTTCATTAGTTTTGGAAAGACATCATTGATACTATTAAGAGAGATTAATTAATAAATCACAGCATAACACTTACCACTGGAGTTCTGAAACCTTTGGTACCAACACATGATCCTTATTTCCTTCATTTTATCTACAAGTTTTGAAATAATTTAGGTCATTCAAGTGCAATTCCATTAAAAAAACACATTAACATGAATCAGGTCAAATACCTTGTGTCTTGGATATGCATTCCTATTATACACGGTTGGCCCGTTATATGTCACACACCGAAGACCACAGTTGCAGCATTCCTGTTATACGTGGTTTGCCCGCAGCGATTTAAGAGAGAGAGGCATGTGTGTGAGGCTCAGATACGGTAAAGGTGAAAAAAACCCTGATACATTGGCGCTGGCTGCAAATCGAAGGGTTTGTCGTGCCAAGGGCCAAATGATAAAAGGAAACCTATTGAAATCCGTCACAAAAAAAGGTCGATACATGTTAGGATTTAGTAAATCCAGTTATTAAAGAGTCGGTCACCTCAAGTATATGTAATCGTTAGAAAGCTCGTAGTCGTAGATTAGTTAATGTTTAGTAGTATTTAGTTAAGTAACACCGTGGAGGACGGACGGGTCTTTACCCATTGTATGCCTGTTCCACAGCCCGTAGGTGCCGATTTATGTAAGAACTATAAATACTCTCTACCTCCCAAGGTAGAGAGTTGGAGCTCATAATAACACTTTTATTTTCTCTCACTAAGTTCCCAAACCTCTAACTCTTTCTCTCTCTAAAACATCTTGTATACGCCTCTTTGATCATTGGTTTAGTGTGTTTGTGAAATCTGATATGTAACAATTGGTATCAAGAGCCATGTTTTGATCATCTCTCTTACATATCCTTGGATTTCTAGTGGTTTTAGATGGTTTTTGAGTTTGAAAAAGTTTAGTGGTTTTTGCATCATTTGGATCATTTATAGTGTTAAAGTTTGAATTTTGGGTGTACTTTTGTGTTTAGAATCATTGTAAGAGCTTGGGTTTTGATTTGGTAAGCTTGAATTGTAACACCCCCAAAATACCGCAGCGGAAGACTGTGTCACTGGGGTGCTACTTCATAATACAAAGTACAAGTTATAGAAAACGACCTCTAAATGAGACGTTTTGAAAAGTTACCATTCGAATAATGAAATCAGAGTTACAAACAATGAGGTCCCAAAGTATAATACATAAATGTTTCAAATGGTAAATGACAAAAGCACAAGTCTTCAAAATATGTCGTGCGACTCTATGTTCCATGCAACAGCTATCGTCTTATTGACCTGAGATAAACATGCTTAAAGTGTCAACACAATGGTTGGTGAGTTCATAGAGTTTGTTTTGAATAAGTTGAAAAGCCTTTAAAGAATGTTCACACAGCAAAGGTATTGTAAATCCACTCAGTTCCAAGTTCCGCCATAAAGAACTTGCAACCTGTGTGTTCACAACCCACTGCCAAAATATAACACATTTTGTAGTCAAGCACACATACAGTTATAATAGTTCACATTATTGCACTTAGGGGACTGCTCCGTGTATGTTGGGAGACTTATCATCGACTTATCAAGTTTACTAGTGGACTGCTCCGAACAAAGGAGACTTACCATCGTCTTATCAAGTTTACTAGTGGACTGCTCCGAACAAAGGAGACTTACCATCGTCTTATCAAGTTTACTAGTGGACTGCTCCGAACAAAGGAGACTTACCATCGTCTTAAGTATAACACAATCAAGTATAACGCAATCAAGTATAATGCAACCAAGTATAATGCTTTGAGTATTTATAACAAGTATAAAACAAATGTTTGAGCATGTATCTCCCCCAAAGAGTTTGTAAAACAATTAAACGAGTAAAAGTGGGGCTACGAACTCACGGTAATCCTTAAAAGTTTAGAGTACTTGTGAAAGTAAATGAAAATAGTTGAGCATGTATCTCCCCCAAAGAGTTTCAAACGTATATACAAACGGGGCTAAGAACTCACCTTAAAAATGATATCACAACGTATAACGGAGTCGATGGATAAGCCTGGAAGTCTCTACATATAACCTAGAATATGATGTCAACTCTTAGGTTCAGAATAATGCCTAAGAAAACATGAACGAGCCTATATATGCCATTATATTGATCATGACGTAGTATTTGTATGTTTGTTTATAAAATGGTTTTCGTTTGTATATCTCGTACTACCGTTCAGGCCATCATAATTCAGAGGTCATGCAGTAAATGTTCGAGGAGCTAGGACACTTTAATTCGTAAATCCAGCAACTCGTCGATCCGTTTACCCAAATGAACCCCTCACATGAAGTTCCCTAGTGTTGTAGTGCTCAATACGTAAAACATGTATTTTGATTATTTGATTATATGCTAAATTAAGAGTTTATAAATACAATAAATAAACTAACAAAGTTTATAAGTATTTTAATAAGTTTGAGTTTTATAAATACTTACCTTAAAATAGAATGCATGAGTATTATGGAAAAATAAAATATTAACGGAGCTTCGACGTAGAATTTGCAGTCTTCGAAAACCCACGACTATTAGAAGATTATAACAACGCCTTCTTGAGAACCCGAAGAAGAAAAGAAGATTATAACGACGTCTTTTTGGAGACTTGAAGATATTTGAAGATTATAACGACTTTTTCTTAAAAACTTCCAAGAACGAAGATCAAACGCTAGTTTTCTTCAAGAACACATGAATGTTCTTACAAGAGCTATAAGAAATGCCTTAGGGTTTAGGACTTTAGATGATAAGAAGGGGTGGTGCATTTTTTTCTATGTTTTTAAGTTAGTATTTATAGGCTAGGATTTGGAGTTAACTACATATCGGGTTAAAAACTAACCATGGTTAAGTTGTATACTTGTAATGATCTAAGGAATGATCAAATATCATCCCTACATGTGTCTTACACGTTTCATATGAGGTGGTGGTGATAAGATTGAAATTTTCTTGATATTATCTTGTTTTTACGGAGTGTAGTTCGGTTCCGAAAATCGTTAACGGTAAGTATTTAATTCATGAAACGTAAACCGGGTGTCGTAAAAATATAAAACTTATAGGAATGATTAAAATTATCAATATACTCCATCTAAAAATATAAAATGGGTGATAAGTCTTATTGGGTGCAAAAACGCTGCTTAAAGCTGGAAATACGGTTAAAAACGCGTAATTCGCAGTTTATCAGAAAAGAACGAAATTTCAGGGAAACGACCGTGAATTTATTTAGAGTAGACTAAAATTAGTCTAAAAGTGATATGAGATGTCAAAATATAGTTTTCATCATACGAGGGATAACTTTACAGTTATACGTGAAGTCTAAAAGTTACGCGATTTAAGCAAAAACGTAGAACGTACAAGGTTAATTTCTTTATGGTCAAAGGAGGAGGGAAATATTTTTGACTTTTCCAAAAATGTAAAAGTTTCTAAAAATCTTAGGAAATACAGTGCAGGAATCGTTAAGTCTGGATGTAAGTAGAATTGTTTAAAACGTAAGTTTAGTTTCGTACTGCGCTGGGCTTATTTGGTAACATAAAAATAAATCTTAAAAATTCTCAAATTCGTCATGAGTGATAAAAAAATTAATCTAATGCGGGGAAAATTGTCAGAGGCAGTTTTCGTTATGCGCGGGATGTTTAAACGGTGAACCGTCCAAAACGAAACTTTAAAACGGTGTTTTCCTAATAACTTTTGCGAAAATGATCTAACGATTGCCGAACTCTCAGGTCATTACTAAAATAGTTTATCCTACGAGAATGTGAAATAAAATTTTACGGGATGAATAGTGAAAAGTGAATAGTAATAGTGAATAGTAAAAATGAATAGTGACCCAAAAATGCGAATTGTTACAGTCTCTACCCCTTAAAAGGAACTTCGTCCCGAAGTTCTGTTGATGTTCACTACTTACAGTGTGCATAGTCTAAGAGATTACGTCAAAGCTCAACTATATGGGTTTCTTATCTACTTAGGTACGTTCTTGTGACTATTGCGACTATTTCCCATCCTAAAGACGTGCTCTCTTATGGTAGGTTTGATGAGGCAAGCTTTCCCATTCTCGAGCAAAACCCTCAAAAGATTTTTAGGTAACCGATTTTTACTTAATCTCACAACTCATCAAACAAGAACTGTCATGAGATTAGGCTAAATCGGTTTGAGTAACAACTTGATTCTAGCTTGATCTTTGCAACTCATCAAACAAGAACTGTCACTCAGATCAAACTGGAAACAAGTGGTTTAAAGAAAATCTTTTGAAAATTTGGCTCGATTACGGAATTGCTTACACATATGAGACTACTACTCCCTTCATTGCACGATTCTTCCTGAATTAGACATAGGTGATCAGGCTATGTATAATTTTGGAGTAACTATGCAATGATTGGACTAATCGACTCATATGATGTTTGGTGTTTCAATCAGTTGATAGAAATCTCTCTTAGGTTCTAAAATTACGAAAAAGTCTACAGTGTGCAAGGCGATAGGGATGAAGGTCTCAACGTATATAGTAGTTATAGTCTAGGCTCTAAATGCAACCTAGTTCTCTATAACCAATTCTCTGATACCAATCTGTAACACCCCCAAAATACCGCAGCGGAAGACTGTGTCACTGGGGTGCTACTTCATAATACAAAGTACAAGTTATAGAAAACGACCTCTAAATGAGACGTTTTGAAAAGTTACCATTCGAATAATGAAATCAGAGTTACAAACAATGAGGTCCCAAAGTATAATACATAAATGTTTCGAATGGTAAATGACAAAAGCACAAGTCTTCAAAATATGTCGTGCGACTCTATGTTCCATGCAACAGCTATCGTCTTATTGACCTGAGATAAACATGCTTAAAGTGTCAACACAATGGTTGGTGAGTTCATAGAGTTTTTTTTGAATAAGTTGAAAAGCCTTTAAAGAATGTTCACACAGCAAAGGTATTGTAAATCCACTCAGTTCCAAGTTCCGCCATAAAGAACTTGCAACCTGTGTGTTCACAACCCACTGCCAAAATATAACACATTTTGTAGTCAAGCACACATACAGTTATAATAGTTCACATTATTGCACTTAGGGGACTGCTCCGTGTATGTTGGGAGACTTATCATCGACTTATCAAGTTTACTAGTGGACTGCTCCGAACAAAGGAGACTTACCATCGTCTTATCAAGTTTACTAGTGGACTGCTCCGAACAAAGGAGACTTACCATCGTCTTATCAAGTTTACTAGTGGACTGCTCCGAACAAAGGAGACTTACCATCGTCTTAAGTATAACACAATCAAGTATAACGCAATCAAGTATAATGCAATCAAGTATAATGCAACCAAGTATAATGCTTTGAGTATTTATAACAAGTATAAAACAAATGTTTGAGCATGTATCTCCCCCAAAGAGTTTGTAAAACAATTAAACGAGTAAAAGTGGGGCTACGAACTCACGGTAATCCTTAAAAGTTTAGAGTACTTGTGAAAGTAAATGAAAATAGTTGAGCATGTATCTCCCCCAAAGATTTTCAAACGTATATAAAAACGGGGCTAAGAACTCACCTTAAAAATGATATCACAACGTATAACGGAGTCGATGGATAAGCCTGGAAGTCTCTACATATAACCTAGAATATGATGTCAACTCTTAGGTTCAGAATAATGCCTAAGAAAACATGAACGAGCCTATATATGCCATTATATTGATCATGACGTAGTATTTGTATGTTTGTTTATATAAATGGTTTTCGTTTGTATATCTCGTACTACCGTTCGGGCCATCATAATTCAGAGGTCATGCAGTAAATGTTCGAGGAGCTAGGACACTTTAATTCGTAAATCCAGCAACTCGTCGATCCGTTTACCCAAATGAACCCCTCACATGAAGTTCCCTAGTGTTGTAGTGCTCAATACGTAAAACATGTATTTTGATTATTTGATTATATGCTAAATTAAGAGTTTATAAATACAATAAATAAACTAACAAAGTTTATAAGTATTTTAATAAGTTTGAGTTTTATAAATACTTACCTTAAAATAGAATGCATGAGTATTATGGAAAAATAAAATATTAACGGAGCTTCGACGTAGAATTTGCAGTCTTCGAAAACCCACGACTATTAGAAGATTATAACAACGCCTTCTTGAGAACCCGAAGAAGAAAAGAAGATTATAACGACGTCTTTTTGGAGACTTGAAGATATTTGAAGATTATAACGACTTTTTCTTAAAAACTTCCAAGAACGAAGATCAAACGCTAGTTTTCTTCAAGAACACATGAATGTTCTTACAAGAGCTATAAGAAATGCCTTAGGGTTTAGGACTTTAGATGATAAGAAGGGGTGGTGCATTTTTTTCTATGTTTTTAAATTAGTATTTATAGGCTAGGATTTGGAGTTAACTACATATCGGGTTAAAAACTAACCATGGTTAAGTTGTATACTTGTAATGATCTAAGGAATGATCAAATATCATCCCTACATGTGTCTTACACGTTTCATATGAGGTGGTGGTGATAAGATTGAAATTTTCTTGATATTATCTTGTTTTTACGGAGTGTAGTTCGGTTCCGAAAATCGTTAACGGTAAGTATTTAATTCATGAAACGTAAACCGGGTGTCGTAAAAATATAAAACTTATAGGAATGATTAAAATTATCAATATACTCCATCTAAAAATATAAAATGGGTGATAAGTCTTATTGGGTGCAAAAACGCTGCTTAAAGCTGGAAATACGGTTAAAAACGCGTAATTCGCAGTTTATCAGAAAAGAACGAAATTTCAGGAAACGACCGTGAATTTATTTAGAGTAGACTAAAATTAGTCTAAAAGTGATATGAGATGTCAAAATATGGTTTTCATCATACGCGGGATAACTTTACAGTTATACGTGAAGTCTAAAAGTTACGCGATTTAAGCAAAAACGTAGAACGTACAAGGTTAATTTCTTTATGGTCAAAGGAGGAGGGAAATATGTTTGACTTTTCCAAAAATGTAAAAGTTTCTAAAAATCTTAGGAAATACAGTGCAGGAATCGTTAAGTCTGGATGTAAGTAGAATTGTTTAAAACGTAAGTTTAGTTTCGTACTGCGCTGGGCTTATTTGGTAACATAAAAATAAATCTTAAAAATTCTCAAATTCGTCATGAGTGATAAAAAAATTAATCTAATGCGGGGAAAATTGTCAGAGGCAGTTTTCGTTATGCGCGGGATGTTTAAACGGTGAACCGTCCAAAACGAAACTTTAAAACGGTGTTTTCCTAATAACTTTTGCGAAAATGATCTAACGATTGCCGAACTCTCAGGTCATTACTAAAATAGTTTATCCTACGAGAATGTGAAATAAAATTTTACGGGATGAATAGTGAAAAGTAAATAGTAACAATGAATAGTAAAAATGAATAGTGACCCAAAAATGCGAATTGTTACATGAATCACTGTGGTTGAGCTTGTTTTGGATTGAAAAGTGTGTTTTTGAAGTTTTTCTTGCTAGCGACTTGGTTCTCGTAGTGTTTTTCATCGTAGCGACTTGCTTCAGTAAAAGGTAGCAAGTTGTAGTGTTAATTGTTAGCAATTTGGTCCTAGCGACTTGTCTATTGAGACAAGCCGACAAACTGTACAACTTAGTGGATTCTCCACTACGGCTAGCGACTTGGTGAAGTTAGCGACTTGCTTTCAATTTTGTTAGCGACTTGTACTTAGCATTCTTAGCGACTTGGTGTTAGCGACTTCGATCTTAGCGAGTTTCTCTTTAGCGACTTGACTGTGTAGCGACTTGGTGCTTTAGCGACTTGTGTCCAGCGACTTGGGTCTTAGTGACTTGGTCTTAGCGACTTGGTTCACAGGAAATTGAGATCTTAGCGAGTTGCTACTTAGCGACTTGGTGCTTAGCGACTTGGTTCAAGAATTCTTAGCGACTTGGTTGATTTTTTGTTTGTAATACGGTTTTTTCTTGATTTAGTAAAATCCCGTGAAAGAATCTATTTCCCGGTTTAATCATAGAGTTATAAAATCCTGTGTAATCTGTTAACATGTCTACCAACGTACCTACAATTATCTCCACTGTTGCTGAGAATGTTCAAGCAGCTGGTTCAGATACTCGTCCACCTATGCTTGACAGAACTGACTACGACTCTTGGGCTCAACGAATCAGAGTGTACTGTCTTGGAAAGGAAAATGGAGTCAACATTCTCAAATCCATTGATGAAGGACCTTATCAGATTGAGACTACAAGAGACTTAATTGATACAGCTGCAGATGGAACAATGATCTATGGAATAGACAGACCAAAGACGTATGATGAGCTCAATGATAAGGAGAAAAAGAGATTCGATGCTGATATCAGGGCTTCTAACATTATACTTCAGGGTCTTCCAAAAGATATCTACAAGCTTATCAATCACAACACTGAAGCCAAAGCAGTTTGGGATAATGTCAAGATGCTTCTCTCAGGTTCTGAATTAACCAAGGAAGACAGAGAATCACAACTGTATGATGAGTTTGAGCACTTCAAGATGAAACCAGATGAGAGTGTCTATGAGTACTACGTGAGATTCCATAAGCTTGTGAATGACATGAGGAACATCAAAATGACCATGCCAAACATTCAGCTGAACTCAAAGTTTGTGAACAACATGAATCCTGAATTGCACAAGTTTGTCACCTCTGTGAAGCTAACCAAAGGATTGAAGAATACAAACTATGAGCAGCTGTATGCCTTCCTTTTTCAGAATGAGAGACATGCCATGTTTGAAAAAAGGATTCTTGATCAGTTCAAAACCAACCAGGGAGAAACAAGCTCATCAAATGATTCAACAGCTTTTTACACCAATGTTGGAATCACCACCAAAGCTTCTCAAGTCATACCCATGGGTGATGGTAAGTACAAGTTCATCCCTGATCCAGCATATAAGCCTCCCGACTCAAACACACTCATGGAAAACTTCATCAATCAACTTTCTCTCATGGTTAGTCAAAACATGAACTCTCTCCCACACACCAACAATAACCTCAGAACAGCATCCAATCCACACAATCAAGCTACGGTCAGAGATGGGAAGGTTATGGTGCAACCGGTTCAAGAAAGTCAGTAAGAACAGGGAAGGGGTGGAGTTGGTAGAGGGTATGGTGCAAATCAGAATCAGGGAAGGATTGGAAATCAAGGTCAAGCAAAGCCAATTAAGTGCTACAACTGTGGTGGTGAGGGACATATTGCTAGGAATTGCACATCTCCAAAACGTCCACAGAATGCAGAATACTTCAGAGACAAGATGTTGCTTGTGCAAGCTCAGGATAATGGAGCCGCTTTGGATGAAGAGGAGTTGTTGTTTCTTGCTGAGGGAAATGCCCGAACCTATGATGCTGATGTTGACTCTGACGTCGATGATGAACCTACTGCCCAAACAATCTTCATGGCTAGCATCTCACCTATGGTCTCTCCAAAGGTCTCTCCACCACAACAAGCTGGTCCATCCAAAGACAAAATCATTTCAGAGGTATTAAAACTATATGATGATGTTGATGAGCAAAAGATGCATAATAAAGTACAATCTCTTGAAACTTATGAATCATATATTGATGATGAGGGTAATAGCAATATTGTCCCATATGATCAATATGTGAAGCAAAGTGAAAGTGAGACTGTACCAAGTAATGCATCTTCTGCAGTCAATGATGACCTTATTTTTGATGAATACACTGCATGTGCCCCTGATGATTCTGTTTCCTCTGAACTGAATGCCTATAAAGAACAAGTTCCTATTTATGAACAACGTGCTAAGTTTGAGTTAACCACCCGTGAGCAGGAAATGGATGACCAAATGCGTACAATTATTAGAAAAAGTAATTTTAGAGAAGAAGTATTAAAACAAGAGTTAAACTCCTTACAAGAAAAGCTTTCTAAAACTGGTAAGCAAAAACAAGAACTTTAAGAAAATGTTAAAATGCTTAAGCAAGAATTCAATGCTAAGGAATCAAAACTTTTGAATGATTTTTCCAATCTAAAAACTTTGAAAAACAAGCTTGAAAATAAGTTGTACGTACAAGGGAATACCATTCAGACTGCTCACTTGATCACTAAGCATAGAGTCTTAAGCGATAAGCACATCATTCCCCTTGTTGAGGAACCTAATCCTGAGGTAGTTAAAAAGGCTAGAGCTGCTCATAAGGTACTTTATGATGGTAATGAAATCCTTAAGCCTAGGCAGAAACCTAGTTGCACTGAGTGTACTGAGGAAGATAAGAAATCAGATGAAGTCACTAGGGAGAAAATGAATAAGAAGCTAGAAGATCATGAGTGTAAAAAGAATAATATAACGATCAAACCCTATGATTACACTAAGGAAAATTGGATATCCTTAAACATGTTTAAGCCTCAGAATCTATTAACCCCTGAAAAAGTGTTCTGGAAAAAGGATATGGATATGCAAAAAGCTGAAAATCTTGTTGCAAAAAACACTCCCCTTAGGAAAATGCCTGCAGCTACCGTGTATCCTCCAAATACACCAATGCATCTAGTTCCTAGATCGATTGCCACTAATATCAAAACCTTAATCAGCATGTATGTTGTTTATCAGCTGTTTGTTGATTTTGAGAAAACGTGTAAGAAGAGAATCACACCTACAGGTATAACTGAGGGGGAAAGGGGTTTTGAGCAAACTAAAGAATGTTATTTAACTGAGGTCATGCCTTTCTTTAAACAATTAAAAGGTCAATTTGAGAGTCTTCAAAAAGGGATAAATTCAGATATTAAAGAAATGGAAAAGGAATTTGATGCAATGATTGTTGAAGTCAATGATTATGAACAGGAACTCAAATATAATGAAGTTGAAAGGAAGAACGTGCATATTTTAAATGAGAATTTGATTTCGAGTTGTGTTGCTCAAGATGTGTTTTATAATGTTACTAAGCACTCTATTACTGCTTCTCGATTTCATGAATTATCTATTGCATTGAAAGTTTCCCATGATCGTGTCATTGAGCTTGAAAACAAAAACTCAGAATAAATGAGAAAATTGATCAGGATGATCACGATAATTTGGTAAAACATCTTTCTAAACTAGAAGTTGAACATTTTGATTTACAACTAAAATATCAACATCTTAAAGAAAATGTCAAAACCTCAAATATCAAGACATCCTCTGATGTTCCAGAGTTTGATGCAGTTTTTCAGATAAACAAACGTGACGAACAGATTCAAGCTCATTGTAACACGATCAAAAAGTTTAAAGCCCAAATCTCTCAATTAAAGGGTGAAAAGAACAATGTGACTGGCTCCCAAATGCCTCCTCCTTTAGATTCTCAGTATTCTCAAACTTTTCATCTTCAAAACTTAGTTAATGCTTTACAAAAAGAAAACGAGAGTTTTCTAGAAGAAAATGAAAAAGTTAAACGACACTTTAAAGAGTTATATGATTCAATAAAAGTCACTCATGACAAAAACAACAAAAAAAATAACGTCTTTACAAAAGGAAATTGAGAATCTGAGGAGTGGAGAAAAAGGGAAACTGCGACTTGTTTTTAATGAGAATGTTGCATCAAAGTCATCCTCAGACTGCAAATATACTGTGACTGTTAAATACATTCCTCCTCATCTTAGGAATAATGAACCTGTGTTTCATAACTATTGTGCTCACCTTAAGGATAGTCTAGAATGTCTTCGTGAGATTGTGGAAGAGGATTTCATAAATAAGCCTCTTGATAGAGAAATTAGGTTTGCTTGCATTCAGGCCAAACGATCTCAAGAGCTGCTAGAATGTTTAATTGCTACATGTCCTAAATCCTTAGGTGCGAAAGGTAAAGCTGTGATGCCGTGTTCTATGCCTAGTTCCATACATACAAACCATTCTATGCCCAGTGTTAAGAAAATGAACACTAATATGCCTTCAAGTAGTTCAGATCCCTGCACGTCTAGTTCAGGAATGCAAAAAGTAGATCAACCAACTAATGTTCCCCTAATTCCCTCTACAGGAGTAATCAGTGACATAAAAGCAAGCGGGTCAAAGCCTCCAGGCAATACCAAGCAAGATAGGACCTCGCAAGCTAAGAATGTGCATTGGAAGAGAGTAGAAGATCACCCTAGGAATATTAAGTTTGAGTTGAATAAAACGAATCGTGTTGATTCTAGTATTAGATATAAGCGTACTGTAATTAATTCGAATTCTGCTACTATTCGCAAACCATGTAATGATGATTGCTTAAATTCTGTTACTAATCATGAATGTGGTGTGAATGTTTTGTCTAAAGCTATCAAATGCCCTGTTAAAATTGAAAATGTTAAAAATCAAGCTAAGAAGGCTAAAAGGCAAAGGCGAAAGAAAGTTAGAAAACAGTGGAAACCCACAGGAAGAATATTTAGTAAAATAGGTTATCAATGGATACCTTCTGGCCGTAAGGTTAATGAGTTCTGACCTCAATTTGCTAAGACAATGCCCACTAGAAAATGGATGCCTACTGGTAGAACTATTCCCTTAAGAAGTGAACATACTTTGAATAGGTCGAATACGGACATTAGCATTGCATCTAATTCTGATGATTCCATTGTTTCTACTTTTGATGTGGGTGTTCCAATCACTGTTACTAACCAAGTGGAACCCATTATTGCATGGGGTTCCCAATTATCCAGTTATCCATTCTTGTCTGTGTTCAACTGCAGATCGTTCAAATCGTTCTGTGGTACCTGGACTCAGGCTATTCCAAGCATATGACTGGAGATCGCTCGCGGCTCATGAACTTCGTGAGTAAATTCATCAGAACTGTTAGATTTGGGAACGACCATTTTGGAGCAATTATGGGTTATGGAGATTATGTGGTTGGTAAAAGTGTAATTTCCAGGGTATATTATGTGGAAGGTCTTGGTCATAACTTGTTCTCTGTTGGTCAATTCTGTGATTCCGATCTAGAAGTGGCCTTTAGAAGACATACCTGTTTCGTTAGAGAACTTGATGGTGTGGAATTATTAAGAGGTACTCGTGGTTCTAACCTATACACTATCTCTATCGAAGACATGATGAAGTCTTCTCTAATCTGCTTGCTGTCAAAGGCTTCTAAAACAAAGTCATGGTTATGGCATCGTCGTCTCAATCACTTAAACTTCGGCACCATTAATAACCTTTCCATAAAGGATCTTGTCAGAGGCTTACCCATATTAAAATATGAAAAAGATCATCTTTGTTCAGCTTGCCAATTGGGAAAAAGCACGAAATATGCCTACAAACCAAAACCCACAAACTCATTAATGGAAGTTCTTCATACCCTTCATATGGATTTGTACGGACCAATGAGAGTGCAAACGATAAATGGGAAGAAATACATTCTAGTCATTGTTGATGACTACTCTCGATTTACTTGGGTAAAGTTTTTGAGGACAAAGGATGAAACTCCTGATGTCATCATCAAACTTATCAAACAGCTTCAGGTTCGACTTAACAAAACAGTTAGAATTGTTCGAACAGACAATGGCACAGCGTTTGTTAACAAAGACTTAATTCAGTTTTATGAAAGTGTTGGAATTAGTCATCAAAGAAGTGTTCCACGAACTCCTCAACAGAACGGTGTAGTTGAAAGACGAAATCGAACTCTTGTGGAAGCCGCAAGAACAATGCTAATTTATTCAAAGGTTCTAATGTTTTTATGGGCTGAAGCCATTGCCACTGCTTGCTACACCCAAAATCGTTCCCTTATACACACCTCTCATGGAAAAACTCCATATGAACTTGTCCATAAACGAAAGCCTGATCTATCCTACCTTCGTGTGTTTGGTGCTTTATGCTATCCAACAAATGACGGTCAAGATTTAAGTAAATTAAGAGCTAAAGCGGACATTGGAGTTTTTGTTGGTTATGCATCAAACAAGAAGGGTTACCGAATCTACAACAAAAGAACTCGAGATATCATGGAAACTATTCACGTCACGTTCGATGAGCTGTCCGGGCAAATGGCTCCAAGACAATCCAGTTCTGGACCCGCATCTCAACCTTCATCAAGTAGTCCTATCAGTTCTACTCTTGTTTCTAATCCCTCACCAGCAACTCCTTATGTACCTCCATCAGAAGATGATTTAAAGAAATTGTTTGATCCAATGTTTGATGAACACTATGAACCAAATGCTAATGATATGTCAATTCCATCAACAGAGACTGCCTCTATCCCTGTCAATGAAGTTAACCTTTCAGTTTCAATGTCAGTAAGTCAAGAAGCGCCTGCTGCTGATCACTCTGTCTCATCACCAAATCATCAATCATCAAGTGTACACAATGAAAATGTTGCTGCTGTTACAGATGATGAAAACCATTTTGCTCCTCCAGAAGATGAACCCTTTGAAAACATATTTGCTCCTGAGTCATCATCAGAACCATCTTCTTCAGGAGATATCAACTCTGCTACTTCAGTTCCTCAACAACAACCACATGAACACCTTAGAAAATGGACACATGATCATCCATTGGACAACATCATTGGAAACCTTTCCCGTCTAGTATCCACACGGAAACAACTTGCAACCGATGCCATATGGTGATTCTTCAACTCCGCACTCTCTAAGATCGAACCAAAAGACGTGAAAACTGCCATGAATGAAGACAGTTGGTTCAATGCCATGCAAGAAGAAATTCATGAGTTTGATCGACTTGATGTATGGGAATTAGTACCTGCTCCAGATTGTGCTATGATCATTGCTCTAAAGTGGATCTTCAAAGTAAAACTTGATGAGCATGGTGATGTTTTATTGAACAAGGCTCGATTGGTTGCAAAAGGATACCGTCAAGAGGAGGGTATTGACTTTGAAGAATCATTTGCTCCAGTTGCTCGTATCGAGGCAATCATAATTTTCTTGGCTAATGCTGAAAGTAAGAACATGGTAGTTTATCAGATGGATGTAAAGACGGCGTTTCTTAACGGAGATCTTAAAGAAGTAATATACGTCAGCCAACCTGAAGGCTTTGTGAATCCAGAACATCCTACTCACGTCTATCGTTTGAAGAAGGCTCTTTATGGGTTAAAGCAAGCTCCAAGGGCATGGTATGATACGCTATCAAAGTTTCTTCTATCTACTGGATTCAACAAAGGAGCAGTTGATCCGACATTGTTCACCAGAAAGTCAGGCAAACATTTAATTCACGTTCAAATATATGTTGATGATATTATTTTTGCCTTGACTGACCCCAATGAATGTGATCGTTTTTCAAATGAAATGGGTTCCAAATTTCAATGATGGGACAAATGTCATTTTTCTTGGGATTACAAATTTCACAAAGTCCCGGAGGCATTTTTATAAATCAATCTAAATATGCAAATGAAATTTTAAAGAAATTTGGATTTGATTCTAGTAACCCTGTTGACACTCCCATGATAGAGCGTACTAAACTGGATGAGGACCACTCAGGGATCATGGTAGACCAAACGAAATATCGTAGTATGATTGGATCCCTGATGTACCTCACAGCCAGTAGACCAGACATTCTGTTCGCTGTTTGCATGTGTGCTAGATATCAGGCTAAGCCTACCAAAAAGCACCTTGAAGCAGTTAAACGGGTCTTTCGGTATCTCCAAGGAACCATCAATATGGACTTTGGTACCCGAAAGACACCGGTATGTCACTAACAACCTATGCAGATGCTGATCATGCAGGATGTCAAGATACACGTCGAAGTACGTCTGGAGGTGCTCAGTTTTTGGGTGATAAGCTTGTGAGCTGGTCTTCAAAGAAGAAAATGAGTACTTCTATTTCCTCTACAGAGGCTGAATACATAGCCATGTCATCTTGTTGTGCTCAAATCCTATGGATGAGATCCCAATTATCTGACTATGGCTTTGAATTCAACAAAATCCCTCTGTATTGTGATAATAAAAGTGCTATTGCTCTCTCATGCAACAACGTACAACACTCAAGAGCAAAGCATATCGACATTCGACATCATTTCATCAGGGAGCAAGTAGAAAACTGTGTGGTGGAACTTTATTTTGTGAGGACTGAATACCAGTTAGCAGACATCTTCACCAAAGCTCTTCCTAGAGAACGTTTTGAGTTTATCCTCCCACGACTTGGTCTAAAGAGTCTTCAACCGGAAACACTCAAACGTCCTCAAGAGGAAGACGAGGAGTAAATGTCTTTCTTCATCCATCTCTTGTAAATATTTTTTCGAAAAGCAAAATACAAAATTACAAAACCTTCAAAAAGCAAATAGAAAAATATAAAACTTTCAAAAATCCATAAAAACTTGAAAATCTTGAAAAATTCCAAAAAATATTGTCGTTTTTGTCATGTTTTTCTCGATTCGATAAATATCTACGATCTTTGTGCTGTCATTCAAAGAATGACACGGGACTTTAGATGTTGTTCGAATATTCATTTAAAAAAAATCAAAAAATCAAAAAATAAGTGAAACTATGGTTTATTGTCATTTTATGCAGTAACCCGTTTTTAAAGTAAGAACAGAGCCATGCTTTATCTTGTTTTTCAAATCTCATGCTCTGATTCTATAAACAATTACTTACTATCTAATGAAAACTAAATGCTTTGAAAAATAACTAAGACTCAATTTTTGAAAAACATCTGGACTAAACAGTTGTCAAAATCGCTATCCTTCAATCAATAACATATGTCATTGATTGAGGGGGAGAATGATTTCAAGTAAATCAAAAGGTTATTTGTCATACAATTGTTTTCAAAACATAATCATGCATGTTTAATCAATGGAGTTTAAAGTCTCTTAATCTGATCCTTATCAGTTACAATGTTTTTCATAATCATGTCACAATTCTCCTCAAAAGCTTTCAAAATCAATTTAAATCTACAGAGATCACAAATCTCAAATGATTTGAAAATTGTGATCGGGGGAGAATTTGTGATTTAAATTGGATTTACACTGATAATTCGATAAATGGTTCCATAAGTATTTAGCAAGCTTTCCTCCCCCACATGTGCCAAACGATTTCAAATTTTCCATGCACATGTTGAGGGGGAGCTTCTATTTTAAACCACAAAGAATTGAAACGTGATTGATTTGTCTCTAAGTGCAGATTCCTTCTAATATGTGCAAAACTCTTTGAAACCTCGAGGCACATATTAAGGGGGAGCAAACTTATGAAAACCTCATCCTTCCTTTATATGCTTTATCTACTTGATTTGATCAAGGAAGTGATGTTGATATTTTTTAGAAAATGGTAATCTAAGAAGTTAATTCTTCCTCTTGCCTCCGTGTGCTAAAAATATCAAAAGCAATACAGGTACAAAATGCTTTGATAATATATCACAAGTATCTGGATTGATTTTCAAATGGTTTTCAATTGGTTCCAATAGCAGATGAACAATACCAAATAGACTGACCAAATTTACTTTATGTATGGTGATATAAGGATGATAAGGTTAGGTATTTGTTCCCATGATCCACCAGAACCGGAGGGATCTACCCAGGAACAATCCACTAGATAGGGTAGAAGTCCTTAGGTATGATGAAAAAAGGAGAAAAGTGAGATATGAGAAGAGTGCGGACTGAGATAGAGCTAGAACTGGAATAAACCCAACAAGGTTCTAGTAATGAAGTCTCGGTAAGCATTGAAGGGGTTGAAGAATGAAAAATAATTGAATGTGAAAAGGGTGAAAATAAATAGCCCTCTATTTATTCAACCTTAGGGCAGAAACCGGGTTCAATTCATATGCTACTGGTGGTTACCAAGGTAACATCGGTATTGAAGACAAGACGTCATGGACCCAGTGACGCACTGCACTACAACTTCCCAAGCTACTTAAGTTCCTCTTAAAAGGGCTTATTTCATTCTCATGGGGAACCGACATTATCTATCGACTTTCTCTTAGAGTTTGTTGATATTGAAGAAGGAGACCCTCTCCCTAGTCTCCAACATAGGATCCAAATATGCACAATTGAGTCTAGAGCCACGAGATCATCAAATAAATCTCATTAGGACACTGTCTATGAAGACTCTCTGTTTCACATAATGTGGAAAGAGAGATTATATATTATGAGTCCTACGCACTATCCTTGTGGTATGGCCAGAACATCTGAGTGATATGCTAACATATTCACAATGAAGATGGAAAGCCTTCTGGATCCAACATCAAACAAGCTCCTGGTGGGTGGCATGTGAGATCTATCCAATAGATCAACCATGTGACAACTGAACAGAAACAATGGGGCGATTCATATTTATGAATCAATCCTGGTTCAGGTTATGGATTGACGGATACCTTTGAAAAACCGGTCATTGTGTTTAAAAATCTTTGCTCTAACACATCGACTGTGTACTAATACTTCAAAATAAAAGGTGTTTATGATTGATAATTGATTTTCATTAAAACCTTCGTTGTATTGCAAAAACAATTTCTTTTGAGCGGTACACGATTGTTTTTCAAATCTCTTTTCATCAATCAGTGAATCTCAATTCGCTGGTTCACTCACTCCGTGTTGTCTTCTTTGAGACGTTCCAGTTTGAGAACAACTAGAGCAGCTGCGAAACCCTGTCAAGGAAATTCTTCGGAATTATACCTGATCACATGCAGTACTTGTACTGTTCAACGGGGAACCGTGGGCCGTGTACCTCAATTCAACGAAAGTGGTCAAAGACACTTTCGTGCACTTTATTGCTAACTGTTGTATGCAGGTACATCCGACGTTTGCAGCTGATCAGAATGATGCGGTCAATCCATAGCCGCATGCTCACACAACACATTCATTTCTAAAGAAATCATGATTAGTGCATCAATGACTCTGATATTTTCACTCCATGCTTCTGCTACGCTGCTGCAAATATCTTGAATCAGCTAAAGCTTCCGCTACTCTGATAAGAAGAAATCATTATCCAGAATGTGAGCATGTCGGTCCATATGTCACAACATCACATGATACCAACACCACTATGGAAGAGTCAGAGATTTATGTTAGGTGATGATCTCAAAGCTGGCTCAACACTCATTATCACGTGGATCAGTAAAAGACCTCTACTTGGATTATCCAAACATGCAAAAATGAAGAATTAAAGAATATGAGCTACTGAGCAAAGAACTACATCAAGAATGCAAGAACAATTTAAAATGTAATATCAGTTTGTAATCAATGTAATTTGAGGTAACCTCCCTTAGGGGGAGATTGTTAGGATTTAGTAAATCCAGTTATTAAAGAGTCGGTCACCTCAAGTATATGTAATCGTTAGAAATCTCGTAGTCGTAGAGTAGTTAATATTTAGTACTATTTAGTTAAGTAACACCGTGGAGGACGGACGGGTCTTTACCCACTGTATGCCTGATCCACAGCCCGTAGGTGGCGATTTATGTAAGAACTATAAATACTCTCTACCTCCCAAGGTAGAGAGTTGGAGCTCATAATAACACTTTCATTTTCTCTCACTAAGTTCCCAAACCTCTAACTCTTTCTCTCTCTAAAACATCTTGTATACGCCTCTTTGATCATTGGTTTAGTGTGTTTGTGAAATCCGATATGTAACAATACATTTGGCATGGCTGCAAACCTAAAGGTTTGCCATGCCAAGACACAAATGATCACAGCTTTAAACGGACCCGTTTATGTTCATCATTGCTTCTATTGAAAAAGCGTCATAAAAGGTACCATTCCCACTGTTTATGTATTACATGGTAATGTATATTAGGGAAGCGCGAGATAACTAATTTAGGAGAGAGACGCAGTAAGATAAGATATACGATTCCCAATTTATCCTAGAAACGTAACTATGTGGGCACCCTTATATCTTTATGACAATCAATTTTTTGATCATCCCTAAGCAGGCCAACAACAGGGCAACAAACAGCCCAAAACCTCAGCAAAATTTACATGAAAATGAGTTGTTTAAACACCTTTAAAATGGCACCGTATTGATTCATTTATAATATCTTTTTGTAAGAGGTTTGACAATATTGCGTTAGCTATAACATCTTGTTACAGTTCAAAAGGACATATTTTAGCGTCATATCAAACACAGCACCAGGCTAGTGACATTCAAAAGAGGACTGATAAGGATTTAAAAGGTACACTTTTGAGGGGTCATTTAAGCCCTTAATTGATCACTTTTGTATCCGTTACTACTTAATTTCGTTCCTTTTCACTTTTTAGGTCTCTTGAAGGCAAATTGCTGGAATGACACTTATTCGGACGAAAAGGCGCGAATATACAAAGAAAATGGCCAAAGTCAAGAATCGAGACACTCAAGCTGCTGGAATTGAAGGGGACGGCGTCACGGCTTAAATGCAACGCCGTCGCGACACATATTGAGATGACTCAGAGAGCAATTTGCTGTTTTACAAGTGACGGCATCAGGTTTAAAAGAGTAGGGCGTCGTAACTCAGACGGCCTAGATTTGGATCCCGACGGCGTCAGAGGTTGAAGCCGACGGCGTCACAAGCATAAGGTGATGCCGTCACAGAGTTGACGTGGCCAAGACGAAACCCTAATGGCGGCGACCCGACGGCGTCACAATTAAAGAGTGACGCCGTCGCATATTGTAACACTATATATAGAATCCGAATTTTTCAGTTTTTAGGGAGGTAGTTTTGTGGAGTAAAAACCTAAACCGAACCAAGGCTGTCTTGGGCAGTATCTTAGGGTTCCATACCCTATTTGACAACAAGATAAGTGTTTTACTTCATTAATCCAATCATGTCTTCAATTGTTTGTGTGTATGCTTGCATGTTCTCCATGTCCGGCTAATTTACTTGTGTGTTTGCTTAGATATATGAAACCTAGGTATTAAATATTGATTGGTTGTATCTTATCTTAATTGTGATTGACCTAGTATTGCGATAGGTCATCCGTTGTGTTATTAATGCTTGATTAGTCTTTGTTGAACCTTAGCTTATAGTTAGTAGTGGAATTGTAGGCTAAATATCCAAAGATAACCTTAGTGTTAAGTTTATGAATCATAGAGATTTCGTAGTCATTAACCTTAGGTAGCTTCAAAGAGTTAGGGATAAACGCATACCCTACGACCTTAGAAAACACAACGCGTTAAGAATAAGGACGTGACAATTCAACCATCAATAGGAGATAACTAGGGAGTAATAACATCTAAGTAAACACATTTTTTTATCATCATAAGAGCACACAACAATAGACATAGGCTACACTCACCTTAGCTTAGTTAATTAGATAATTAGAATAGTAGAGTAATCGGTAGAGATACCAACCCCCCAAATCCAATACCACGAGATTCGTAATTTCAATTTTCTAAAAAACATAAAAAAGGATAAAAATAATCTTCCTCAACCCAACCTTAGCGTAGTAATTTCTCACTAGCATTCCTATTCCCCTAGAGAACGATATCAATTCCCGAGGCTTACCCTAATACTACACTACAACGATTAGGTTCACTGCCTAGGGTGTTGAAAAACTTGCTCGACAAAAAGGAAGTTCCTTTGACCTCGAACGTGCGTTGTACGTGTATCAAGGACCCACCCGCCATGGCTGCGATCATAACATATCACCCCGCCAAGATACGGGTGGTCTCATCTTCATGATACCCCGACGGCATACATCAACAGTTTCTCATTCTAAAAAAATAGACACAACTACAGGAAACCTTCATTCCCATACCCCTGCAAATGAGTGGCACACTACTTATGAGCTCTGATATAAAAAATTAGCCAATTAAGGGTTATATATAATATAAGTAATCAAATCTCGTTTAGGTGTGCAGTATATACTTCAACTTTTGTCAGACAAAAAAAGCAATTTCTTCACTTGATGAGCAATTGTACTAAACTTGCTACCAGGCTCTTTTGCCTGCCAAGTACCAGTTACTGATCCATTAAGATAATGGCATCACATACATGTGCAATTGTGTAGTTACAAAAAGATAGGTGCAAAATAATGTGATTTTAAGTCATTTTCATGAATCAACATAACAATGTTGTTCATTACGTCAAAATAATGGTGTTCTTTTACAGTCTTATATTGACGTGATGAACAACATTGTTACGTAACAATGGCATCAACAACATTTTGTGTAACCGAGTCAGTCTACGCACCTGCCATGGCTGCATATCAGTAGTGATGTAAATCACTCAACTGTTCCCATTTTGTATAACCGAGTCTCAGAGAAATTAGTCAAAAACGTGGGAGCACGCGCAATGGTTGCAACCCTAGCCATCTGCCATGCCAATAGGCAGCCACCCTAACCTTTAATCGACCTCATCCACCCTCATCATAACCAATCAGCACATCACTCTTCAACTTCTAACATACGGAGCTGCAGACATCACTGCAAAGAATGAATAGCAGCCATAGGCTGCAACCACATTATACCACAACAGCCGTGCCAAAACCCCATTGTTTTCTTTGTGTACAACTGAGGATGAGACAGGCGGCTCGAAAAAATGGGCGCACTCGCCATGGCTGCAACCTGAGCAGGCTACCATGCAAATAAGCGGCACCTTGACCTTTAATCGATCCTACTCAGACTCATCATAGCCGATCATGATACAACTGTACAGCTTGCAAGGCACAGAGCAACAAACATAGCCACAAACACGCCAACAGCAGCCATAAGCCTACAAAAAAGGACGATACATGAGTCAAAGCAAACAAAGTAAACTCTAATGATTACCCTATAAGTAAACAGACTTTTCAAATTAAAAATTTGGATACTCACCGCCCATAAACCAGAAAGATCATACATAATAGGGTGCATATAAAGCAAGCTGACAACGCAAGAGACCAGCTTAATGTCAACAGATTAATCAGTGCTCCAATCCCCTAAAAAAATTGCTTCAAATTAAACTATGTAAATAAGAATAAATGAGGTTATAAAAAAGTAGGCTAAGATAGATCTTGACCAAGGTAACAACCTGAATGGAGTTCCGCACTATCAGATGTATATTGTTTGAAATGATATGTGACAACCGTTAACAGTCTGCCCCAAGCCTGCTGGTCAAATTTCCAGCTGGTTCTCTATCATAGAAGGATATATCCTGGAGGTAAGTGCTCATTAAATAATATAAGTAAATGTATGAATTGCATAACAGGATATGAAGCAGAAAGAACCTGGAGTAATAAATTCTTGTATAAAGTTTCCCTTGGACGTTTGAGCTGTGAAATTATATGAAAAAATTTAGGATTAGATTGATATCTTGCTTGGCTAATGCATCAGGTAAGTACAAAATTAATGTATAAGCCTACCTTAAACAACTTGTATATGGGTTGTGTATATGGCAGAAAAGATCCGTGACGTAGAATTAACAAATTTGAAGAATGTACTAATTAGTTGGTCTATTTGGGTTGTGTTATATCTCAACTGAGTCGCATAAAAACTTAGCACAAATGGAACCGTGCCAAACAGATTTAGTCTATAAAAAGTCTACTAATTGTTTTATTTAAATATTCATATAGTTATCATTGCAATATAAAAACTTTAAACATGAGATAATTTCTTTGTATATTTGTCAACCTAATCCAGTGGTTTTGACCCATATCAAAGATAAACCATTTTTTTTACCCATATTGAACCAGAACGGTCATGTTGCCCAACCCACATGACCTGCCCATCACCTCTGCTTATCATGATATTCATTTACATGACATTTTTCTGCTTGGGATGCACTAAATAAAAAGAGATAACTTATTTTATTTAATGAAAGTACCATAAGTTTAGCATGAGTTCTTGAAAGTCTTCTGTGAGGAGAGTTGCAACGACTACAGTAAACACAAAATCAGTTGTGGTAGAGCAAGAAAGGGCCGATGATGTGAGTGTTTCCAAGAATCTGTAATAAGGCATTTATGTCAGCCATGTGAATCGAAGATTAAAAAGAAAGACATTAAGGTAAAACGTTCATACACTGAAATAGCCGTAGGATATTCTATTAAAGGTTTGTGTTTCCAGCTGTATCTAATGTTAAATTTCCTGGAACGTGCAAGAGTATCGGATATTCTTACACGGGCTAAAACCAAATTTGAAGCATTCACTTAATCACTCGTATGTCTGATTTCAACAATATCATATAGTTGGAAAAAATAATGATCTCACCTCATCTTCACTCTTACCTACACCACATCCTCCTCCCATGCCCCGTATGCAGAAAAGCTCATCACAACAAATTAGAACCCAATTGCAGCACTTTCATCCTAAACGGTGTCATACCAATTAAACAACAATAGAAAACAGTAAACCGCAAAATAAAATAATAAACTTTATAAAAGCATCAACAAAACTAATAACCAAATTAAAAAAGAAAAATCAACTACCTGCATGTTTGACAAAAAGACATGAGGAACAAAGCAAAGCTGGAGCGTTGGCTACTGTAGCAGCGACCTCACCTCTTAGAGCTCCAACAACAGCTTCACCAATTTCAATAGCCATTCCTTCTTACAAATCAGTAGGTAGCTCCATTAGCCACAATCCAGAAACCGAATATGCAACAATAAAAAATATGAAACTAATTAATCGTAAAAAATATTAATAAAAGCTAATAAACATCCTTTTATAAAATTACTTACGTCTGGGTTTGGATCTGAGGCTTTGTTTGGGGAAGGTGAGAATCAGTATCAGCAACTTGATTTTTCGTCAACTTCCTCTCTAAATGTGAAGCGATCCATATTATTACGGTTTAATTTAAGTGAAATCGACACCTAACTTATCACCTAAAATTAGCTCCTATTTATCTCATCTCTCTCAAAAAACCCTAATCAGCGAAATTGAAGTGAAATCAGAGATGAATTAAGGTTTGAGTATAATTATCAGGGTTTGACTTTGAGTTTGAGTTGAATTATGATTTGGGTATTTTTAGATTTGGGGGAAAGCGTGGAATCGCTTTGAACTTTTTGAGAGAGAGAGAGAGAACCGTGTGTTTGGAGAACACATGAAGAACATCCATGGTTTTGATTGTGATCTGTGTGTTTGATCAAGAATGAGATGAGAGAAGTGTGCGTGTTTTTTGATCAGGAATGAGATGAGAGAAAGAGAAGGGATATGAGAAGATAATATTTAGCCTGACCTGTTTTTTCAGACCAATCACAACACACCTTTTTTTAGACCAATCACAACAGGCCAACACATTTGAACAACCAATAAGAATGTGACAACTATATTTCTAAAAAAAATACCCATGTTACTATTCATAAGAAGGCCCAACAAATGTAATATAGTAGTAATTTATGTTACTTCTCTCTACTCCAAATAATATGATCAGGGAGTCACACGCCAATTATTTGTACCATAACTACCTTTCCCTTTATTTTCTTGAAGTATACTAGTATCTTTTACTTGGTCTCTAAACTTTTTTAAATTTTTTATTTAATCCATGCGGTTTTTCTTTTTTTTTCTTTTTTTTTAACGTGAAGTATATTTTTTTTAACATATTTGTACTATGAAAAATGCTTAGTCATGTACTTACAAAGATTTGTTGCCACCCTTGACAAAATTGATGTACATGGCTTGATTTTAATTGGACATAGGGGTTTGAAATGGTGAGTAATACCTTAACAACTTGGCTATGTCATTGTTATTATCCACTACATGATTACTCATAAAATCTAATATAAGAAATGTAATTCTTAAAAATAGTAGCTTTGTTTTTGTTTGACTATATATTACATAACATACGTAGCCATGTTATTGAATGACTCAAGTAACATTTTATTGTAAACTTATCGTATAACATAGATAATATACTAATGGAATGAAGTAAAGCCATTTTGGTCAAAACATAAACAGTAAGCTACATATTTTCAAAAAAATAAATTAAGTTATTTAGTATTTATTTTGTTAATGATACAATGTGGTACCTACATGCTTACATTTTTTTTTATACATATAATCTAACATTCAATGAATCTTTTATTTTTGATACTTTATTATTATTATTACTATTATTATTATTATTATTATTATTATTATTATTATTTTTATTTTTTATTTTTTTATTATAAAACATCACTTCATTAGAAAATCATAGGAAATTACAAAAAATTAGTGGGGAGCCGAGAAACTAACTGGGCCCCCACTCCTCTAGCAATTGCAAAACATACCCTACTAAAAATATAGTTAGCACCACGCGCGCCAATTTCTTGAGTGATCGAGTACTTTCGGATTCGCGTCAGCAGGGTCACTGCCTCCTTCTCGAGTTCACCAAAGGAAGAGAAAGAGAAGGGGATGAACCCATATCCAATATCAGCGCATTTGGTTTCGTACTTGACACGTTTGCGCTGTGCAGCTTCAATCACAGCCCGCCCTGCCACAAAGTCAACCATACCAGTTTGCGTCAAGAGCGATGACCCAGTAAGATCAACATACACATCAAGGCCTCTCTCCCATGAGTAAAGTAACAAGTCAGCTGGGCGTAGGTGTTTGTCCCTCTCTCCGCAAAGCCCGATATCAACTTCTTTACGAGCCGAAACCCCTACCCGGGAGCAGATACCAGCGAGAGTATCACGCACCACATTATGTCGATGTTTAATACCAATAACACCTGCACATGATACGGCATGATCCCCATAGATATCACCCGTAAATACCTTAGAACAAGCAGAGCACGGCATCTGAGTAGAGAAAAGGGGAACACCTAGACGATAGCATAAAACACACCGGTAGGTTTTAGCATTCATAGTCTGCCCCAACCCAACTATCGGGACTACTCTGAGCCAGTCCAAAGTGTGGTTTTCCATTTGCGATCTCCATAGGGCCATATGTCTAGCAGATAAGCAGAAGGTGGATTCAGCCTCTTTTGTGACACGTGTGAAATATAAATCTGCCAATTTCTTCATGAGTTTGAGGGCAACAATCTCACAAGAGCTACCCAAAAGGTCGGTCTCCATTTTCTCGTTAAAAACACGCAGGGCATCATCAAGGGAAGATCCAGAAGCACCAATACCAGAATGCCGGAGAAGTTCAGTCTGTAGGCTGGCCGATTGGAGTCTAGAAGCAAGGAAGGCATAATTCAAAACATCACCAGCAGCGTATACACCAAGCCCCCCAAATTCAAAAGGAAGAGTGGCCAGTCTCCATTGCCAATTTCCAAACCCAGGCCCAGAGGCAGTGACAATTCGCTCCAACGAGGAGCGAAGCGCTTCATCGAATGAAATCTGAGCACGTTCAAAGACACGGGGGGAACATGTGCGCATAGAGAAATATAACTTGGAAATGCCAGCACATGCACGGAGAAGTAGCAACTCACATTGGGGATCATTGAGCTTAGCAACAGCGTCCATAAGTTCAATGGTTTTAGAAACTCGTTTCAAAACGAGCTTACTGCTAAACTCAAGGTCAACACCAACAGGCCCACCCAGCAATTTTACACCATGTAGGGGCCGGGAAATATTAGGAGGGAAAACACCTGCGAGTCTGCTTCTAGGGTCTTCCCTTGGCCAAAAAACCTCAGTTTTATCGACGTTGAGGTGTAAACCATAACGAGGTCCATCGGTCATAATGAGCTCCAGGGCCTTCCCAATGGACAGAGTATCTCCAATGATCGTACCATCATCTAGGTACCACGCTTGAAAGGGGAGAGAAAATGAGTGTTTGATCTTGCGAGCCAAAGGATGTAGCACCAACGCAAAAAGGAGAGGTCCAAGAGGGTCACCTTGCTGCACGCCTTGGTGTGACCATAAAGTGTGTTCCCCATATTATAATCTGGCTGGACTGGAGTAGCAAAATTCGACCCAACATGATATGGCAGGACAATGGAGGCGAACCTCTTGTAACATAACCTCACGGTCCACCAGAATGAAGGCATTTTTGAAATCCACCAACAACATCGAAAGACCCACATCATCTCCACGGTCTTCAACAAACCGATTCACGGCATGATGAATGGCCTCCCCTCCACCAGAAACCCCAACTCCGAACTGTAAATCATTCAAGTACCCATCTAAAGAGTGACCAATCAGCAAAGCGCCTACCTTGGAGACTAAACGCCTCCAGACAGTCCCCACCGCGATAGGACGGATACCACCACCTGGTTTGATCAGCGGTGTGAGAGGAGCACTGGCAATATACTCGCCCAAAGCCTTAGGGCATTTACCATCAAGAAAAAGATTTACCACCTGGGTGATGGAGTTGATTAACTCATCAGATATAGCCACCGCAGCACCGCTAAAACAATCCAATAGGTGTTGGGCACGTAAACCATCCCGACCACACGATATACCACGGGGGAAACTCTTAATCATGTCGAGAACCACAGCAGGAGATGCAATGAGGTTATGATGATCAATAGGTATATCAGGTAGTGAAGGAGCAGACTTGAAGGGATGCTTAGCCTTTAGGTCCTCAAGGGTAGTATCATTGTAAGGAGCAACACCTGAAGAAGAAAGAACTCTGACAGCGGCAGTATAATGACCATCACAAATCTTCCTCCTACATTGCTTGACATTGCGCTCACCCAATTCCAGATTTTCCTCCTCAATATTAGACCAGGTGGGGGAGGGTTCAGCTAAAACCTCTCTAACAAGTTGCAGACTACCACCAGGCGTACTCCAAGACCGAATGGCATTAACGATATATTCTTCTTGACGCTGGCGCTTAGTAGCAGACGTGCACTCCATGTTACTCCTCGGGCAAAAGGTTTTAAGGAGACAAAGAGGCAAGGCTAACATGCTAACCCAACAAGAAATGTCTTCAGGTGTGCAGATCACCTTATCAAGAGCTCCTTTCAAAACACGAGAGAATCCCAAACGGCACTTTGAAGGGATGGATTTGACAGTGTGCAACCCTTTAGCGAGCCAAGTGTCCAGTAAGTGTAAATCAAAACCCGAGTGCTCTTCCAAAACCAAATCTTCAACGCAAGCGAGCTGAACAGAAGAGGGAACTTGGGGCTTAGCAAGGTCAAATAACACAAATCTAACAACACCATCACCACAATCGGGGGGTGGCACAAAATCAGATCCATGTCGACATTTAGAGCGAAGAGTATGCGTCTTAAAGCAAATCCCACACAACCAAAGACCCATACGTTTCAACGTAACCTCCGCAGTCTCAAAAACGACCAGATTAGTAGCCAAAGAAAGTTTGGTGGTGGCTAGCGCATCTTCATTGAAATGACGATCACGAAGATGAGAAATCAACGAGGTTTTGGTAAGCCCATTCCCACTACCGTCTTGACAACCACTCAAACCCGCAAAGGGACAATGAAACCGAATAATAGCCATAGAGAGATTTTTTTTTTTTTTTTTTGTTTTATATATATATATATATATATATATATATATATATATATATATATATATATATATATATATATACAAACCTTAAGAAAACAAACTAACTAAATACAAAGTATGCATGCAAGATCCTATTGTGTTGGGATAGCGTGTAACAATAACCAAAGGGATATCGTGGGCCCCACCAATACAAATAGCACATGCACAGCGCTTCATATAAAAAAAAACAACCAACTCGCTACCCAAAAATGGGAAAGCAACACGCTACAGCTAAACAAGAAACCATATTTTAAAAAGATAAGACACCACCCAAGTAGACAAACCACGCGGGCCCCACAATACAAAACACAACCGGAGCTTTTCAAGCCAAGTTGCTACCAGAATATGAAAGGCCAAGTCGCTACCCAAAGAGAGCAAGCAAACAAACCACTTCCATAATTCTGTGTCAAAACACAGAAAACTCAAGTCGCTACCAGGAACTCGATTGGAAGGACAGGCGTCAGAAAGCAGCCTAAACAAACCAAACTTCCGCAGAAACTCCTCCTAACCAACCTGAACCGAAAATAGGGCAAGAAAAACAGGTTTCAAAAGAGAAACCGGACACCCTTAAAACCGGCAAAATGAACAAAAAGAAAACCCTTTTGCGTGCGACAACCGCCTAAGAATCAACTGAGTGTGTTGATGTAAAGGCGACAGGACCCTGGTGAGATCAAGCCAATCTCAGCGGAGAAGACGACTTCATGAAGAAGACGACTCCAAATCGCCCACAGTTCATTATTATTATTATTATTATTATTATTATTATTATTATTATTATTATTATTATTATTATTTTTTTTTTTTTTTTTTTTTTTTTTTTTTATTATAAACATCACTTTCATTAGAAACAAAACCAGTGGATTATTATTATTATTATTATTATTATTATTATTATTATTATTAAGTAGCATGAGTCTCAGTTCACTTCCAACTACCGATGGGGGAGAGTTTCAATGTTTGAATCGAAGGTTTATACTGTCAGACTTATTTGACATCACTTTATTAGAAAATTATAGGATTTACAAGAAATTAGTGGGGAGCTGAGATACTAACTGGGCCCCCACTCCTCTAGCTATGACGAAGCTAATCCTATTAAAAATATGAGCAGCTGCACGTGCTCCAATGTCTTGAGTCACCAAGAATCTTCGGATACGCTTTAGTAAGGTCACCGCATCCTTCTCAAGTTCCCCAAAAGAAGAGAATGAAAAGGGGAGAAACCCATATCCAATATCCATGCATTTAGCCTCGTACTTGACGCGTTTGCGTTGTGCGGCTTCAATCACCGGACGACCAGGCACAAAATCAACCATACCAGTTTGCGTCAAGGGTGATGACCCTGTCAGATCAACACATACATCAAGCCCACCATCCCACGAGTAAAGTAAAATATCAGCCGGACGTAAGGGTATGTCCCTTTCCCCACTAAGTCCAATATCTACCTCTTTACGAGCCAAAACCCTTGACCGAGAACATATGTCAACAAGAACATCACGAACCACGTTATGCCGATGTTTAATACCAATAATACCCGCGCACGATACATCATGGTCCCCATAAATATCCCCAGTGAAGACCCTAGAACAAGCTGAGCACGACATCTGAACAGAAAATAAGGGAACACCAAGCCGATAACACAACACACATCGGTAAGTCCTAGCATTCATAATAATAATAATAATAATAATAATTATTATTATTATTATTATTATTATTATTATTATTATTATTATTATTATTATTATTATTATTTTTATTATGATTATTATTGTTATTATTGTTAAAATATATTTATATATATATATATAGAGTTAGGATCAAATAGGAAGAAAAATTAAAATAAGAATGATAAGAAGAAACCACAACCACTCATTTCAGATGCACCTACAAAAATAGATGCATCTCTCCTTAAATTTCTCCCTCCTATTTGAAATGTGTGGCTAGAAATTCTTCTTATTCTTCTTATTTTAGTTTTTCTTCTTACCGGATCCCTTCCCTATATATATATATATATTTTGTATGGGTGACACTAAATATTCTAAAATAGATTGAGAATATCATTGATATTTAGTTAACGTTAAATAAAGTTGTACGTTCATATCATGAGGGTGCCTAAAGGAAGTGAACAAAATAAAATATATCAAAGTTATAAAAATTATAAAAATGCATTCCTCGCAAGTATTGGGTGAATAAATAATTATCGAATCGAACTCACGTAAACCGTCGTAAATATATATATAACAATATGTGTACTAAATAAATTCAAAACATCAAGTAAACTAATAATATTATTTTTATAACATTAAAATGAGTACAAAAATATATTAGGACAATTTGTTGGAAGTGTCGGATCAATTGATCAAAATAAATAATCGTGCGATAGCGTTCATTTAATAAATAAATATACGTTAATGGAATATGAAAACCCATGCATGAACTAATATGAAAATGATGTTCCATGAATACGCAGCTAAACCCTCAAGGTTACGCGAATTTGATACTCGTAAACCTAATTTACGAAATGAGGAATAATAACCATGAATAGTAATATTTTCAAAGTTTGAGAAATGACCTGAAATAACGATTTGTCACATTAGTGCAAGCGTAAGTCACAAATTCGGGTTATTTTACTTCGGTCTCAAGTTCGTCATATTGGGTTTTCTCCATCAGTAGTCACTACAAAGATCCGTCAGAATGATAATGGGGTCAGTAAAGAGTTAGCTAAGAGGAGTATAAAAGAGTACATAAGTTTTATCAGTGATAAAGATTTAAAAGGTACACTTTTGAGGGGTCATTTAAGCCCTTAATTGATCACTATTGTATCCGTTACTACTTAATTTCGTTCCTTTTCACTTTTTAGGTCTCTTGAAGGCAAATTGCTGGAATGACACTTATTCGGACGAAAAGGCGCGAATATATGAAGAAAATGGCCAAAGTCAAGAATCGAGACACTCAAGCTGCTGGAATTGAAGGGGACAGCATCACGGCTTAAATGTGACGCCGTCGCGACACATCTTGAGATGACTCAGAGAGCAAATTGCTATTTTACAAGTGACGGCATCAGGTTTAAAAGAGCAGGGCGTCGCAACTCAGATGGCCTAGATTTGGATCCCGACGGCGTCAAACGTCGAAGCCGACGGCGTCACAAGCATAAGGTGACGCCGTGACAGAGTTGACGTGGCCAAGACAAAACCCTAATGGCAGCGACCCGACGGCGTCACAATTAAAGAGTGACGCCGTCGCATATTGTAACACTATATATAGAATCCGAATTTTTCAGTTTTTGGAGAGGAAGTTTTGTGGAGTAAAAACCTAAACCGAACCAAGGCTGTCTTGGGCAATATCTTAGGGTTCCATAACCTATTTTACAACAAGATAAGTGTTTTACTTCATTACTTTAATTATTTCTTCAATTGTTTGTGTGTATGCTTGCATGTTCTCCATGTCCAGCTAATTTACTTGTGTGTTTGCTTAGATATATGAAACCTAGGTATTGATTATTGATTGGTTGTCTCTTATCTTAATTGTGATTGACCTAGTATTGCGATAGGTCATCCGTTGTGTTATTAATGCTTGATTAGTCTTTGTTGAACCTTAGCTTATAGTTACTAGTGGAATTGTAGGCTAAATATCCAAAGATAACCTTAGTGTTAAGTTTATGAATCCTAGAGATTTCGTAATCATTAACCTTGGGTAGCTTCAAAGAGTTAGGGATAAACGCATACCCTACGACCTTAGAAATCACAACGCGTTAAGAATAAGGACGTGACAATTCAACCATCAATAAGAGATAACTAGGGAGTAATAACATCTAAGTAAACGCATTTTTAATCATCATAAGAGCACACAACAATAGACATAGACTACACTCACCTTAGCTTAGTTAATTAGATAATTAGAATAGTAGAGTAATCGGTAGAGATACCAACCCCCCAAATCCAATACCCCGAGATTCGTAATTTCAATTTTCTAAAAAACATAAAAAAGGATAAAAAATAATCTTCCTCAACCCCAACCTTAGCGTAGTAATTTCTCACTAGCATTCCTATTCCCCTAGAGAACGATATCAATTCCCGAGGCTTACCCTAATACTACACTACAACGATTAGGTTCACCGCCTAGGGTGTCGAAAAACTTGCTCGACGAAAAGGAAGTTCCTTTGACCCCAAACGAGCGTTGTACGCGTATCTAGTTTTTGGTGCCGCTGCCGGGGAGTAGAATAGCTAGTTAGATTTCCACCTCGTTTAGGTTTCCTTGCTTGATTCCTATCAAGTAAGCTTTTTTCCTTTTTTTAGCTTCCTCGTAGTCTATCCCCCTTCTTCGTGACCTTTGTTAGTAATCCCATCACTTTTCATCATGGAAGGTGATAATCAACCACCACTCATCAACCCACCACCTAATGACCCGCCAAGAGGCCGTACTCTTGGTGAATACTCAAGACCAAGCGACTTAGGCTATAGAAACACCATTGAGCTTCCCGACCAAGCCCAAACTACGGCCCTTCAATCCGACACCATCCGGTTGGTGCAAAACGGATGTGCATTCCATGGACTTCGTTCCGAAGATCCTAATCAGCATCTAAAGGATTTCCTTAAAATCGTCGATTCCATCGACCTCGATGCTACTACTCGGGAGACCACACGTTTGCGTCTCTTCCAATTCTCTCTACGGGACCAAGCTAGTAATTGGCTTGAGCGACTTCCCGCCGGCTCCATCTCAAGTTGGGATGATCTCACCTCTCGCTTCCTTGCTCAATTTTTCCCACCGGGGAGAACTACTAAGCTTAGGAATGAAATCTTGATGTTCCAACAACGTCAAGGTGAATCTCTCTACGAAGCATGGACTCGATTCAAGGACTTACTCCATAGAGTCCCTCATCACTGCATTGACCTTTGGCTTCAAGTCCAACTCTTCTATGATCATGTCAACTTCCCTACTAAGTGATCCATTGACCAAGCGGGCGGTGGAAAACTTAGTGATCTCACCGCGGAAGAATCATGGGGTATAATAGAGGACCTTGCTCTCTACGACAACGAAAGTTGGAATGACCCTCGTGAGTGGTCCAAAACCGTAAAGGCAATCTCCTTGCCTCCCATTGACTCACAATCTTCCGACCGTAGGATGCTCGAGCTTGAAGATCAAGTTAAATTCCTAATGAGCTCCTACGAAAATCCTAAGTCTTCACAACAAGTGAACAAAATCACTCTACCTTGTGAATTGTGTAGTGGTCCCCACGACACTCGAGATTGCACAAGACTCCCTGAACAAGCTTTTGCGGACTACGCTTCCACGCGTACCGACGGAGCGGGAGAGAAGTGGTACACTTTCAAGCCCGAACAAAACAACTTAGGAAACTCTTATAACCCCTCATGGAGGAATCACCCTAACCTTAAGTGGAACCAAAATTCAAACCCTCCCCCCCCAAAGCTCATCTAGTCCACCTAATAGGTTCAACCCTCTAAACACCGGGAACCCCACTAGTCTTGAGGCAATTACGTCTAGATTCATGTCATTTCAAGATACTCGATTGACTAAGCTTGAAGCCGATTTCAAGCGATGACAAGACGAGATGACAAACAAGCTTGACGCCCTCTTAAAAGCCTTCAACGACTGGGAAATTAGAACACTCCCAAGTGGTACTATAAAGAACCTAAAAGTGAGTTCGATTTCATCGACTTCATGTTCTTGTTCACCATGGGAGAGTGCACATCCATGCCCCTCACACCCAATGGTCCAATCGGTAAACGCTATCAACAAGGGTTCCAAGCGATCCCAAATGAGGTACCAAGGCCCCGCTGTCACACCCTCGCCGGAGGCGGAAACACGAGGTGTAACGGAAGGGAACATAAGCAAAAGATAATAGAACATACCAACATTAATATTTAAAAGAAAGAGTAAACCATTACAATACTAGTTTAGCCGTCATCGGCAAATATATTACAAAGTTTAGATTCCAAAATATGAGTTTTATTACATACAACTTGTAGCGACAAGTGAAAACTTCTTTATGCAAGACTTGATAGAAAAGCTTACTAACGATCACCTGAAATGCATGAGAGAAAAACGGGTCAACTATGAAAATAGTTGGTGAGTAAACACGTTTAGTGAAATAAGAAATCTCGTAAGAAAAATATACAAAGCTTTCGGTCAACGAAAAATAGTCCACAAAGCAAAGGCATTGTGTATCCACTCAGTTCCAAATTCCGCCCATACAAAACTTGCAACCTGTGTGTACACAACCCATTGCATGAAAATCTAGTGCGTCAAGTAATCAAGTGTAAGTGGTCATAATAGTTCACAATATAGTACCACGAATATAATAATTCAGGGGTGCTACCGATGAAACCAAAATAAGCTGGGTGCCACTACCCAAAGTTATGCTGGGAGTCTCTACCCAAAGATATACTGGGAGTCTCTACCCAAAGATATACTGGGAGTCTCTACCCAAAGATATACTGGGAGTCTCTACCCAAAGATATACTGGGAGTCTCTACCCAAAGATATACTGGGAGTCTCTACCCAAAGATATACTACGAACAAAGGTGTCTATATAGTGATGCACCGAACATGGGAGACTTTATAGTGATGCTCCGAACATTGGAGACTTTAGGACAAGGTCATAACATGTACGGTTCAATAAATTCCAACAAGTCATAAATTTGTAATTAAGTTCAAGGATTTGATTCGAGTTCACAAAAGTAAAATTCAATTTAATTCAAGTATGGTTCATGCATTCAGCCCCAAAATATAGTAAAACGGTAAAAAGGGGATGTGATTACTCACTTGATAAACTGAGGCGATGACAAAAGTGAGTACACCGAGGTATAATGTGATGCGTCTACCGGGACCTATTACGAATGATATGATATGTCATGAGTTGCAATGTAATGTTATGCATGCATTCCATATGTTATTTATACCATTTACGGGTTTTTGAAAATATTACTCGTCGTCGAAAAATACTCTTTTGACGTCTTGACCCTTCAAAAATGACTTTACAATATTTTACGTCAAAATGTCATCCTATAATGGTTTTATAATGATTTTTGGTGAAATTACTACTTTTCGTCGCAAAACAATGTCGTCGGAAAAATCATGAAATTAACAAAAATGGCTCCGGAAAAGTAGTTGTAAAACGGTGTACGTCGATCGTTAGAGAACGAACTCGACGGTTTTGGAAAGTTTGTATCGATATCTAAAAGTTTCAGTTCAGGAGTTTTCGTCCAAAAGGTCTCGATCATAAAGATATCAAAGGCTAAAGTTGGTGATTTTTGCTAATTGTGTGCAGAAAATAAGTTTCGGCCAATGTTTGAACGTCCGTAATTAAATCACTATAACTCCGCTTGACAAACGGCTTTTTGTTTTGAAAAATATGGCCGATGAACTTGATTTTACTAGAAGACATTTCGTTATAAAAAGTTTCACATCATGGCTAAAAACAGCCGCAAACATGGACGTTTCAGCTAGTGAAATACTTGTTACGTAGAAATAATATAATTTTTCAGAAAATAATATTTACGGCAACTTTATAAAAACGTGCATATATTTGTCGTTTTAAATCCGTTTTCTACGTAAAATATGTCCTTAGCTTCGTATCGAAGTAAACTAATATATTTTTGAGAAGTCGAAATAATTTGTGAAGCTTAAGGCTAGTTTTTGACCCGAAATATGTAAAAACAGCAAGCTGAGTTTTTCAGAAAATAATACTTTTCGTCGCCAAACTTTAAAAATTCACCACGGCTTCGTTATAAGTCCGTTTTTATCCGTTCAAAAGGCCACGGATTCGTTTTAAAGTATATTTTCTAATTATCAAGGCCAAAATGTCGTACCATCAGTGGGTTTTTCCAGAAATTCATTTTAAGGACAGAATACAAAATATAGTTTACGAAAATAGTTTTTCTCGGACAAAACCTATTCTAATCCCTTCAAATCAACTCCACAACTAATCTAATCCTACCATACACCTTCTTAGGGTGTCATGGGTTCCTAATCACCATCAAGACCAAAGAATAACTTGGGAATAATTATAGGATGACTATAAATATATATAACTTCTAAAATCTTGAAATAAATGGTATAAATCACATAACATGCATATAAGCTCCAAAAATGATAAGAAACATATGAAAATGAAAAGGAAACTTGAAAATGATAAAAACAAGCTTACAAATGATAGTGATGAGGTGTAAGTAACAAGGATTAGCCTAAATACTCTTGGTTTTTATTTCAAAACCTTATATAGAGTATATACTAGATTGTTAATGATTTGGACTTGAAAAATTTTGATCCCTTTGTGCTCTAGATGTGGTGACCGGTTATGGAGAGGCAAGAAGAGAGGAAGAAAACTTTTGCAATCTAGGTGAATTATTTGAGGTGAATGAGTAGAGAAAAAATGCAAGCAAGACTTTTATGTTTGTGTATAAATGTATACAAAATAAATATCTACCAAATCAAGGATACATCCCCCCCCTTGGACCGGTTTTGGGGGGATTGTGTCCCTAAATTATTATTTTTTTTTTTTTTTTTTATATATATATGTATAAACTTGTGAAAAATGTTAAAAGGTGTAAATGAAGTTGTACATGTAATAATGTTTGTAAGGTAAATGGTAGAATTTTGGTACAAGTAAGTTTTTTTTTTAATAGTTCAAAATAGAATGTATTGAGATAATAAAAATTGTAAAAATACATTCCTTGTGAAATTTGGGTGATAAAATAATTATCGTATAATTTTTAAGAAAAACGTCGTAATAATTAAACTTTAACGATTTAAGTACCAAATAAATTTGAAACACTAGGAAAACTAAAAATATAGTTTTTATGAACTAAATGTAAGTTTAAAAATACCTCGGGATCATTTTTGAAAGTAACGGATTAAATATTTAAAATAATAACTCACGCGATAAAGATTATTAAATATAAAAGTTACGCGTTGAAGATGAAATGAAATGCCATGAATGAATTAATATGATGCATATTTAATTTAAGAAATGACCGGAATTTGAGAAATGTGACATTCTTCCCATGTCAGCGGAATCACGTCCCCGTGATTCGATTAACGATACTATGGTCCGAACCTCGACAAGAGTTCTAAAAGTTCATGCTCATACGAACAGTCTAAATGATCATATCAATGCCCATGCGTACAGGTTCCCCATTCAACTAAGTACGTGCCCGTGATTAGATTGGATAGGGTAAACTCGCCCAATATCGAACGTAGCTCTCAAAAGACCTTTAGGTAGTCGATTCTAATTTAATCTCACAACTCATCAAACAAGAACTGTCATGAGATTAAACTAAACCGACTTGAGTAAACTTGTCTCTTAGCTTGATTTTCGCAACTCATCAAACAAGAACTGTCACTAGATCAAGCTAGGAAACAAGTTGTTAGAAAGGTAGGATGCCACATCCTTGAATGAAGTCTTTTGAAAGATTCGCTCGATATTCGATTTGCTTACACAATCAAATCCAATCAACAAAATATATAACAACTAAGGTCGATATCAATAGGTCTCAAATTAATCAATGTCGTGAACGTGGTAAAGATGGAAAGGAAGTTATGCACTCAAAATCATGTCGTACAGAAATAAGGTAGTTGTTCGAAAGAATGTACCCGTTAAGCGTTGCGGGCTTCCTCGGTACCCAGATAGAATGCTCGACCACGTGCGGGAGGAATTTCAATGTTATGATCTTGTGGGCCTTCTATTGCCAACGCCAGGTTTGGACGATTACCTCCTTGATTGGGAGTTCTTTTCAGCTTTGGACAGGTATTGCGAAGGTGATCTAGACTTCCACACTCGTAACATGCTTTTCTCTGTCCTTGATTCCCAGTTCTGTGTGAGCAATTTCGCGCGAAGTGGCCCGTCTGTCTGCATTTGCCACACTTTCGGCAGTCTCCTAAGTGATGATAATTACATCGAGTACACAAAGGATGTGGACCTGCATATCTTTTACGCCCCTGGTTGGTCGCCCCATAGCTCTGGGTTATTCGCTGCCTCTTGTTTTGCTGATTCTGGTCTCGGCTTCCCTGGTGATCCTCCTGTCGCTTTCGTCCATTGTTTGAAGTACCTTCTCCGTTGTTGGTTCGTCTAGCATCGAGATGTATTATAATTTGGGTGAGTAGATCCGCTATTCTCGCAGCGTTGTTGTTTGGATCGTCATTGTTGTTTGGGTTGCCGTTGTTGTTACCTCCTGAGCGTGTGTTTCTTGCAGCCATGATCTTGCAGAGGACCAAAACATCGGGTTGAGTAAACGACATTCGAACGAAGTCAGATGAGGTGCAGAACGGTGGTAATGTGTGTTATAGTGATCGAAATATGACAGGATCAGAATCGTGATATGTCTAACAAGTCGAAAGATGGAAAAGAGAAGATATGAACAAGGTACGGTAATGTAGACGTGATCGTAAAAACATGCCATGCATACCCACTCGACCAATGCAACTTCAGGTGACCAGACTCAAAAGACTCGACTAAACATGATTTAAAACTACCACTCTTATCATTGCATGGTTCTTCATAAATTAGACATAGTTGATCAGGCTATGTATAATTTATGAGTAACGATGCAACGATAGGACTAGTTGACTCGGATGATGTTCAATGTTTAATAAAATAATAAAAAAAAAAAATTTTTCCGGTTATAGCTGTGATTTTTATTTTTGAAAAATCGGCATTCTCTATAACCTTTGGCTCTGATACCAATCTGTCACACCCTCGCCGGAGGCGGAAACACGAGGTGTAACGGAAGGGAACATAAGCAAAAGATAATAGAACATACCAACATTAATATTTAAAAGAAAGAGTAAACCATTACAATACTAGTTTAGCCGTCATCGGCAAATATATTACAAAGTTTAGATTCCAAAATATGAGTTTTATTACATACAACTTGTAGCGACAAGTGAAAACTTCTTTATGCAAGACTTGATAGAAAAGCTTACTAACGATCACCTGAAATGCATGAGAGAAAAACGGGTCAACTATGAAAATAGTTGGTGAGTAAACACGTTTAGTGAAATAAGAAATCTCGTAAGAAAAATATACAAAGCTTTCTGTCAACGAAAAATAGTCCACAAAGCAAAGGCATTGTGTATCCACTCAGTTCCAAATTCCGCCCATACAAAACTTGCAACCTGTGTGTACACAACCCATTGCATGAAAATCTAGTGCGTCAAGTAATCAAGTGTAAGTGGTCATAATAGTTCACAATATAGTACCACGAATATAATAATTCAGGGATGCTACCGATGAAACCAAAATAAGCTGGGTGCCACTACCCAAAGTTATGCTGGGAGTCTCTACCCAAAGATATACTGGGAGTCTCTACCCAAAGATATACTGGGAGTCTCTACCCAAAGATATACTGGGAGTCTCTACCCAAAGATATACTGGGAGTCTCTACCCAAAGATATACTACGAACAAAGGTGTCTATATAGTGATGCTCCGAACATGGGAGACTTTATAGTGATGCTCCGAACATTGGAGACTTTAGGACAAGGTCATAACATGTACGGTTCAATAAGTTCAAATAAGTCAAAAGAGTTCACAATTGTAAGGATCAATTTAATTCAAGTATGGTTCATGCATTCAGCCCCAAAATATAGTAAAACGGTAAAAAGGGGATGTGATTACTCACTTGATAAACTGGTGTGATGACAAAAATGAGTACACCGAGATATAATGTGATGCGTCTACCGGGACCTATTACGAATGATATGATATGTCATGAGTTGCAATGTAATGTTATGCATGCACTCCATATGTTATTTATACCATTTACGGGTTTTGAAAATATTACTCGCCGTCGAAAAATACTCTTTTGACGTCTTGACCCTTCAAAAATGACTTTACAAATATTTACGTCAAAATGTCATCCTACAATGGTTTTATAATGATTTTTAGTGAAATTACTACTTTTCGTCGCAAAACAATGTCGTCGGAAAAATCATGAAATTAACAAAAATGGCTCCGGAAAAGTAGTTGTAAAACGGTGTACGTCGATCGTTAGAGAACGAACTCGACGGTTTTGGAAAGTTTGTATCGATATCTAAAAGTTTCAGTTCAGGAGTTTTCGTCCAAAAGGTCTCGATCATAAAGATATCAAAGGCTAAAGTTGGTGATTTTTGCTAATTGTGTGCAGAAAATAAGTTTCGGCCAATGTTTGAACGTCCGTAATTAAATCACTATAACTCCGCTTGACAAACGGCTTTTTGTTTTGAAAAATATGGCCGATGAACTTGATTTTACTAGAAGACATTTCGTTATAAAAAGTTTCACATCATGGCTAAAAACTGCCGCAAACATAGCCCTTACAGCTAATAAAATACTTGTAACGTAAGAATAATATAGTTTTTCAGAAAATAATATTTACGGCAACTTTATAAAAACGTGCATATATTTGTCGTTTTAAATCCGTTTTCTACGTAAAATATGTCCTTAGCTTCGTATCGAAGTAAACTAATATATTTTTGACAAGTCGAAATAATTTGTGAAGCTTAAGGCTCGTTTTTGACCCGAAATATGTAAAAACTGCTTGCTGAAATTTTCAGAAAAATAAACATTTCGTCGTCAAACTTTAAAAATTCACCACGGCTTCGTTATAACTCCGTTTTTATCCGTTCAAAAGGCCACGGATTCGTTTTAAAGTATATTTTCTAATTATCAAGGCAAAAATGTCGTACCAACAGTAGGATTTTCCAGAATTTCGAAACAAGGACAGAACCTTAAAATATAGTTATCGAAAATAGTTTTTCTCGGACAAAACCTATTCTAATCCCTTCAAATCAACTCCACAACTAATCTAATCCTACCATACACCTTCTTAGGGTGTCATGGGTTCCTAATCACCATCAAGACCAAAGAATAACTTGGGAATAATTATAGGATGACTATAAATATATATAACTTCTAAAATCTTGAAATAAATGGTATAAATCACATAACATGCATATAAGCTCCAAAAATGATAAGAAACATATGAAAATGAAAAGGAAACTTGAAAATGATAAAAACAAGCTTACAAATGATAGTGATGAGGTGTAAGTAACAAGGATTAGCCTAAATACTCTTGGTTTTTATTTCAAAACCTTATATAGAGTATATACTAGATTGTTAATGATTTGGACTTGAAAAATTTTGATCCCTTTGTGCTCTAGATGTGGTGACCGGTTATGGAGAGGCAAGAAGAGAGGAAGAAAACTTTTGCAATCTAGGTGAATTATTTGAGGTGAATGAGTAGAGAAAAAATGCAAGCAAGACTTTTATGTTTGTGTATAAATGTATACAAAATAAATATCTACCAAATCAAGGATACATCCCCCCCCTTGGACCGGTTTTGGGGGGATTGTGTCCCTAAATTATTATTTTTTTTTTTTTTTTTTATATATATATGTATAAACTTGTGAAAAATGTTAAAAGGTGTAAATGAAGTTGTACATGTAATAATGTTTGTAAGGTAAATGGTAGAATTTTGGTACAAGTAAGTTTTTAATAGGTCAAAATAGAATGTAATGAGATAATAAAAATTGTAAAAATACATTCCTTGTGAAATTTGAGTGCTATAAAAATTATCGTATAATTTTTAAGAAAAACGTCGTAATAATTAAACTTTAACGATTTATGTACCAAATAAATTCAAAACACTAGGTAAAGTCAAAATATAGTTTTATAACTAAATGTAAGTATAAAAATATATCGGGATCATTTTTGAAAGTAACGGATTAAATATTTAAAATAATAACTCACGCGATAAAAATTATTAAATATAAAAGTTACGCGTTAAATGTGAAATGAAATGCCATGAATGAATTAATATGATGCATATATAATTTAAGAAATGACCGGAATTTGAGAATTGTGACACCCGCACCATTGGTAAAACCTACTCTTGAGAAACCCGTCAACCAAGAACCCAAACCTAATCTAGAGGAGGAGTACAAGGAACTCCAACAAGAAAAACCGGTTCTTGAAGTCTTAGCTCATGCACTTTATTATAATGCTTTAAAAGAAAAATATGAGCTAGAACTTAAACTTGGAAAAAATAGGTCCGCTTTTGTGCAAAATAATTTACCTAAGAAGTTAGAAGATCCTGGGCTATTCACTCTTCCGTGTAGGCTTGGAACTTCCAAACCTCTCGATGCTCTAGCCGACTTAGGATCATGCATCAATCTTGTTCCGTTGTCCCTCCATAGAAGCCTTAACTTAGGTAAGATAAAACCAACGGAAACCATCTTAGGTCTAGCGGATGGTAGTATTGCATATCCGGTAGGGATAACAAAAGACATGGTAGTGCACGTAGGAGAATTGATGTAACACCCCCAATTTCGTGATACGCATCGGAATTCAAACTGGTGTTACTTCATGGCACAACAGTCATAACAATAGAAAACGAACTCTAATGGAGTCGTTTTAAAAGATTTATCATTCGATTTATATAAATATCAGAGTTTACAAAAATGAGGTCCCAGTTGGTTCCATTGTTTACAAAATACATTAAATGGGTTTTCGAATGATAATAAAATTTATAGCCTTCTTGAGCTAGTCCTTGTTCTTCCGTGCCAGCTTCCGACATTATGGACCTGAAATACATGCTTAAAACTGTGAACACAAAGGTTGAGTGAAATTCATAGAGTTTGTTTGATGGTTGAACACATTATGTTGGTAGTGTGAGTTAATTAGACTCACACCAATGGTTTGAAAATAAGACAGTTATTATTAGACTAAGCATCATGAAATCAAGGCATTAACGTGTTCCAAAATTAATTGGAGAAAATGCCGGTGCGTGCCCTATCAGGTAAAATTGCCGTTTTTACCAATGTTACTCAAATATAGTGCGTTTGTTTGCCTACCCGGTCAACACAAACGGGATTCGTCAATCCCAATAGATCTATTCACAATATTCGCGCCCACTCTCACTAGTGATTAATGATTCATGATTAAGGGACTTAAGTTTGGCAAATGCGGTAACTTAGTGCTAATAAAACAATCAGATAAGTATCATCATAATCGTGAAAATGGTTAAGTAGCCTCGTGAAGCTAGTCGTAACTTGGTGAATATCGAATGTTAGAAAACAAACTCAATGGTTTTGGAAAGCTTGTAGCGATATCTAAAAGTCTTAGCATTTAACTTTTGATCATAGAAGTCTCGATCATAGAGAAAAATATAGATGAAGTAAGGTAGTCGAGCAAAAAAATATTGTTTATGAGTAGTTTTCGGAAAAGTTTGAGAGATCGTATATTACTCGTTACAACTTCGTTTGACGAACGGTTGAACATTTTAGAAAATAGGCTAGGTGAACTCACTTTTACTTATAGACATTATTTTCTCAAAAATACTCTATCGATAAGAAAAACGGCTCCAAACATGGTCCTTTGCAATAACCATTTTGGCTTATTAGAAAATATATGAGTTAATACTTGTGAAAATAGTTACGATAGCTATATTTCAAACGCGTGTAACTTAGTCGTTATAGCTCCGTTTTCTACGTTCTATATATCCTCGGATTCGTGTTAGTATGTACTAATATATTTTTGATATGTCGGCTTGTATAGATTACGCTTAACACCTCGTTTTTATCATAGAAAATCGTGTGACAGCTTATTAATTTCAGAAAAATAGTTTTCGTCGTTAAACTTGAAACTAACGTATCTTTTTCGTTATAAATCCGTTTTAATCCATTCAAGCGACCACGGTTTCGTTTTTAAGTCTATTTTCTGAAAATATAACCCAAAATATATCACAACCTACTGAGATTTCCATAATTTTGAAAACGTGACAGCCTATAAATATATTTCGTCGAAAATGATTTTTCTAGTTTGTAACTTGTTCCAATCACTTCCAATCAACAACAAGGATATTCTAAACCTACCATACACCTTCTTAGGGTGTCATGGGTTCCTAAACTTCACCAAAAATGAATAGGTTTATGGGAATATTAATTATAACATGTAAGTCCATTTTATATTGAAAAATATATATAAAGTGGTATAAACTCATGAGAATACTTGCATATATAGTACTAGGATACAAAAAAAATAGATCAAATGAGATTATGAAAGAGTAAGAAAATATTAGGAAGCTTACTAGTTGTATGATGAGGTTTAAAGGTAACAAGGTAATTAAAACTTCTTGGTTTTTATTTCAAAACCCTAACTAGAAGTATTACTAGGTTGATTAAATCACTAGAGCTTGAAAAATGATGATGAGCTTCTTCTTCTTCTTAGATGAGCCGAATCACAAGGACCAAGAGGTTGAGAGTGTTTAGTCTTTCAGTTCTAAAATGATCTATGTATGTTTATGTTTTAGAAAATTAATACAAGTATATACAAAATATCTAGCCAAAAGGGTAGAATGGCCATTTAAGTAGCCAAAACAAAGTTGGTAACTTCTATGACAAGGGGGGGGGGGCATTTGGATGAGAATGTAGGATTGGTGAGTTTTTGATGTAATCTTGCTTTACCGGAGTGAGTTTTGGTTCCGTTAATTGCTAACTATAAGTCGTAAAGTCACGAAACTTAAAATTGGGTATCCTAAAAATATGAAACTTATAAATATGTTAAAACTTATCAATATACTCTATATAAGCATATTAGATGAGTGGTAAGTTTCATCGAGTGCAAAAACGCTGCCTAAAGCTGGAAACACGGGTCAAAAACACGTAAAATGGAATTTATCAGAAAAGAACAAGATTTCAGGGGAATGACCGTGAATTTATTTAAAGTAGACTAAAATTAGTCTATAGGTCATATGAGATGTCAAAATATGGTTTTCGTTATACGTGGGATAACTTAACAGTTATACGTGAAGTCTAAAAGGTACGCGATTTAAGCAAAATTGTAGAACGTACAAGGTTAATTTCTTTATGGTCAAAGGAGGAGGGAAATATGTTTGACTTTTCCAAAAATGTAAAAGTGTCAAAACATCTTAGAAAACACAGTGCAGTAATGGTTAAGTCTGGGTCTAAGTAGAATTGTTTAAAACGTAAGTTTAGTCTCGTACGGCTCAGGGTTTATTTGGTAACATTTAAATGAAATCTTAAAAATTCTCTAATTGATTATGAGTTATCTAAAAATTAATATGATGTGAGGAAAATTGTCAGAGTTGATTTTTGTTATGCGCGTGATGTTTAAATGGTGTTCCGACCAAAACGAAACTTTAAGACGATGTTTTCTTAATAACTTTTGCGAAGATGATCTAACAATTGTCAAACTCTCAAGTTATTACTTAAATAAATTAACTTACGAGAATGTGAAATAAAAATTTTACGGGATGAATAGTGAAAGTGAATAGTAAAAGTGAATAGTAACTTTTCAGTATAAAAAAAATGAAAAGTAACCTGAAAATGCGGGTTATTACAATTGACTCTTTTGGCGGATTTCCATGTGCTAGACATGAATAAGGACCCGACATGCCCATTGCTTGTAGGAAGAGAATTCTTAGCTACCGCTAGTGCCATCATTGATTGTAAGATGTCCAAAATAGTGGTAGGAGAAGGGAGTGCTAGGTCAATTTACGATGTCAAAAAGCATACTTACTACAAAGAAGAGGAAATCCCACATGAGATTAGGTTGGATAGAACACAATCTAGATATGGACCTTGGATCATAGGTCCCCAACGACCTTTCTATCTAGATGAAGCCTTTGCTAGTCAAGCAACCTTCCAAGAAAAAGAATTGGCTAGAGACACGGAAGTGAACCCGTTCGAGGACGCCTTAGTATTTAGGAAGATGACCGAGTTCGTAGGAAGCTTGCCCGTCAACCTTGTCATGAATAAGTGGAAAGTTAAGAGCGATAAGCCTAAGCATAAGTGGAATTGGGATAGACCGCCTAGTGATCGTAATGGAGAGTGGCAGATTAGGATAACGATCTATGACCCCGATGGAGAGAAGTTTGAAAAGGCATACCGAACCAAGCGTACCACTAGGAACTTAAATGATAAGTTCGATCCTTATGACATTCTAGAGGATAGGCTTACTTATATCGGTACGTAGGGGCACGACTTCGAGTCTAGCTACAAGACTCATAAATAAAGAAAAGCGCTTCGTGGGAGGCAACCCATGCTTAATTGTTTGCTTGTTTGTGTGTTATATATATTTTTTATTGATTGTTTATTCTCAAGTTTAAATTTGTAAAAATGCTTTATTTTGTCTTTAACCTCGTCTTAATTACATATAAAGGTATTTTACATAAGAGATGAGTGTAGGGAGGATTACACACGTTTTCAAAAAGAACGTGAACATGAGAATTACGATTATTTAAAAGATATACATGTGTGTTTGTTCGAGTCAAATGCTTGTATCGAGTCATAATGGATGTTTTGCAGGAAATTTTTCCAGATTCTAAAGATAAATTTTTTTTAGAAATTTTTCCAGAAAATCGCAGACCAGTTTCTGTCATGATAACCTGACGGCGTCAGGAGGAGTAGAAACTGCTTACTACTTTTTCTCGTTTTCTGAGCTACTTATAAATTTTTGGAATTTTCCAGGTCTTAATTTTCCAGAAAATCTTTAAACATCAATTCCACAAGCATTATATCCTAGTTTAGTAGAGCCATATATATATTGTTACCGCCAATTTTACGCGAAGGTTTCGTTTGTTTTCTTCAAGTGTGCAGGTTTAATTTATCAAGAAGAAGATACATAAGATTAGAAGGAGCTTTTCACGCAAACACTCTTCTTGGAAGAAAATTTAACTACTACTTCACACGGATCCTACCGAGCTAATCAGGGGAGAACTAGTTTCTTTCGTTTTTAATTACCTTCCATTATCATAACTTTGATACTTTTGGGGAACATTGGGGACAATGTTCAGTTTAAGTATAGGGAGGGAAAATAAAACGGAACTTTGAAACTATGCTTATCGGTGACTATTTGCTTTGTCCAATTTCATTTGTGTAATAAACCATGAGAAATATTGGTTAGGGTAATTTTGGCACCAAATTTAAAATTTTTCATGACATGTAGGAGTGGGCCATTAGTCTTAATAAAGCGTCTCATGGATAGGAAGTTATATGACTAGCACAAAAACCTTTTACCACTTAAATTCCACCCAAAATGTGAGCATCGCCCTTAGATTTGTAGGAATTAAAGCATTCCACTTTAATGCTTCTAGAGTGTACCGGTAGTATAATAGATTCTAGAACTTGTTTTGTGATGCATTCCGAGATCGCTAGTGAGACTACACTTGTGTAGTTAGGAATAACTAAATGATAAGAGGCATTAGGATAACCCTTGTTTGATACCCGTAATATAATTACTTCTTCCACATCGGTTGAGTAATTCCCCCACACCCTTGCGTTGTACTCATCTTTAGTACACGATACCCCTAGTTAACCCCTCAGAGCCTATCCTTTTCGCGGTTCTCGTGATGTTTCGGTTTTCCAGAATATCAATGAAGAACATTATTTACAATCCACCCCCAAATGTACACCCAAATCGCCTTAGCCTACCTTGTATGCACTCACTTTTAGTGCATTATTGTTATCATACTAAACCCTTAGTTCAATTATCTAGTTGCTTGCATAAGTTGCTAAGTCGAGTCATATCCTTTATACACAGTTTTGGGACGATTAGGACTCATGGGAAAAGTTAAATTTTATGAAATGACGGGAAGCGAACGTTAAATTCAAATTCCATTTATTTGCGTAATAATGTACTCCAAGTGTTTTGATCTTTTCAATTCAGGTCAAATTAGTGTTAGATTAATAAAAACGCAAGTGTAGGGATGTGCATATAAATCCCTATTATTTTGATGTTATCGTAGAGGATGGTAGAGTAAAAGTGTATGAAAAAAAATCGAAAAAAATAGAAAAAAAAGAGAAAAGAAAAAAATAGAGTGTTCAAAAAAAAATGATGAAAAAACATACGGGCTATCATCCTACATCTATCTTTAAATTCATGTTTGTTTGTTTCAAGTTATCTAGAGTTTAGAGTGTCGAGTCTTGGCTTAGCAACACCATTCTTCTCATGCTTGTAACATAAATATTTTTGACGTGCCACCACTAAATTGTCTATCCCACCAAACCCTTTGTTTCCCTACCTTAAGCCTAACATTACAACCCTTTAAAAGACCTCTTGGATATTTTTTCCTAGGTGCTTACGCCAAAGCGATGGAGGTTTGATCTAGTCTCAAGCCTATGGTAATCTATGTACTAGGACCGGTTAATGAGTGTTTATCTTCCATTTCCAACTTGATATATTTCATATACACCTGAGAGATGAGAGTATCCAAACACCACTTGTGAGGTGCTAGTATGTAATTTCCGTGCTTGTTATGAATTTTGCGGGGCTTATATGTGTTGTGAATCATTCTAAACTGATGCTTCATGACCCTTAACTTATATATTAATTGGCTAACAACACACTTGAGGACAAGCAAAATACCAAGTGTAGGGATATTTGATAAGGATTTAAAAGGTAAACTTTTGAGGGGTCATTTAAGCCCTTAATTGATCACTTTTGTATCCGTTACTACTTAAGTTCATTCCTTTTCACTTTTTAGGTCTCTTGAAGGCTAATTGCTGGAATGACACTTATTCGGACGAAAAAGTGCGAATATATGAAGAAAATGGCCAAAGTCAAGAATCGATACACTCAAGCTGCTGGAATTGAAGGGGACGACGTCACAGATTAAATGCGACGCCGTCGCGACACATCTTGAGACGACTTAGAGAGCAAATTGCTATTTTACAAGTGATGGCATCAGGTTTAAAAGAGTAGGGCGTCGCAACTCAGACGGCCTATATTTGGATCCCGACGGCGTCAGAGGTCGAAGCCGACGGCATCACAAGCATAAGGTGATGCCGTCACAGAATTGACGTGGCCAAGACGAAACCCTAATGGCGGCGACCCGACGGCGTCACAATTAAAGAGTGACGTCGTCGCATATTGTAACACTATATATAGAATCCGAATTTTTCAGTTTTTAGAGAGGTAGTTTTGTGGAGTAAAAACCTAAACCGAACCAAGGCTGTCTTGGGCAGTATCTTAGGGTTCCATACCCTATTTTTCAACAAGATAAGTATTTTACTTCATTAATTCAATGATGTCTTCAATTGTTTGTGTATATGCTTGCATGTTCTCCATGTCCGGCTAATTTACTTGTGTGTTTGCTTAGATATATGAAACCTAGGTATTGAATATTCATTGGTTGTCTCTTATCTTAATTGTGATTGACCTAGTATTGCGATAGGTCATCCGTTGTGTTATTAATGCTTGATTAGTCTTTTTTGAACCTTAGCTTATAGTTACTAGTGGAATTGTAGGCTAAATATCCAAAGATAACCTTAGTGTTAAGTTTATGAATCCTAGAGATTTCGTAGTCATTAACCTTGGGTAGCTTCAAAGAGTTAGGGATAAACGCAAACCCTACGACCTAAGAAAACATAACGCGTTAAGAATAAGGACGTGACAATTTAACCATCAATAGGAGATAACTAAGGAGTAATAACATCTAAGTAAACACATTTTTAATCATCATAAGAGCACACAACAATAGACATAGACTACACTCACCTTAGATTAGTTAATTAGATAATTAGAATAGTAGAGTAATCGGTAGAGATACCAACCCCAACCTTAGCGTAGTAATTTCTGACAAGCATTCCTATTCCCCTAGAGAACGATATCAATTCCCTAGGATTACCCTAATACTACACTACAACGATTAGGTTCACTGCATAGGGTGTTGAAAAACTTGCTCGACGAAAAGGAAGTTCCTTTGACCCCGGACGCGCGTTGTACGCGTATCAATCAACACTTGATTCTCACGAGATTATTTTGGTACTTCATACTTGTTCGATTAATTGGACATACATGGTTGCGCTGTCTCCAATTTCATCATCAACTTACGTGGTGTATGTTTCCGATACATTGAAAACATCAGGGGGAAGAGAGTGTAGGGGTCATGTGCTTTCTTTGCCTTCTTTGCGAAAACCCTTTCCCTTCATGAGTTTTTGCATTTAGGGGGAACAAATGAGACGATCTGTGGTTCAAACGTCTTACTTCGGTGTTATTATCTCTACTTTGACGGTTTATTTTGTGTGAAGTTACCTACATATGATGTTATTATGCCTTACACACAGTCATTTTAACGAATTACATATTCACAGGTGATTATTATTCCGATAGCCCGCAACAATCAGGGGGAAGTTGTTTCATTTCATCTTTCATGGTTTGTTTGGTGTGAAGCATCTACATACGCGAGAAGATCTTGTTGGTTTCTTGCATGTTACCCCCGAACTGAAAACTTCATAAGTTAGAAGACATGTCTACTACATCAAAGTTTCAAATCTGCTGAAGACGGTTGTTAGTTTGGGGGGAAGCTGATTCAGAAACTTCGCCAAAGGGAAGTGTACGGAGAAGCTGCTAAAGACATGCAACATGAATTGGGGGGAAGTTAATCTAATTCATGCTGTGGAAAACTAGAAGGGGGGGTTGAATAGTTTTACCGATTTTAATTTATGCTTCAAAGATTTAGATTCGATCTTATGTGAATTCGTATGGATGGATAGATAGTATAAAACAATAAGTAAAGTAAATAATGAAAGCAAGTAAAGTAAAGGATAGAAAGTAGCGACACAAGTGATTTATAGTGGTTCGACTACAAGGACACCTTCCTTGCCCTACTCCACTGCCCAAGCTCCCCACTCGATAGTTCAAGCACTATGTCAACAAGCTCCTTTAACACGGCGGAGAAGCCTCACAATGTCGCTTACACTTTTTCCGGTACAAATCTAAATACCGAGTTCTTCCACGAGGTAGAACCAAACCTATCACAACTATTACACAACAACTATATGAAATATGAATTACAAGATCTTGCTACAGAAATCTTGTGGATGGACAAATCAATCAAGGACCCTTTGCTTGGATGACTTGTAGTATAGTGTGATCTCGCCTTTGAGAAGGACCTATATGAGAATCATAACAAAAGATAGAAGAACTACTAGAATGATCAAATGATCAGAGGTTAGAAGAGTGAGATAATATATGAGATAGTTGTAAGAAGAAATGGTAAGTAACAATGAAGAAATAGCTCACTATTTATAGGCACAAAAAGCCTTCTGTCCCACGGTTTCGGCGAATCCCTCACTTGGGGGATCCGGCCAGTGCAAACCTAGGGATCCGGCAGTCTGGGTTATACCAGTCCGGATTTTGGGTTGCATACCGGGTTATGGGTTATGGGTATGAGCCATGGGTCATGGACTTTGGGTCATGGGTACCCAACAAGATACAATGTATCTAGACAATGGGTCATGGGTCTTGGGTCATGGGTCATGGACATGGGGTCATGCGTCATGGATAATACCCAACATGATTTCATGCATGATGTCATGCAATGGGTCATGGGTTATGGATTAGCTCCATGGGTATGGGTCATGGGTCTTGGATATTACCCATTCTATTACATAAACTATTACAACAAATAAATTATTACGACATTTTATATAAATGACCAAATGTATATACTTTACAAAAATAACATGTATTCTTATAACTTTACTTATGATAACTTTATATTTGTTATCAACAAACATAACGAGATCGCTAAATTTGAATAAACATTTTTACGGTTTATTTGTATTAACAATCTCCCCCTTTTTGTTGATGAAAAAACATAACGTTATGATTGAGTAAAACGTAAGATTAGATGTACGTTTTGAAAGTATATGTAAGTTTTACTTCTTCTCCCCCTTTTTGTCGAAACAAAAAGTGAACCTAGTGAAGAAATAAAGTGTGGAATAAAAATAAGTATGATCCACAAAGTACTAGCTCCCCCTTGGCGGTAGCTCCCCCTAGAATTGGGGATCAAGTGAGAAAATATAATACCTACAAAAAGATGTTAGTAGTAACATGTAGTATAATCTTGTATAGGATGAGAAACAAGATAGAAAGCCATGGTACATAAACAAAACCTTGTAGTAAAATAACAAATGTAGTGGTATATATGCCACATACAAATGTAAAACTAAAAACATGGATTGTTATTTAAAATGACTCAAAAGAAAAGAGACAAAATAGAGAAAATATTATTATCATTTCTTCCATGCTTGCATATGGGTTAATTATGGAAGTTTTCATGAGTGATAATGTTGATGCGATCAATGATATGGTTGAGTATGAACCACATCTCGTCCCTTATTTCCATTGCGAGTTCCCTAGTGGATTGACAATCTTCGCAATAGAGATGGTGAGGAGGAGTTGGTGGATGGTTTCCGGGTAGGTTTGATTTGTGGAGTGCGGAATAGGTGGTGAAAATATTGGAAAATATGGATCAAAGTCCATGATGTTGGTGAGTGATGGTGGATAAGAACCTAGATGTTCTTGTAAGGTGATGGGAGGTAGAGGTGGTGATATTTCAAGCTCTTTGTAGAATGTATTTGGAGATTTTGGAGGTGTTAAAAAGACTAGTTCTTTTGGGTTTAAGTTGGAGGCTAGTTGGGTAGTATTTGATGGTTGAAATGGAGCGGGTGGTGGACTAGACGCGGGTAGTGAAATTGTTTTTGGAGTCTTAAGAAGTTCCGCTAGGGTGATTTGGGAGTCAAGTTGAGACTCGTTAGGTGATTGTGGTGATGAACTTGTGGGAGATGATGGAGGTGCTACAATGTAGTCATTTGGTGGAGAGTGAGTAGTTGGTGATGGGCTTTTTGACAAAGGTTTAGCTAAGCAACAAGGCCGGATGCTAATCCGTGCGGTTCTCCTAGATTTGGTTGGTGGTGGTACTACGGAAGGTAGTAGGATGAAGTTTTGGATTTCTTGAAAAGGATTGTTTTCACTAGATGGTTCATCAATGTTTGAGGATCTTTTGGGTGACATGATTGACTTTTGATAATCAATACAAACACGCCATCCCATGACCAATCTGGTCAGAATTAACTCATTGTTAACATTAGCAACTGTAACATCTCGTAAATTTCACTTTTTCTTTTAACGGGCCTCAACAACAATTATACCTCACCAGACTTAAATAACTCGAATTGGGCCTAAAACCTATGCAAGCCCAATGAATCCGGCCCAATGACTTTTTATTTCATTTTTTGTAAAAACCGGCTCACCTTGGTTTATTTTAGAAAACCTTACATTTAATTGACACATATGAAAGGATGGGTTAAAAGTATAATGCTACCAAAGTATAAGGACTGAAAATGTAAATTTTCATTATTAAGGTTTGAAATGTGAATTTCTGGAAACTTGAAGGTTCATTGAGCAACTTTAATAAAAACATTGAGGTACGATAAGACACCACACAACCAGAACACTCGACCACACAAAATTTCGCATTGCGCCTATATGCTATGCGCAACACATAGAAGGGCAAATAATTACTATAAATAATATTGTTGAACTATAAACATTTTAACAAACACAAAACACCCACACACCCTCCGTACTGAGTTCTCCTATACTATCCAGGTTGCGTGTTGGAGCTGTTTTCGAGTCGCACTTGATTTTATATAATCGCTTACCCACACACACCCACAGCAAAGATGAGTTTATAGTTCCACATTTTATATGTTCTTACAAACCCGTAGGGAGATACATGCTACAAATAGAACACAAGTATTTTTATGTATGCTATCCTGAAATGTTATTGCATAAGACACTCTGTTGCCCCGTTACAAAAGCCTCTCTTATCATGAACCTTAGTCACTTGCAAGTTAACGCGAATACTGTGAGTAGATCTATTGGGAATTGACAACCCATTTGAGTTAGTTGGATAGATAATCTCATGTTAGCCATATTGATAGCCAAATGCACACTATTTGACTTATACTAGGAGAATGACAAACTCCTACACCGAGGGCAACCTTATTATAACACACACGTTAAATTTGAGTTCATGAGACGTATGGCAATATACATAATGATTTATTTGAATTATTACACCTTGTGTTCAAATGATTATTATTACAAACACTATGGATTCACTCAACAATTTTGTTGACTTTTAGCATGTTTATCTCAGGTAATTGAAGCAATGATTGAAGGCACGGAGTGGGCATTTTGACCAAAAGTCATTGGTGTAAACGAATTTATCAGTCATCACCCACATTAATGTCATTTTTATTTTGCGAAACAATGGAAACGCTTATGCATTTTTAATTAAATAAATAATGACTTTTAAAACGTCTCTTTTGAGTCGTTTTCTATGATTATGACTGTGATCCTCCTCGTAACACCCAAAATTAGTCTTCCGCTGTGATTATGAAATTTTGGGGGTGTTACACCTTCTTAGCTTTCAATTTCTCCTTTGACTTTAACTATTTCGAAGTCTTTTTTCATTATCACTTCGTGAACTTTCAAGTTACCCATAAGCTCGTCAAGTGATAGTGATGTCAAATTCTTCGATTCGTCAATCGCGATAACCTTTGCTCTCCATTTATGATCTAGAGGCTTAAGAAACTTCCTAACATAATTATTGCTAAAGTAACCTTCATCGGGAGCTTTTAGACTAGTAATAATAGTGTTAAATTTAGTAAATGCACTATCAATAGACTTATCTTCGGGAATAGAAAATTGTTCATATTATTGAACAAGAAGATCGATCTTATTTTCTTGGGCTAATTACTTTAAAAGGCATCAAACTTGACATTTTTTACCGTTGGATGTAGCCATGTTTTTTTATTTTTATTTTTTTAATTTTTTTTAATGTGACACTAAGCATTCAAATTTCGTACATTGTGTGTACTCAGTGACGGCCGTTAGTACATAACATGGCATCGTTAGTCATTTACACTAACGACCGTTAGTAAATAACTTAAAATTCTGATTTCTCGCGTTTACTTGGCATCGTTAGTCCTATATACTAACGGCCGTTAGTAAATAAATTAAAATTTCGTTTTCACCCGTTTTGGTACGTTTTCGATCTTTATTTACGTTTTCGTCAGTTTTTTACGTTTTGGTTCGTTTTTTTACCCCTTTTTTTATTATTATTTTTTTTACGTTTTTGTCTGTTTATTTTACGCTTTCGTCTGTTTTTTTACGTTTTCGTCTGTTTTTTTACGTTTTCGACCATTTTTTACGTTGTCGTATGTTTTTTACATTTTCGTCCGTTTTTTACGTTTTTGTTTGTTTTTTACGTTTTCGTTTGCTTTTTTTACGTTTTTGCTTGTTTTTACATTATCGTCTATTTTTTATGTTTTCGTCTAATTTTTCGTTTTCATTCGTTTTTTTTACGTTTTTGCTCTTTTTTTACGAATCGTCTGTTTTTTAACGTTTTTGCTCTTAGGTTTGTGCCCGTTTTTTGAATTATCGTCTATTTTTTTACTTTCACGTCCAACTTCGCATCGTTAGTCCTTTATACTAACGGTCATTAGTAACCGTCCTTTACATTATCATATGTTTTACATTTTCGTCATTTTTTTACATTTTTGTTCGTTTTTTTACGTTTTCATCTGTTTTTTATGTTTTCGTCCGTTTTCTTACGTTCTCGTCCTTATTTATTTTTTATTTTTTACTTTTTTGCCTTTTTTACGTTATCGTCTGTTTTTTTACGTTTTCATCAAGTTTTTTACGTTCTCTCTCGTTTTTTACTCTATCGCCTGTTTTTTATGTCTTCGTCTTTTTTTTTTAACGTTTTTTCGTCAGTTTTTTACGTTTTCATCTATTTTTTTTACGTTTTCGTCTATTTTTAACGTTTTGTTTTGTTCTTTTACGTTTTCATCTGTTTTTAACATTTTCGACATTTTTTTACATTTTCGTCTGTTTTTTACGTTTTCGTCCATTTTTTTACGTTTTCGCCCATTTTTTTACGCTATCGCCTGTTTTTCCTCCCCCATTTCGTCCGTTTTTAATGATTTCGCCTGTTATTTACGTTATCGTTTGTTTTTTTTACGTTTTCGTAAGTTTTTTTACGTTTTCATATATATATATATATATATATATATATATATATATATATATATATATATATATATATATATATATATATATATATATATATATATATATATATATATATATATAGTGTAGGGTTATTTTAAGAACCAAGAAAAATGCGAGAACTGCGAGAACCACAATTGTACTCCTAATAATGCATGATGTATACCATATCAATGCAAGATGGCATTTTTGAAAATATCTACAACTTATTTTAAATAAAATTTTAATTTAGGGGCAAATTAGGTATTTTCATTAATCATAAAATATCATCTTATACCCTAAATATACTCATAACTGCTACCACTTTTCTCTCTCATCTCTCTGTAGATCTCATTCTCCTAAAAAACCCTAATCGCATACTCCATAGCCTCCATCTTTCTCCCATGTAACCACATCCTATTATCTTTTCTTTTTCTGCCGCCATTGCAGAAAAAAAATAGATCACTTGCCGCCACTCTCCTTTTCATATTTATTAAAATCTTGTCATTCACTTTGTAGATGAAAGAAAAGACGCAATAACCTTGTTTTGTTGGTGCTGCTCCTGCTCCCGCTTCCATGTAAAACGTTTGATTTTCGAGTCAATTAGTCATTTTTTTTTATTTTTTTCTTTTCTTTTTGAAATTTGTTGTAGACGGATGGGGGAATAATATAATTGGATTAGGTTTAGGAGAAAACTATCTTTGTTTGCTATTTTATTTTATTTTATTTTTCTAATTTGTTTATGATATGATTATAGAATAAATTAATTGTGCATCTCTATAGTATATTTTTTAAAAGCAGAAAGTAACCAGGCTTGTTTTTGGTTGGTCAATGGATTATTAGATTGTTTGACCAACATATAACATTCGGTACGATGTGAAACAATTAACAACATAAGGTTAACAAATCTTGTTAATTTGAAGGTTTAATTTCAAATATTATTTTAGTTTTATGAATTTATTTGTGGTACATCAGTTACCAATTTGTATAAACGATTTAATATAGTCCATTTCATCTTTGTTTCATAGAGTGGTTTGCAGTTTAATTATATATTAGGCAAAAGGTGCGGCTGATACAATATGAAAACAAAAGGTGCGGCAAATGTGTTTTTTATATTTATGATCTATGTGTTATATTTGTTATATTTATTTTTCTATATTTCTGATTTATGTGTTAGAAGGGGTTTGAAATGCGTTATGTTGTTACCACATGTATCATATTTTTCTATATTTCTGATTTTTGTGTGTGCTTGTTTCAGGTTATTGAAGATGATAATAGCATTGAAGATTAACAAGTGGATGCACATATAGATGCATGAAGATAATTTGCTGTATAACGTTTATCTTCTTTGTTAAGATGAGCGTGACGATAAAAACACATGTGCATAAGTATTAGAAACACATGTGTAGATTAAAAACACATGTGCACAAGGATTAAAAACACGTGTGTAGATTTCATGGGTTCTTGAACCAAGCAAGGAATACATGTGCACGCCTAAAAGATGAACCAACTGTTAAAGACATTGTAATATGCACATGTGTACGTTTCATATAATTGTAATAAAATATATTTATGTAATATTCTTTAATAAAGTTTTGTTGTTTGTATAAAGTTGCATCAATCTATTAATAAATTTTTGTTGTTTGTATATATTTATTTAGGTAATATTTTTTAAAGATACATGTGCAAATGCAAAACACCTATGCATAAACAAAAATAAAATTTTTACGCAATGCAAAACACATGTGCACATTTTGATTTTTTAAACAGGTATAATGAGAAAAAAAACAAAAAAACAAAACAAAAAACATAAAAAAAAAAAAAAAAGGATTCTAAAATTTCGGGAAAAAAAACGTTTTTTTGTTAAAAAAGAAAAAAATAATAATAAAAAGTATTTTTACCAAAATACCCTTTTGAATTAAATATTAAAACTAAATATCCAAAAAAATCTGATTGGTTGATGGTGGTTCTCGCAGTTCTCGCATTTTTCTTGGTTCTGAAAATAACCCTTCCCTATATATATATATATATATATATATATATATATATATATATATATATATATATATATATATATATATATATATATATATATATATGTATAGTGTAAGCTTATTTTCAGAACCAAGAAAAATGCGAGAACTGCGAGAACCGATCTCAACCATTAGATATTTTGATCAATGGCTAATATGATTTGTGCCATTTCTGTAAATTAAGCAACTATTAAGGTATGTTTAGTAAAATAATAAAGGGTAAAAAGGGCATTTTATGTTAGCTTTTTTATGTAACTTTTTTTTTTTGAAAGGTCAGTAATATTAAAAAAACCACCAAAAAAAGGGGCGCCCTGTTTTGAGCAGAAACCAGGAACACCAACCCAAACAATTACATCATGTTAAAATTACACCACTTATCCCAGGCTTTTTTATGTAACTGTTCCACCATTTCTGTAAAGGGATCTCATGTGGCCCTATTAATTAGTACAATATTTATGACAGTTATTAGGTCAAAAGAAAAAAAAAAACGCCATCTCTCCCTCACTTTCTCTTTCACGCCTCCTCTCTTTCACCTAATAACAACCACCTCTACATAGTTGCAGATCCTACATATGTTCCATAGGAAAGTTCATCCTGAAAGCACAACAAAATCTCAAAACCGATCCAAATGCATCATGAATATCTCCTCTGTGAACGATGAGGGATATAAAAGAAGAAACCAAATGTTGTCGGGAGAAGATATCACTGAGAGGGATGCCTTTAAAATAAGTGCAATAAATACAAGAAGCAACATTCCAAAGGCTACATGTGGTGCCAGTGACTCAACTGGGAACCGAGAATGCTGGATCAAGTCTGATGCCGATTGTAAGTATAGTTAATATAGGGGTTCGGTCGGTTCGGATCAAATCTGATGCCGACTCATCCCGCAACCGACATCGGGGGACCAAGAGATTTGTATGTTTGCATATAAAACAAAATTTATTGTTTTTTGAGATGGAAGTGATGTGCTTATCGAGCTTTATGACCCCATAAATGATGCTGTTGATCACTCGTGATTAACATAAACTTAATCAGTATGTTTTGTCAATAAAATAATGTTAAAATGATACAAATGGATTCTTTTTGTGTGTGCTAACAATCGAATGGCTGTTTTAACAAAAAAAATAATTAGAAATTAGATCATTTATTAAGGATTCGTAAGTGTGGAATATTAGTTGGTTGTAGCCTATATTAACATGCACTATCTATTAATTTACACATACATTTTTTTTATGATGGTCTAAATTCTAAAATAATGAAGGAGAAAGCTTATGAAAGATAAAGCATTAAGGTTTCATAAGATGTTACTATATGTGACTCGTTGTCAACATTTTTTTGTTAGAACTGGTGTTGGAGCTGTAGAAGACAAAATAAGCGGTACATGATGATACAGTTTGTTAAATTCTGCTCTTGAAGAAGTGTGTTACACAAATACTATGTATGTGTCAATGAACATCATAACTACGCATGAGTCTTGTATAATAATGAACATCATAACTACTATGTATATTAAAAACTATGTATTTAAATACTAAAGCTAAACATGTGTGCCTTCATAAATTATTAAACTAATATACATGTATACTTTAGTAATGCTTGTGAATCACATTAACATGAAATAATGAATATTATTTGTTTGTGATTACAGTAATGAATATTATTTGTTTGTGATTACAGGTTTGAGTATAATGAGCAATATAAAGAATGCACATACGTATATATAAAGGCATACGAGACGAACTCAACTGCACATATGCATACAAAGAGATCAAAAGTGGCCATTGAGGAAAAACACATGTGCACAAGGATTAAAAACACATGTGTAGATTTCACGGGTTTTTGAACAAGACGAGGAATACATGTGCAAGCCTAAATGATGAACCAACTATTAAAGACATTGTATTACGCGCATGTGTACGCTTCATATATTTGTAATAAAACATATTTATGTAATATTTTTTTTAATAAAGTTTTGTTGTTTGTATAAAATTGTATAAGTGTTTTAATAAAGTTTTGTTGTTTGTATACATACTTATGTAATTTTTTTTATAAATACATGTGCAAATACAAAACACCTCTGCATAAACAAAAAATACAAGTATCACATAATGCAAAACACATGTGCACACAACGTTAAAATAAAAAAATAAAAAAAAAAAGGAAAAAAAATTCCTAAAATTACGGGAATTTAAAAAAACGTTTTTTTGTAAAAAAAAATCAAATATAAAAAAAAGTACTTTTACCATTATACCCTTTTGAATTAAATAATAAAAATTAATATAAGAAAAAATCTGATTGGTTGATGCTGGTTCTCGCAGTTCTCGCATTTTTCTTGGTTCTGAAAATAACCCTTCCCTATATATATATATATATATATATATATATATATATATATATATATATATATATATATATATATATATATATATATATATATATATATATATTACGTTTTCTCTGTTTTTGTTATGTTTTCGTCTGTTTCTTTACGTTTTGTCTAATTTTTTACGCTTTCGTCCTTTTTTACGTTTTCATATATTTTTACGTTTTCGGCCATTTTTTATGATTTTGTCCATTTTATTACGTTTTCGTCTTTTTACATTTTTTTTTCGCTTTTTTCCGTTTTCGCTCTTTGTTTAACATTATCGTATGTTTTTATTAATGTTTTCGCTCGTTTTTACGTTATCGTATGTTTTTTTACATTTCCGTCTGGTTTTTACGCTTTCGTCTGTTAAATACATAAAAAACGGATGAAAACGTAAAAAAAATATGTAATAAAAAAAAATGGCCAAAAACGTAAAAGTAAACAAAAACGTAAAAGGACGAAAACGTAAAAAACATACGAAATGTAAAGAAACAGAAGAAAACTAAATAAAAAATAGACGAAAACGTAAAAAAACAGATGAAAACATTAAAAAAAAACATACACAAAAGTAAAATAATAAAATAGATGATAACGTAAATAACGGCCGAACACGTAAAAAACGGCCGAAAAAGTAGAAAAAACAGGCGATAACGTAAAAAAAATGGCTGAAAATGTAAAAAGAAACAAACGAAAATGAAAAAAAGAGAGGAAAACATAAAAGAAGGTCGAGAATGTAAAAAAACAAGTGAAAACGTAAAAAATAGATGGAAATGTAAAAAAATTGACGAAAACGTAAAAAAATAGACGAAAACGTAAAAAAACATACGATAAAGTAAAAAAAGGGGTAAAAACGTAAAAAACAGACGATAACAAAAAAAAAGGGAGAAAACGTAAAAAAACGGACGAAAACGTAAAAAACGGTCGAAAACGTAAAAAACATACGCTAACCTAAAAAACGGACGAAAACGTAAAAAACAGACGAAAACATAAAAATAAGATCGAGAACGTACCAAAACGTTAGAAAATGAAATTTTAAGTTATTTACTAACGACCTTTAGTGTATAAGACTAACGATGCCAAGTTGACGCGAGAAAATGGAATTTTAAGTTATTTACTAACGGCCGTTAGTATAAAGGACTAACGATGCCAAGTTATTTACTAACGGTCGTCACTAGGTATACACAATGTACGAAATTCAAATGTTTAGTATCACATTAGAAAGAAAAAAAACATGGCTACATACAACAGTAAAAAGTGTTTAAATTTGACGATTTTTTAAAGTAATTAAACATATTTTCTTTTACTTGACTGTTACCTTGATGAGTGATTAATAAAGTTTTCCAAATTTCTTTTGCCATATTACACATAATTTTTTTTTTCGTATTCCTTCTTCAGTAAAGCATTATAAATCACCATTTTGGCTTCATCATTTTTAGCAAGTTTTTTTTTTTAAGTTCGTCATTTTGATTTTCATAAGAAACATATTCATCCTTTTGAGTTTCTGGATTCTTTTGAATCAGTTTAAAATCACCCTCATTAATAACATGCCGAAGATCTAAATCTTTTGATTTCACATAAGTCTCGAATATATTTTTCTAGTAAATAAAATCGTCGCTTTCAAAAAGTGATGGTCTTTGCATAGATTGCCTTTCTAGATATTTGTCGGAATTCATAGATCGATTCATGTTTAAAATACAATTTATTTTAAAAATCTTGGTCAACATAGCTCTGATGCCAATTCTAGAAAACTAGAAGAGGGGGTTGAATACTTTTACAGTTCTATCGTTTTAAATTTAGGATTTCAAAAACTTTGATTCGAGTTTACGTGAGATCAAGCAATGACAATATAAACACTATAAATAAACACAAGACAATAAACAAAAACAATAATAAAGACAAAATAAAGAATGCAAGATAATAGTAAATAGTTAGAACGATCAAACCACAACACCAAGATTTATAGTGGTTCGGTATCGAAGCTTCCCTTCGCCCAACTCTAGTCCCCGAGTACCGAACTCGAGAGTTCACTTCACTATGTCAACAAACTCCTTTCAAGCGGAGAAAACCATACAACATCTCTGAAACTAAGCTAAATTTCCAGTTCTAATCTAGCTAGAACCAATCTCACATACATGTATTTTACGGACTAAAATATTAACCCAATCTATCCAATCTTTACAAAATCAACACAAACTACAAGATCTACCCGATCAACACACAATCAACACAAACCACACAAACTACAAGATCTACACGATCTACCCGATCCAACAACTATACAAGATTGGAGATTATGAACTTGATGGGCACTAAAATACAACAAGAAAGTAACCAATGGTACGAATGCACTAACTACACTATAACACTTCGTATCTTGACGATTACATGTGTTCTTCTCTTGCACTTAGGATGTAAGGATGTTTGGATCACTTTTGAATGATTACAAACAAGTTAATGATCAAAGAAATGAGATTATAAGCTATTGAAAATAAACAGAAAACTATGTGTAAAGAGGTGAGAAAATATCAAGTTTGATGTTCATTGTTTATACTTAGTTATTTGACTTCGAAATGAAAATTTACGACTAAAAACGTACTTATTTACCCCAATTTTTAAGTAAAATATTTTTAGATTTTGTTCTTATCAAAGTGTAAAAGATATAAAAAATATAAATAACGTTATTAAACATTATTTGTGATAACATAAATACAAATCAAATATACTTAAAAAGGGATCAACTACAACTATTAATTGTTGATGCTAGATTAGTGCTAACATTTACTGCTAATTTTATTTAGTCTTTCTGAGTTGATCGACATATATCCGTACCACAAGAACCCTTTTCGAACCTTTACGAAACTATAAGGCCTCTTTCTGATACAAATAAATAACATAAGGACCGTATCAATACGTTATCCAAACCCTTAAATAAATGACGGCAGAAGTACAATTTTATTTCCCATAACTATAATAGCTAAATCCAAAGCATCATATATATTAAGCTTATACATAATGCATTTAAACTTATACATTCTCCTGAACTTTATACTAAGTTCTGAATATAGCTAGAAGCGTGCAGTTCAAGTGAAAGACAATAGTATCACACTCCATTGTGTGTGGGTCACAATTATTAGTTGGAACACCTTTCACTCTTCTCCAACATACAACATTTTTTCTCTCTCTAGATTTCTCTAATAGTTTTTAAATTTCTAGCTCAAATTTTTTGAATGAATTGTTGATTAAAGGCTAGTTTTTTATTTTATGGTTTAAAGGTTAGAAAGATAGATTGAGTTCGTTTGATGGGAATTGGTTATACGGGAGATGAGAAAGTCTTTTAAAGATTCCCTGAAATCACTTGAAGCTGATATTCAGCATGCCAATACTTTGTAAGTGATTATGTTTAGTTACATATTTAAGGGTTATGTAAAGTAGTATATTTTATGTTGCTTGGTTGTATATTATTTTTGAAGAATTGAAGGTGTTGTGTCTAATTAAGATAACTTTTTTTCCATATATAAAAGTTGTTGATCAATATAGATATGATATATATTCTTTGAGTAATAATCAAGAGAAGGAAATTGTGGTTCTATTTTTAAATTGGTTATGCTTAAAATAACGGGTAAGTAAAATCTGAATGAAAAAAAACAGGGCATCAGATTATCCAAGGGAATATGATGGTGGATGTCTTCAGATGAGATTGTCTTATAGTCCATGTGCTCAGTTTTTTCTGTTTTTTGTTCAATGGAGTGATTGCCATCTTGCTGGTGCCCTTGGTTTACTCAGAATCCTAATTTACAAGGTATCTATGTCTTTTGGTATATATATGCATATGTATGTAGGTGTGTATGTGTGTATTTTAGTGGCTCATTCCTGAAATAGTTACTCAGAGAGACTACTAAGAAGGATTACTAACACAAAATCTGTTGGTAGTTTTTTATGAGATAATTGTCTAAAAATGCAGCCAACTTGCCATCTATTCCTTTGTGATATGTGGAACTTTTAATTTTCCTATTTAATTATCAAACTTGCTAATATTTCCTACTGTATGCATTATTACGGGTATTGTTCGACGTGGCCTTTGAAAGTTGCCAAGATGTGGTGTACAGAATTGGATGCATTTTTAGACAATTATCCCATTTTTTTATTTTACAAGCACGTAAATTTATTATTTGAGCAAATGTAATTTCGCCACACAAGTATTATTCTACAAGTAGCATGTGGCATGTATTGTGAGATGTAAACTTATGATTAAATCGTATTGCAGGCGTACGAGGATGGGAAAACAAGCATGTATATTCAAGAGCGCAAAACTAGTATAAGAGAATTCTATGGTGTGTTTGCCTTAACCCTTTCGTTTTTGTATTTGAGAAAGCTAGCAAATAACCCGGCCAAGTGCTAAAAACTAAAATGACCTGTTTGTTTATAGAGCTTTTTCTTTTAAATAAGGAGTTCATGATTCTCAAGTTTCTCCATCTTTTCTAAGAGCACACGGTGTGGATTAAAATCACACGCCAAATGCTTCCAAAATTTAACTCTTGGCATGCCAAATGCTTACCATGCAAAATGCCAAACTCACGTTAATAGGACTTAAGCCAATGAAATGGCTTACGCCAAATGTAGATTGTGTTATTTTATTTTTTTATTTTTTTTGTATTGTGAGTGAGGGGATATTTTTTGTGGGGTATTTTGTGGGACCCAGTAATATGTTAGTGGTGTGTTATGAGGGAGGGTGTTTTAGTTATTGGTGTGTTATTGAGGAGGTGATGAGGTAGCACTGAGGTGGTATACCAATTTGGTATCAACGATACCTTGTGCTCTAAGAAAGAGGCATTCACTTGACTTAAATCAGAAGTCAATTGACTAAATTTTGACTTCACCTCTATCATAGTTTCATGAGAAACTTAAATCCGAGTTTTTATATATCGCCAGTAGAATTATTTAGTCATGAAAGTTTTTATGCTAAAAGTGCATATATTAGCGACTTAGCGTTGATTCAACTAGAAATTCTGTAGAGGAGATATTTGTCTATTATAGTTGGTCCTAATATAGGATATTATGAATAGGTGTTATATTTCCATCTTTATTGCAACTTCAAGGGGGAATCACTGATATTGAAGACAGAAAACAAAAGGAGCTGTGCTCTGCAAAGTATCAAAGATACGATGAGATGAACAAAGGTAAATTATCTGAAATTGATATGGAGCGAGAGGAAGAATGTGGGATTTGCTTAGAGATGAACACCAAGGTTGTCTTGCCCGACTGTAACCATTCCTTGTGTATGAAGTGCTACACAAACTGGTGAGTTAATTCCATTCCCTGCGTGTGTATGTGTAGTTAGTTAACTACATGAAAAACGAGATGGTAATCAATTTATTGGTATTGCTCTATGGGTCACATCGTCATATCTTCATTTCACAAATATATTACCTTCTGTTAGACAATGCTCAAAAGATAGAAATGTAGATGATCAGAAATTAGTTGGACTTTCGGCCAGATGTTTAATGGTTGCTCAATCGGGTCGGGTTATCGGGTTGTCAGGTTTATCGGGTCGGGTTGAGTCGGGTTTTGAGTTTTGAAAAAGTAACCCGCAACCCGACCCGATAAGAAATCGGGTTATCGTGTACGGGTACTTATCGGGTTGGGGTGATTTGGGTTGTTGGGTTACAAGATAAATCCAACTCTACGTAAATAAATCGATAGACAGACAACTGTGAAACTACACCATGTATATGGACAACAAAGATTGATGTGCATATGTTTAATGTTATTAGACGACTAAGCTATTTTTATAATTCTCTATTGTTAACCATGTTTGTATGTTGCTCGTCAAGATTAATGACATGATTATGTTGGCGAATTCCTGAGTTTGGTTGTGGCTGAGGCGTGTACCAAATTCAGAATAATACTAGTTGGAGTGCTAGTCCAACTCGTCTAATATTTATCCTAATATGGAGTAGTCCTCATTGGTTTAGGATAGGTTTAATGTAATCCTAGTTATAGTCTAACTAGAATAGGTTAGTCTATATATACCGTGAAGGGTAGGGAATTACCTTTGTATCAATTAAAGTTTTAGAGTTAAGATTTCTTCAATAAAAGTCTTGCGTGTTACCTGGCAACTTAGATCTTTCTGTCAACATACTTCCTGTGTTCCTGTGTGTCGTGTGTTTCATATAGCTGCTGTAGTGCAACTACTGCAACTCTCTGATATTCAACAATTGGTATCAAGAGCTTCCGGGTTTAGTTGGTGACCTGTAACTGCGATTAAGGGTTACGCAAACCAAAAGAAATCCTGAAAACTAACCTGTGCTTCTGGGTTAGTCGTGTGTTGATCCTGCGTCTTGAGGGATACCAGAACCTTGTCATCATTGGACTCTAACCTGCGTCTTGAGGTTGAGTCGTGCATCAGAGATTTGTGAAAGCTTAGGTGACCTTTGTAAGCTGCGATTAAGGGTTTACAGAAGCTAAAAAAAAAAAAAAAAAACAAAACAAAACAACCGAACAACTGTGACCTGCGATTAAGGGTTTACAGCAATAGTTATTGGACTCTAACCTGTGAACCTTCTGGTTGAGTCACGTGTTTTTATCAGGTCTGGTCGTTGGTTTATTGAACAGGTCTGGTCGTGGGTTTTTGATCTGGTAGCTAGTTTTGTTTTGATCAGAATAAGCTTCATATTGTTGTTGGTGATTTGGTGCTGCGATGAATGGTTTAGACATGGAGTGATTATGCACTGTAATCAGCAAATTAGGATTAAAGAAACCCTAAAAAAAAGAGATCGACTTCAAGACCTGTGTATCTGTTGGTTAAGACGTGTGACATCTGTATTATTAGTGTGTTCATTAATCAGCTGATTAAAGCCCAGCCCAGTTATATTAGTGAGTTGGAAACAGCCCATTGGGTTGTTGATTGTCTCACTATTTGTTGAATCTTTGGTAAGGTGAATCCGGGAAACCGTTGATTATCCTACGCGTGTTCAACATAAACTGAGCTTAACTAATCTAGCCGTGATAAAAGGGCTGGAAAGTTCCCCGTTACAGACTTATTCACGGTCCAAAAGAAGAACAAGGATGACGGGAGACCCATCAGGTTCTAACCCACCACCGCCGACAAAAGAGTTAAGTTTGATGTTTCAGTACCCATTGTTAACGTCAACCAATTACACTATATGGAGTATGCGAATGGAAGTTCTTCTTGGAATTCATGGAGTATGGGATGTGGTAGATCCGGGCTTAGACGATGCCAAGAAAAACAATATAGTTAAAGGATTATTGTTTCAATCGATCCCAGAAGATTTGATTTTGCAAATCGGGAATTTGAAAACCGGGAAGGAGATGTGGGAAGCGATAAAAACTCGTAACTTAGGGGCTGATCGTGTGAAGGAAGCGAGACTTCAAACCTTAATTACGGAGTTCGAGAATCTGAAGATGTCAGATAACGGTACCATAGACGAATATGCTGCAAAGTTATCAGGTATTGCGTCTAAATCAACCACGCTTGGAGAAGTCATGTCGGAACACAAGCTGGTAAAGAAGTTTCTCACAAGTCTTCCAAGACGGTTTGTCCATATCGTGGCAGCCCTAGAGCAGGTTTTAGATCTTAAAGAAACGGGGTTTGAGGATGTGGTTGGACGATTGAAAGCGTATGAAGAAAGAGTCAAGGAAGAAGATAAAGCAAATGATGCTCAAGAGAACTTGCTTTATGCTAGGACTGATAATTCTTACAGGAATAATGACTCAAGTGGAGGAAGAGGACGTGGTTCATACTCTCGAGGTCGTGGTCGTGGTCGTGGTCAAGGTAGCGGACGTGGCAATAATCAAAACCAAGGTCAACGTGACTCCTTGAAAAACCGTGAAGATAATGAACAAAAGGGTAAGCAACATGAGAAACGTGATCTCTCACATATAAAGTGTTACCGTTGTGATGAGTACGGACACTTTGTTTCAAGATGCCCTGAACGAAACCGAAACCATGAAGTTAACCTTAATGAGACGCAAGAGAAAGATGTGTATCATGAGGAAGGTACGTTCTTTATGATGAACCATATTCAAGAAACGATTTTTATGAATGAAGAAAAGTACACTCCACCAAAGAGAGAGTCAAATACCGATGAAGAGAATGTATGGTATTTTGACAACGGTGCAAGTAATCACATGACAGGTAATTACTCTTACTTTTCTGAATTAAACAAAAATATTATTGGACGTGTTAGGTTCGGAGATGGTTCATGTGTGAGCATAAAGGGAAAAGGCTCGATTTTGTTCCAAGGTAAAAACGGAGAACAAAAATTGTTGAAAGATGTCTATTATATTCCCGCTCTTCGTAGTAATGTGATAAGTCTTGGACAAGCTACAATATTTGGTTGTGATATTAGTATCCGAGGTGATTTCTTAACCATGCGAGATAGTTGTGGAAATTTACTTATAAAGATCCCACGTAGTGCAAATCACCTTTATAAAGCTCAACTAAAAGTTGGTAAAGAAGATACAAACGAAGTGGAACGAGAATCAGTTGAACAACAACCTGTTATTGAAGTTGATGAAGTATTTGCGCCGGTAGCTCGACTCGAGATCATACGACTCTTGATTGCTCTCGCAGCCAGGAAAGGATGGAAGATTCATCACCTGGATATGAGAACGGCTCTTCTAAATGGTGATCGAAAGGAGCTCGATAGTAATTTAAAAGAGATGGGTTTTCTACAATGCGTGCACAAAAATGCGATCTATAGAAAGGTGCCCAATGGAGAATTTATCATTGTTGCGGTTAATGTGGATGATTTATTCGTGACTCGGACAAGCTTAGACCTCATAAATAAGTTCAAAAGGAGAATGGTGTCTCAATTTGAAATGTCGGATCTTGGTGAGTTAACTTATTACTTAGGTATCGAAGTCTCACAAGAAAAGGATTGCGTGGAGATCAAGCAAGAGAGATATGCAAGGAAGATCTTGAAAGAAGCTGGTATGGAAGATTGCAATGCAACTTTATGTCCGATGGAACCGGGACTCAAGTTGACAAAAGCAGAAGATGAACCAGAAGTTGAAGCTACTCAATATCGACATGTTGTGAGTTGCTTGCGTTATCTCTTGCACACTCGTCCAGATTTGACTTACTCGGTTGGAGTGGTTAGTCGATATATGCAAAGTCCAAGAGAATCACATGCTCGTGCAATCAAGCAAATCCTACGCTATCTTAAAGGTACGACTTCGTTTGGAATTAAATACAATCGTTGTAATGACATAAGACTTGTGGGATTTAGCAGTCATAATATTGATATTGATGATGGACGGAGTACTACTGGACATGTTTTTTATCTCGGTACATCACCTATTACATGGTGCTCACAAAAGCAAACTACCGTGGCGTTATCTTCGTGTGAAGCTAAGTTCATGGCGGCTACTACAGCTGTGTGTCAAGCAATTTGGCTAAGGGAGTTATTGGCGGAAGTGACTCGGAATGAGCAGGTAATTGTTGAGCATGTATTCGGTGAAGAACAAAGAGCAGACCCATTGACGAAGGCCTTGGCGCGCATAAGGTTCAAGGAGATGAGATCATTACTTGGTGTGCAAGAGTTACCCTCTTCGACTCAGAAATTCAGGGGGTGATTGTTGGCGAATTCCTGAGTTTGGTTGTGGCTGAGGCGTGTACCAAATTCAGAATAATACTAGTTGGAGTGCTAGTCCAACTCGTCTAATATTTATCCTAATATGGAGTAGTCCTCATTGGTTTAGGATAGGTTTAATGTAATCCTAGTTATAGTCTAACTAGAATAGGTTAGTCTATATATACCGTGAAGGGTAGGGAATTACCTTTGTATCAATTAAAGTTTTAGAGTTAAGATTTCTTCAATAAAAGTCTTGCGTGTTACCTGGCAACTTAGATCTTTCTGTCAACATACTTCCTGTGTTCCTGTGTGTCGTGTGTTTCATATAGCTGCTGTAGTGCAACTACTGCAACTCTCTGATATTCAACAGATTATATGTCAATACTAAAAAAGTAGCTGCTCTGCTAGTTGCTAAGCATCTCAAAGTTCAATTCATGAATAAATAAATAAATAAATATAAATATATTATCTGACCTGAGAAATATTAACGGAATAAAAATATATTATCTGACCTGAGAAATATCAGTCACATTAATGAATTGACATAATATTAAAATGTGATAAGAGTATTAATGCCGACTGTTGCTGAACACCACCGTAAAAGGCACATAACATTAAGCTAGACTTGGTTTTAGAAAACTATATCCATTAGTAACTGACATAACGAAGGGATGCATTAGATCAGTTACTTCCAATGGATGACATGACACGCTGTAGTAATTCAAGCTGAATTGTATGCATATATTTGATACTATCTCAAATCTACTGAATTAGGTATAAAGTGTCACGAGAATGCCAAAACATTGGAAGTCATGAACTGTTAAAACTTAGAAATAGAGCAACATTTCTTATTTCTTACTTGTTGGACTTGTGAACGTAATGTATCAAATTGAACCTATGTACAAGGGTTCAGGGCCGGTCCTGAGTTTTTTGATGCCCTGGGCGAGGCGATAAAGAATGCCCCTGATCAAATGTTCTAGACAACAAGCACACTATGACGTTAGACCTCGAAAGAAAATATGCATATCAACCTAATAAAACATGGAAAACTCTAAGAAAAAAAAAAAAAAAAAAAAAAAAAAAAAAAAAAAAAAAAAAAACTTAATCTTTACATAACATAGATATGCAAAACCAAATGACGTTTTTAATTATGTACCAAATATTAAAACAAGAAAAGGGTTTTGAAAACCAATCTACGTGACAGTTACATGCTACGTAACTAAATACTCAAACTGTATGTAAACAAAAACTAACATGACTAAAAAACCATGTTTATTTTGTATAAATCGTCTTATTGATTTTTTTAATATCTTGACACAAAAGTTAAAAAACCATTTGGGCTTTATAAAAAAGCCGCATTAAGTATCTAACAAAAGCTAAAGAAACCATTTAAGCTTTTAGAGCATCTGCAATGCATCAAGTTTTTAAAACTTGATGCATTTAATGCATATGACATTTAATAGCCAAAGTTTGGATGAAAGACTTGAGGTATACCAAGTCTTTGAAAAAAAGCTTTTCAAAAAGCTTTCATTTCAATGCAAAAAACGCTTTCAAAAAACTTTTTAAAATAGTAAAAATCTTTTAACGATTTGATGCACCTCTTAGCAATACTAAAGCAAGTAAGCAACTATCCAACTTTACAAATTCATAGGTTTCAAAATAAAATAAAAAATTAAAGAAAATGTAAACAAAAGGACAAATGCAGAGTATTACATCAGAAATATCAAAATATGTTAGTCCCTACCAAACTTTCTCTTTCTTTCTCTTTAAAGTCTTCTTCTTCAACACAAAAGTTGCTCCAACCACCACTATATCAGGTACCGGAAAATTGTGTTCGAATAAAAAACTGTTTTCCGAAAGCTAGAACAAGTTTCTGGCATACATCATCATCACAAAACCTATTTATATAACATATAACCGATTCATAACACCCAGAAATTGATGCCCCTACTTTTTTTGATGCCCTGGGCCGTCGCCCACCCCGCCCACCCCTAGATCCGGCCCTGCAAGGGTTCTATTTAAATTGGACTTGTGAACGTAATGTATCAAATTGGCTTACAAGGTTCTATTAAAAAAAGAAATAAATAATATTTTTCGGGTCTTATCAGGTTGACCCGATAAGAAAAATAATTTAACCATAACCCGATCCGATAACAATATTGGGTTATCGGGTTCGGGTCAAACAAACCCGACTAGTTTTACTAACCCGATTAACCCGACTCTATAAGACTTTATTGTGTCCGGGTTCGAGTCAGCCCGACCCTCTGACACCCCTAGTTGCACAAAGGGCCTTTTAAAGACTAAAAATGCATGTCTAATGGTTTATACTATTTACTGTTTCTATACATATATAGAATTCAAGTTTTTTAGTTAACTTTAGCAAGGCTCCCGTGTCCAACTATAGTTTAAGAAATCCTTCATATTTCCAACCTCATGGTGACACATAGGTTTATTTACTTTTGACCATATTATAATTGTGATATATGCTTGTGTTATGATTCAGGCGTGCTCGATCTCAATCATGTCCATTCTGCCGTGATAGTTTGAAACGCGTGAACTCGAGTGACCTATGGATTTACACTTGCCGCAATGAAGCCATTGACTTATCTGCCATTGCAAGGGAGAATTTGAGGAGACTTATTATGTATATCCAAAAGTTGCCTCTTATTGTTGTGGATCCTGTTACTATTTCTTATGACCCTTGTTACCGGTGAGGGTGTTGCAGCATATATCTTCGCGATCATTGTATATATGTGTACATAGCATTGTTGTGTGATTTGGTTTTTCAGCTATCCCCGGGTGATAAATGATGACCAAAACCAGAAGATTGAATGGTATTGTGATTTAAGGTTATTTAATGTAGTGATAGTTGTACATTGTTTGACATTTGTAACATTTATTTATTTTTGGGCAAATGACAAAAAAATACATCGAACTTGACACATTTTATAATTGTGTGTAGCCAAAAAATTTTTTTCTTATTGTGTGTACTGAACTTTCAATATTCGATTATTGTGTGTATTTTGTGACCATTTTACCTTTAATTTTTTCAAAATTTGAAGGGTAAAATGGTCATTTTACATGGCAGAATAGTCACAAAATACACATAATGATCGAAATTTGAAAGTTCAGTACATACAATAAGAAAAAAAATAGTTGGCTACACACAATCACATAAAGTGTCAAGTTCGATGCATTTTTTTGTCATTTACCCTTTATTTTTTGTTGATTGGTTATGCGTATATAATTGTTAGTAATAGGGCAAATCATCAAAAAATGTAGTTAACTTGTCAATTTTTTTTATTGTATGTAGCATTCTTTTTTTTTCTTCTCATTCTGTCAATAAACCTCTATCGTTAGTCCTTTGTGTATACCCGTTACCAAAAAAACATACATCGTTAGTCTTTTATGCTAACGACCGTTAATAAATAACTTAAAATTTGGTTATCTTACGCTAAACTTGCGTCGTTGGTCCTTTATACTAACGATCGTTAAAAAATAACTTAAAATTTCGTTTTCTTACGTTTCCGTCCGTTTTTTCACGTTTTCGTCCGTATTTACACGTTTTCGTTCGTTTTAACACGTTTTTGTCCCTTTTTTCACGTTTTCATACGTTATTACACGCTTTCATCCGCTTTTTCAAGTTTTCGTCCGTTTTTTCACGTTTTCATATGTTTTTACACGTTTTCATCCATTTTCTATTTTCGTCCGTTTTTGCACGCTTACATTCGTTTTTATACATGTTCGTCCGTTTTAACACGTTTTCGTCCGTTTTTCACGTTTCATCCGTTTTTACATATGTTTTCGTCCGTTTTTACACGTTTTCTTCCGTTTTTTCACATTTTCATCCGTTTTTACACGTTTTCATCCGTTTTAACACATTTTCGTCCGTTTTTGCACGTTTTCATCCGTTCTTTCACGTTTTCGTCTGTTTTAACACGTTTTCATCCATTTTTTCATGTTTCATCCGTTTTTACAACTTTTCTTCCGTTTTTACACGTTTTCGTCCGTTTTTTCACGTTTTCGTCCGTCTTTACACGTTTTGGTCCGTTTTAACACGCTTTCGTCAGTTTTTTCACGTTTTCATCCGTTTTTATATATTTACATCCGTTTTTGCATGTTTTTGACTGTTTTTGCACGATTTCGTCTGGTTTTACACATTTTTGTCTGTTTTAACACGTTTTCGTCCGTTTTTCTCGTTTTTCTCCGTTTTTACACGTTTTCATCCGTCTCTACACGTTTTCGTCCGTTTTTTTTCACAATTTCATCCGTTTTTACACATTTTCACCCGTTTTTACAAAATGTGCAAACATTCAAAAGCGTATTAATATGCGAAAAAATAGACAAAATGTGCAAACACGAACGAAAACGTGAAACAACGGATGAAAACGTGTAAAAATGGATGAAAACGTGAAACAACGGACGAAAACGTAAAAAAAAAACGAAAACGTGCAAAAATAGACGAAAATGTGTTAAAATGGATGAAAAAAACGGACGAAAACGTGTAAAAACGAACGAAACGGGGGAAAAACAGACGAAAACGTGTAAAAACGAATGAAAACGTGTAAAAACGGACAAAAAAGTGAAAAAAGCGGACGAAAGCGTGTTAAAACGAATGAAAATGTGTAAAAACGTACGAAAACGTGAAAAAACGGACGAAAACGTAAGAAAACCAAGTTTTAAGTTTTTTTTTAACGATCGTTAGTATAAAGGACCAACGACGCAAGTTTAGCGTAAGATAACCAAATTTTAAGTTATTTATTAACGGTCGTTAGCATAAAGGACTAACGATGCAGGTTTTTTTGGTAACGGGTACTCACAAAAGACTAACGATAGTGGTTTATTGACAGAATGAGAAAAAAAAAAAAAAAAAAAAAATACTACATACAATGAGAAAAAATAACAAATTAACTACATTTTTAGGTGATTTGCCCTTAGTAATATCACGTAATACTATACATAGTACATGGTGATTAATTGTAACTTAGCTAAGGTTAATTATATATTACTAGAAAGGTACCCGCGCAATGCGGCGGTGGGTACCCGATAACTATTTTTGTGGCGAGCAAATGTTTTTTATTTTAAACTTCTAAGTAGTAGATAAACGTTTTTCAAAAATAGATAGTCTAAATTATGAATAGTGTAAATGGTAAACATTTTTATTTTTCAAATTTTAGCATTAAATTGGTGGTTTAACTATAGTGAGCTTTTCTTATAAACAATTCCATTAAAATGTATCATTATTGGAGGGCGGTTACGTATGGTTTTAATGAGACTTAAATTTTCAAATTTTACATTCATTTTCTACTTTTCCTTTTATAGTAATGTTTTTTGTCTTAAAATTTTAAGACTTCCTTTAATAGAAAGTCTCAAATGCTTTATAATGTAGTATAGATAACTAGGAATGCTTGTTCATACGTCAACATGGCAACCGACTAAAATTGGGTTTGCTTTTGTCGACATTCTCTTGTATATATAGAGGTTAGACAATTAGGTTTTTTGTCTTTGTATTATACATGTTGGTAACCCAACATTGAGAGGAGCGATACGAGACTCACTCATAAAATCCACATAAAAAATTCATTCGCTGATGCAGGGCCCATCCCGTGATATTTTATGGACCTGTGCCGTTACTACAAATTTAGCACTTTAAACAGTAAAAACACGTATAAGAGTTTCACTACTATTTCAAAATCTGTCACATTTATACGTATATTACAGGTGATCTATTCTTTGAAGGCTTGAACAATCTTATTGTTTTCGCATTTATGGAAGCAAACATATTGTATCTGTTTAATGTTTTAATTTTAAAACTTTAAAGTATCACAAACAAATGCTAATAGTGTAATGATGCTTGCAATTTTTTGAGTTTTGTTGCAAACTATTATGTCAAATATAAGGTAAATAACATCTGTGTTAAGACAATAAAGTATAATGAGTTATAAGATATCAATTGTAAATTAGAAAAAGTAAAATGGAAGCTGAGTAAGTTGAAATACTTCATAAATTAAGGCTTAATAATTTATTCTTTCTTTTTCTCGCATAACAAAAAGAACAAAGAACTAGAACTGGGCTTTATATGCTCTATTTTGTTATAGACACAGATGAAAAAAAGTATGAGGCCCTTTTTGGATGTTGGGCCTTGTGCAGTTGCCCACTATGCATAGGCCCAAATCCGGCCCTGCGCTGACGTGTCAGCTGATGATTGGTGCATTTATGGTAGTTTCTGCATCCTCTCTCTTATTAAATCAATTACCCGCTGACAAGCCAGCGAGTGGATTTTTTGTGTGGATTTTATGAGTGATTATACCATTTCTCCTTTGAGAATAAGGGAAAACATTTAAACGTATATTACTTGGTGTGTTATTTTATTCTGATTAACTTCTTTGTGTATCTCGTGTCTCTTGTGTTCAATTACTTGCTGCTTGTGGTCGATATAAATCTGTGATCTAGGGTTTCGCATAGTGGACTTCAGGTCTTTGAGGTTCGTGTTCTAGTTCAAGGATCGATTAATTAAAGACGAGGTGCGTTCTTCGAGCATCAAGTTTTGAAGGAGAAGGTTTTGTGGTTTTGCAAGCTGACGAGTTTAGGGCCTCTAAAATGGGGTTTTGAAGGCTTAAGTTGTCGATTGTTTTTGTAAGAAGCTTGAGGTTAATCAAGGTGAGTATTGCATATATTAGCTAGGTTTAAGCTTCAAAGGTTTTTTTGACTAGGTTGAATTTTTAAAGATTTGATTTGAGAACTTGGAAGAAAATTGATTCCTTGGAAGAGGTTTTCAAGGGTTTGTAGATTTTTGAGTTCTTGAAAATTCTAGTTCTGTGGGTTTCTTTAAGATGGTGGTAACTTGGAACACAAGCAAGGTTTAGTTGTTTCTTAAGGATTCAAGAAAAGTGATTGTTTGGAGTATGGGTTTTGTAGACTTGAGGTGGAAAGATCGAAACATAAGGTTTTCTGAAGGTTAGTAGATCAAGATTTCAAGAACCGGGGGTTATCACTCATGGCTTGCGAGACTTGTTGGTAAAGTTGGCTAAGAAACAACTTGACAATATTTTAAAAAGGTTGGAGAAGAATGGTTAGTACAAGTACTAGGTTTAACATCAAAAATCCGGATGGGTTTGGTGTACAAAATCATGGAGGTTTTAAACAAGTTGGGTACAAGCAGCTGGGTCCTTGTGTTAAAACAGGAGTCTATGGAGTACATGGTCTAATGTCTGTTTAGTTTGAGGTGGAACTGCAGAGAACTCAGGAAGACCGTGAAGCTGAGGTTATTCAGAATAGTAACGATTATGTTGCAGTAACTCAAAGACGGTTGAAGGTTAAACACCTTGAAGAAAAACATACAAGGGTTGCTCGGTAAAGGAGCACGGAAGCTACTTTGATGGATCTAAACACACACCTTGTGTTAGTGATATTTTGAATTATATTACTAAGCACGCGGAATTTACTTAGTAATACTTAGAAGACGAATTATGTGATGTATTGTAAGTAAACACAGATTAAACACAAAGCTAAGCTCCAATATTATTAATGAATAATACGAGTGATCTTGCTTATCACTAGGGTTACATCTTGAAGCTTATGTGAATGATACGTATGTTTGTAAGCTATTACGTACCTAAGACAATGACCTAGGACCTCCTTTTATAGTACAAGGAGTCCTTTACAAGATAAGTATAAAGCTAACAATATAGAATATACACACGATCTTTTCTATACTTATCAATACATGTTTACTTAACAATTATCTAATAGCAGTGGTAATATTTGTACTGGCAGTAGGAATGAGTTTCCACTGCTAGTGTAAACATCAGCAGTGTTAACCACAAGACTATCAGTGGTAATAGATTATTCCCAACAATCCTCCCCTAAACTTATGATTTCTCTGCAAATCAATAAGTTTTTTCAATCTTCATTATCTGCAAGGATTTGGGGAATTCTTTCAAACACTTCACTTCTTCCTTAGATTCTGAATAGCTCTTGAACATTGATCTTGAAGCCTAAGTAACAATGCTCTGACTTTCTCACTATCTTCATGAACTCTTATAGAAGTACACAGCATTACAGTGAGAGTTCCAGCTCTGAGTGGATATTCTTTCTCAGCAAGCATGAATGCATCTACTCCATTTGCTGTAGAAACATGATGAACTTCACATGAATCATAATAGAACCATTTAGTACCAGGACATGAACATGAGAATTTCCAGAAATCATCATTAACATCTGGATCATAGAGCCTTCTAAGATTAACCCATAACTGCATCTCCTTCATATCTTTGAGATCTTCAGCATCAAATCTTTCTTGAACTAATTTCCATAACGTATCAAGGTCATCTCTGTCACAAGCTTTGATGAGATCTTCAAATTGAATGAATGATGAAGTTTCACCACCTAACCTTGTAATCTTCCATGTTGGAGCAAAGTTGCTAGCAGTAAAAACTTCCCAGTCAATGATAGGATGTCTAACTTGCAGTGGTTCTGGATAAAAGTCTTCTTCTTCTATCACAATCATCTCAGTCAATTGTTCTTCAGTGAACCTCTCAGTTGGAACTTCTTGTTCTTCAGCAAACTTTGTCTTCTTAACAGACTGAGAATCACTGTCTTTGGTCTTTCTCTTCAAATTAGGAAACCTTCTTGCTTCTTCTTCAGAGTTCATTGGAATGAAATCCTTATCTTGTCTTTGAATTTTGTAGCAGATACTCTCTACTTTATCCTCAGACATTCCTTTGAATTGATGTCTTTTCCATCCACCAACATTGCAACAATAAGTCTTCATGTATGCAATAACTTGTGCCTTAGTTGGTTGCCTTGGTTTCTTTTGACCCTTTCTGACTGAACCAATTACCTCTTGAAGTGCTTGATTATTCTTCATATGAATAAAGTCCTTTAACTGAGTTGTTCTTTGTTCTTCAGTTAAAGACTTATCTGCTACAAGGTCAATTGCGTTCTTCTTGATTACTGGATCATTTGCAATCAAGAATTCAATTTCTTCTTCAGTAGGTACATAGCTGAACTCTGGAGTCTTCTCTCTGAATATTGTAGGTTGAACAGTAGAAAGTGGATCTTCCATTCTATCCAGCCTTTTAGCCTCCATAAAGCTTGCAATCTCCAATTCTTCAAGCTTTTTATTCTCAGCAACTTCTTCTTCATTAATCTTTCTTGCAACTTCAGCATCATGAGCAATCTTGTTAGCCTAAATAGTTTTATTAAAAGTGATGGTCATTCACATTTAGGAACTTTGTAACGCGTGTTAGTTATCGTGATAGAATAGTCAACGGGCTCGTGGATTGGACTAAGCTAAATGGGCTTTAGTTTAGTTAAGCTAGCATTGAATAATGGCGTGTAACCCATGTCCAAACCCAAGTCCACGAAGCCCAAGCCAAGCCCATGGAAAGCCTTTAGGGCAACATGTGTCTTGTACTATAAATACCCCTCAAATGGTCATTTGAGGGGTGTGCTTGAGTGTGTGTGTGTGTGTTTTTCCTTGAAGCAATATAACAACTTTATTGTTTTCATCTTCTACTCTTTGTCTCTCTAAACATACACGAATTCATATTCAAGTCACCAAGTTCTTTACTTTATATTTCTTCTTATTCATACGCATAACGTATTTGTGTTTGGTTTGTGTTGGGTTTGCTTGTTAAAGTGATAAGGTTGATATATCTAAGGTCCTACAATTGGTATCAATCGCCTAACAATGGTTTAGGAGTGTTTGTGTTTGGTTTGAATGTGTTACGCGTAAAAAGGCTCTCGTTATACGTTTTTGTCAAGCTTAAAGCTTTAATTTTTGCACTCAAAAATTCAAGATTCTTGTGGTTTAAGGTTTATTTGGTACTAAAGTTTCAGTTTTTTGCAAAAAGTTCGAAGCTTTACGCGTTTTGGTTAAGTTTTGAGCTCGTTTTTGGTTGTTTGGTCATTTCTACTCGTAACTTTTCTAGGCACTTTGGGTGAAAAAGGTCGACATTTTTGGGTTATTCGAGTGTTTTTAAGGATTTCTGTGCAAGAGATATTGTTTGAATCATTGGAAATTTTTTACGAGTAGGTCAAAACCCTAGTTCTACTCGTAAGAAAGTCAACTACGCATAAGGTTCTACTCGTAACTTTTTGGTGAAGTTTCTTCGTGCTATAACGGTGACTCAGTGCTTCCCTCACTTGGATAAGTGTGTGGAACACTTCGACTTTTGGATATCTCTTACACTGTGATAGTGTAAAGGATTTTTGGGCAAAACCCTAATCTTACGCATAAGTTTCGACTTACGCGTAGAATACTTTACGCATAAGCATTTTTCTTACGCCTAAGTTTTTCTTACGCATAAGCTAAATCTTACGCTTAACTTTTTCTACTCGTAACTTTAAACCTACGCATAAGATCCTACGCCTAAGAGATCCTACGCATAAGATCCTACGCCTAAGTTTCTACTCGTAACTTGTGTTTCTACGCCTAAGCTCTTTCTACGCATAAAAAAAAAAAAAAAAAAAAAAAAGGTTTTTTGGCGGGAAAACTTGAGTAAAATTTAATTTTTTGAGGAGACTAAACGTTCAATTTTTACGCGAGATTCAAATTTTGGTATAACTGTGAAATTTTTGGTCAAAAATTCAAATTTTTTGGCCTAAATTCAAATTTTTCGGGTCATATTTGGCGTCAAAATTGTCATAACTCAAAATTTTCATACGTCCTTAGAATTGATTTTTATAGTGAATTTCAAATTTTGGGCGAAATTTTTTTAAGAACCGAGTTTACGAGTACGACTTTCGGAAAAACCTCAACTGAGCTTAATCTTCATCAACCACAACTCCTTTATCGTTGAATCGATCCTACATCAACTTTATCAGATCATACCTTCATCAATGGCTACTCAACAAGATATTCATGCAGCCGGTGCCGAAAACCGACCTCCTATGTTGGCAAAAGGTGGTTATCTTCAATGGACAAGTCGAATGCTCCGTTACATCAAGACCAAACCTAATGGCAAACTCATGATTAAATCTATTCAGGATGGACATGGCAAGTTAATGTACCTGGAAATCCTGATGCAACACCTCCCACCGCACCATCTTCTCGTCTTCAATACGAATCTGAATACACTGCGGAGGATCAGAAACAAGTCGAAGCAGATGACATGGCAATTCATATTATCCAACTGGGTTTACCAATAGACATCTTTGCTGCGATAGACAGTTGTGAAACTGCTTTCGATATGTGGGAACGTGTTAGACGACTTTGTCATGGAACAGAAATTGGTCATCAAGACATGGAGAACAAGTTGCTAACTGAATGGGAAAAGTTCACATCTACACCAGGAGAATCCATTGAATCATACTATGGAAGGTTTTGCACTTTGATGAATGAGCTAATAAGAAACAAGCTGACACCCAGAACTATCGTTCAAAACATCAAGTTCCTGAATAATCTTCCAGAAGAATGGGGACGATATGTCACTATTGTCAACCAAACAAAAGACCTTCATCAGGTGAACTTTGATCAACTGAATGATTTTCTGAAACAAAACCAAAATGAAGTGAATGAAGTCAGGAAAGAAAGATTGGCAAAGAATCATGATCCATTGGCACTCATTGCTAAGACTCTATCTTCAGTGAATACACAACAACAAGCTTCATCATCTTCCAACAACAACAACTTGCAGCCACAACAACAATTCTATTCAGATCAACAATACCAGGAACAAGAAATCACTGATCTCGAATCTGATCAAGAAGACCCTATGTCCCAAATTATTTCTCTCTTGGGTCAAGTAATCAAAGGTCGCTATTCCACACCTACTAACAACAACCAAAGGATATCATCAAACACTCGCAACAGGCAAATTGCACAGCCGGGTGTGAATATGGGTAATCAAGGACAAATGGTTGGAGTTATTGGGAATCAGCAGGGATATGCTACTGGATTTCGCATGGGTAATCAGGCGGTTCCGAATCAGGGTAATCAGATGAGACAGAATAGAGCAGTGGGTAATCAGAATCGGAATGTTGCAGCTCCAGTCGTTGGGAATCATGGAAATGTGAATCAGGGTAATCAGATTAAGTGTTATAACTGTCAAGGAATGGGTCACATGGCAAGGAATTGTCCTTCTAAGCCGAACAAGAACGATCTTGAGTATCTTCAGAAAACTGTCCTGTTGGTTCAAAAGGAACGCGCTGGATTTCAGTTGAGTGCTGAGGAACATGACTTTATGGCTATTATGGATGATTTGGAAGACCTCGAGGAAATTAATGCGAACTGCATCTTCATGGCAAATCTTCAGGAAGCTAAGTACGACACTGAGTCAGACTCACCTCCTGTCTATGATGCCAACGCCGTATCTGAGGTACCAATCATTGATCCATGTTATAACAATGTCATATTTGATGTGTTTACTCATGATGAACAGCATTCTGTGACGCCAGCACCTACTTATGATACATACCTGGACAATCCGAGTTGTAGCAATACTACCTCTGAAGCTCCAGATGTGGATCCTAGTGGAGGCAGTGTGGCACAAAATACTGAGACTGATGAGGAAACACGTGCTTATGTTGAATCATTAATCAATCAATGTGGCATTGAAGTTGAGAAAGTTAGAACGGTCAATCGCGAAGTTAAGGCCGCGAATGCTAAATTGACCGCTGAGCTTGAGAGTTACAAGGAGCATGCCAAAGCTTATGAATTTCATACAAACAAAATGTCCGAATTAGAAATTGGTTATCGAGATTCTGTTTTAAGAGAAAAACAATTACAACTCAAGTACGATACACTTGATGTGAATCTGAATTTGAAAATAAAATCTTTAAACAAGGAAATTTCTGATCTAAATGACCAACTTTCTAAACAAAAAGCACTGTTTTCTGATCTTGAAAAAGAGAAGAACCAGTTGATTGCTGATTTTTCAAAACGAGAAGATTCTCTTCTTGATGAAATTCTTGATAAAACGGAAAAAATCAAAACATTGGACAATTTGCTTCTTACAACGGGTCATTCAGCTAAATCAAACAAGATGCTTTCTAACCAAGTAAATCCATGTTTTCATACTTCACATAAGATGGCACTTGGTAATGACCCTTCTTCGTTTCTCAAGAAAGCTCAGAAATCTCAGAATGTGTTGCACAATGGAAAACCTTTGCATGAACCTATAATTGTGCATGATTCTCTTGAAACGTTGGAACTATCTGAGGAGAGTAGATCTAAAATGAAACAAAAACATCCGGAAATCAAACCGATTGATTATAACAAATGGAACCAAATTAATGTTCTTCCTTTTGTTTCTCAAAAAGGACAATCAAAGTTTTCCACCACACAAAGTGTTTCAAACAAAGTGTCAACACCAGTTTCAAAATCAGTTTCAAAACCAGTTGTTGTCTCCAAATCTCTTTCGAACATTGAACAAATGTCTTCAAACAATCCTTTTAACACAAGTGAAGCGCGAAGTATTTTGGAAAATGTGAAAACGAGAATTGCAGATCTTCAAGAGACTGTTAAAACTAAAACCAATATTAGAACAAACATCTGGTTTAATAGTTTTGATAATGAACAGAAAAAGTTTTTTGAAACTCAAATTGCCCCTCAGCTGAATAACATCAGTGCAAGGGTAATTCATTTTGAACAAGCGTTTTTGAAAGAAACAACTGACTTTGTCAAGGACCATAAATCCCTGGTAAAGCAAGCTAATGAAAGTGTTGAACACATTAACGTTTTGGAAAAGTTAAATGATTCTCTCTTCGAAGATGTTCTGACTACTGATATTATGTCCATCATTTTGCAAACATATTCTGTTGAAGATCATGAAAGACTCCAGGATGAGACCTCCGAAATTGTTTCAAAATATGATAAAGCTCTTATGAAACTTGAAAAAGAAAATGTCTCATATTTTAAACAACTTGATCGAAAAACAGAGGAATGCAAGTATGACAAATTGTCGTATGAGCGTGCCTACAATGACATGAAAGCTAAAAATGATCTTTTGAGGGCTCAGCTGGATAGTCAAAAAGGAAAGGCAGTGGAAACTGTGATTACAAAACCATTGACTGCGGAGAAAGCAAATGTTCTCAAACCGGTTTCAAAACCAAAAATGTCTGTTTCTTTGCCTCCTCCAAAAGTCAATGAGAAAAATGTTTCATCAAAACCAGTCACTCCACCTGTCGTGCCTAAACAAATTGTTGATAAAGGGAAAGCGGTTATTGAGAAACCAAAAGTTTTAGCACCTGGCCTTTTTAAGATGAGTACCACTAATGCGTCTGCCTCCACATCTAAAGAGACTAGGATAGCTGAAACCACCTCCCTTCATAAAAATGTGAATCCTAATGCGTGTGCCTCACCTTCTACAGGACTAGAAAGCACCTCTAGGAGCAGCAGACTAAAGCCTAAGAGCAATACAAGGAACAATAGAGTCTCGACTGCCTCTAGGAGTAGTAGCTTGAATAAAGAGAAGAAAGTAGAAGAACACCCTAGGAATTTACAGCTTTTGAATAAGAAAGACATTTCATCTGAATGTACTGAACCTATGAAACTTGCTAAGTCTAATGAATGTGTTGAATCTCTTTGTTTAACTTGCAAGAAATCTTTAAATGTTCAAGATGATTGTGTTTCTAAGAATGTGAATGATAAGCCTGTAAAGAAGAACGTCCCAAAAAGTAATTACGCTAAACGAGTAGGAAGACTAGTTGCAAAACTTTGGCTTTACACTACTGACAGGAACCAACGTGTATACTTTAGGGATGATATTTGGAAACCCACAGGTAGAACTTTCACACTCCAGAATGGTACAATGAGTGATAAACCAGAATCCCCTGTAGAAAACCTCTCTGAGTGTGATAAGGATTTTACCTCTAACCCAAAGGAACCTAAATCAAAACGGTTTCCACAATATTCTTTTTCTGTAACTGGCAGGTTATCGAAATTTGTCTTTGGATCGTCGACTCGGGTTGCTCCAAGCACATGACCGGGAATCTGAAGCTGCTGATCAATTTCGTCTGGAAATTCATGGGAACCGTACGTTTCGGAAATGATCATGTAGCAGCTATCATGGGTTATGGAGATCTACCTTTTGGAAATTATTTGATCACTCGGGTTTACTATGTCGAAGGGTTGGGACACAATTTGTTCTCAGTCGGGCAGTTCTGTGATGCAGATTTAGAGGTTGCTTTTAGGAGAAATGCTTGCTTCGTTAGAAACTTGGATGGCACTGATCTCTTAACTGGGAATCGTGATACAAACTTGTATGCTATCGACATAAACCAAATGGCCTCTTCATCACCAATATGTCTTATGACAAGAGCATCTGGAACACAGTCCTGGTTGTGGCACAGGCGGTTATCCCATCTCAATTTCGACACCATCAACAATCTTGCCAAAGACAACATCGTCAACGGACTTCCAAAGTTCAAATACACCAAGGATCACTTATGTCCATCATGTGAACAAGGAAAAAGCAAAAGAGCATCATATAAACCCAAATCCGTACCTAGTTCGGAAGCAAAGTTGCATATGTTGCACATGGACTTATGTGGCCCAATGAGAGTTGAAAGCATTAACGGGAAAAAGTATATTCTTGTTATCGTCGATGACTATTCGAGATATACATGGGTTAAGTTTCTGAGATCAAAAGATGAAGCACCAGGCATCATCATCACCTTTTTGAAACGTATTCAAGTACTTCTTCAAACTCCAGTAAGGGTTGTAAGAACAGACAACGGCACAGAATTCACTAATCAGGAGTTAAGAGCTTATTTTGAAGATGTTGGAATTACTCATCAGACATCAGCTGTTAGGACTCCACAGCAGAATGGGGTAGTTGAAAGAAGAAATCGAACTCTTGTGGAAGCTGCTCGCACAATGCTAATCTATTCTAGTGCACCGTTATTTCTATGGGCTGATGCTGTTGCCACTGCTTGTTTCACTCAGAACCGATCCCTTATCCATCCAAGATTCAATAAAACCCCATATGAAATAGTGAACAACAGAAAACCGGATATCTCTTACTTTCACGTGTTTGGCGCTTTGTGCTATCCTACGAATGACAGAGAAGATCTTGGAAAACTGAAAGCAAAAGGTGATATTGGAATCTTCATTGGATATTCAGATAACTCGAGGGCATTCAGGGTGTATAACAGAAGGCTAAGGAGGATCATGGAGACGATGAATGTGAAGTTTGACGAACTTTCACAAATGGCTTCTGAGAGACTCGCTCTAGAACCCGCACTAAACCGACAGACTTCTGGACACATCAGTTCAGGACTCGTACCTCAAAGAGCTCAATCAACTTCGTTTGAAAATCCTAAAGAACAAGAATGGGAGAATTTCTTCGAGTTAATGTTCGATGAATACTATGGTGGAACTTCGACAAATGCATCAAACCATCATTCCGCTGCACCCGCTCAAAATCATCCTCCACCACCAACAGAAGATGCATCTACAACGGTCGAAACCAATGCACCAACTCCATCAACATCATCTACATCTACTCAAGTTCTTGCACCCGTTCTACCAGCAGTTGATGAGCAAAACCAAAACCAAAACGATGCAACGTTAGATGAAGACTTATTTGAAAACCCGTTTGCTACGGAATCAGCTGAATCTTCTTCAAGCTTACGAGAACCATCTAACTCGCATACGTTTAACCAACGGTATCCATCTACTCTGAAGTGGACAAAAGACCACCCAATTGAACAAGTTATTGGTGAACCTTCAAGGCCAATTCAGACGAGACGTCAACTTGCCACAGACTGCGACTTGTGCATTTACCTTTGCTCAATTAGCAATATAGAGCCAAAGAACATTCGCGAAGCAATGGCAGATCCCGCATGGATAGAAGCAATGCAGGAGGAACTTCTTCAATACCGTCTACATGACTCGTGGGAAAAGGTTCCAAGACCCATTGACGTTCGAGTCATTGATCTTAAATGGTTATGGAAGAACAAACGGGATGAAGAAATGACTGTAATTCGCAACAAAGCTCGTCTTGTGGCCAAAGGATATAGACAAGAGGAAGGGATAGACTTTGAAGAGTCATTCGCGCCGGTAGCTAGACTAGAAGCAGTCAGGATATTCTTGGCCTATGCAGCTCACAAAAACATCACGGTTTATCAGATGGACATTAAGACCGCGTTCTTGAATGGAACTCTGAAAGAAGAAGTGTACGTGAGTCAGCCAGAAGGCTTCATAGACATGGAACATCCAGACTACGTCTACAAACTCAAAAAGGCAATCTATGGTTTAAAACAAGCTCCGAGAGCGTGGTATGACGAACTGTCCTCTTTCCTTATCCAAAACAATTTCACCAAAGGAACAGTTGATCCTACCTTGTTTACACAAAAATGCAAAAACGACATTTTGATTGTTCAGATTTATGTGGACGACATCATCTTTGGGTCCACTAATCCGAATCTTTCAAAACATTTTGAAAATCTCATGAAAAGCAAATTTGAAATGTCCATGATGGGGGAACTAAAATTCTTTCTTGGTTTACAAATACATCAGTCCCCTCGTGGAATTTTTATTAATCAAGCGAAATACACCACTGAGATTTTGAAAAATCATGGTATGGACATTTGTGATTCGGTCGGAACACCAATGGTAACTTCACCAAAAATTGGAGCCGATTTGTTTGGGAAACCTATTGATCCGAAGAAATATCGGAGCATGATTGGTTCTCTCATGTATCTTACTGCTAGTCGACCAGATATTCATTTTGCTGTTTGCTTATTAGCACGGTTTCAGGCAAAGCCTACTGAACTGCACCTCAAAGAGGTTAAACGGATCTTTCGGTACCTGAAGACATCCATTCACATGGGACTTTGGTATCCGAAGGAACCCGGATTTAATCTAATTGCCTTTTCAGATGCGGACCACGCAGGTGATCAAATTACAGCAAAAAGTACATCTGGAGGAGCACAATTTTTGGGAGAAAAGTTAGTCAGCTGGTCTTCAAAGAAACAAGATTGCACTGCACTTTCAACCGCTGAAGCTGAGTATGTGTCTCTATCTGCGTGTTGTGCTCAAGTTCTATGGATGAGAACACAACTCACAGATTATGGCTTTACTTTCGATAAAATACCTATGTATTGTGACTCGAAAAGTGCCATAGCCATATCATGCAATCCTGTTCATCACTCAAAGACTAAGCATATCCGTGTCCGCTATCACTTCATCAAAGAGTACGTCGAAAATGGTACTGTTGAATTATTTTTCGTGAAGACAGATTACCAACTCGCCGATCTATTAACAAAAGCCCTTCCAAAAGAAAGGTTTGAGTATTTAGTTCGACGAATTGGAATGCGAAGCCTAACCCCTGAGGAGTTAGAACGTCTTCTCGAATCTTCTTGAAAATGATTTTCCAAAAAGCTTCGCTGTAAATATTTTTGAAAAACAAAATACAAAATTTGAAAAACCAACAAAAGAAAAATATAAAAATATAAAACTTTCAAAAATACAAAAACAATAGAAAATCAAAAATCCAAAAATATTCTTCTCACGACATGTCTCTTGTATAATCGATATTCTGTACGTTTCTAGAAATGTCATTCATCAATGATACGGGCATGTACAGATGCTTGAGCGAGAGTTCTTTAATTTGTTTTCTAAAACATGTCGTTTCTCAAAAATTTCTTCAATAATGGCTTTCGTATACATCAGTACGGAACCCGGACCGAAATGATGACTTTTGATTATTTTTCAAATCAAAACTCGTGCTTTGATCGAAAAAATGAGGTGTACGCTTCAGTGCACTACATTTAAAAATGGTGAGAAATCATCATCATCTTGAGCACCTTTTCAAGATTGTTCAAAAAGATTTTCAAAATCTTTCAAATATTTTGTGCTCAAGATAACTCCCTCTAAAACCCTTTAATTGAATATGCTTTATTAAAGGGGGAGTATAAAACAAAAATGTTCCAAATTCATGCTTAAATCAAATCCGTTTGTCTCCCCAAAAGATTCTAAAATGTTAATCCGTTGATATAAAAAATATCACGAATATGCTATTTTTGAGGGGGAGGAGACGTGATTAAAATGTGATCAAAAATGTTTAATGATCGTGGTTTGAATCTCAAATGAGCTCGACTCAGACGGAACCAATGAATTGACGAGGAATCATGTACCATTTCGAGAAAACTTTCTATGGACTTGACCAGGACGGGTAATAATTTCAAGCTAGTTCTCTAGTGATGTAAACGTGTCTCGAATCGGTCTAGTTCATTTAAAGTCGATCAATTCAAAAAGTGCGAACTCTACCCTCTATGTGCAGATTTCTGTCAAAACTTATAAGCACATGTGAAGGGGGAGTGTTTCTGAAAATACAAAACTCACAGAGTGTTTCAAACTTGTTTTCTATCATAAACACTCTGAGAGATTTTCAAGAAAAACGGTTTTATGGCAACAATAGGACAATCATGGAGCTATAAGGTGACTAAGGATAGGAAATTCGTCCTATGATCCGCCAGAGCCGGAGGGATCTACCCAAGGACATCACAAATAGTTAGTATTAGAAGTCCTTAGGAATGATTGAAAAAAGGAGTAATGTGAGAAAGGAGAAAGAAGGGGTTGAAGAATTAAAAAGAAATGTAATGAGAAAGGGTGAAAAGAAATAGCCCTCCATATTCAACCTTAGGGCAGAAACCGGGTTCAATACATATGCTACTGGTTGTCACTAGATGACACTGGTATTGAAGACAAAGACGTCATGGACCCATTGACGCACTGCACTAAACCTTCTAGCCACTCAATTCCTCTTAAAAGGATTTGTTTCATTCTCACTGGGAACCCTACATAATCTATCGACTTTCTCTTAGAGATTGTTGATATTGAAAAAGGAGACCCTCTCCCTAGTCTCCGCTCAGGAAAACCAAAATGCACTATTGAGTCTAGAGCCACGAGATTCATCAAAAGATCTCATAGGAACACTTGTCATGACATCGCTTGTTGTTCATCAATAAGGACACAAGTGATATATTCTAGAGTCCTACGCAGGTCTTAGCAATCTGCCAGAACATTTATGAGAAGTTTCACATCTGTGATCTTCAGTGATTGAATGGAAATTCCTGCCAGGGTCAACATCAAGCAGCCCTGACAGCAGGTCACTTCGGTAATTCCGTGGATTACGCTTAGTGTGTCTCAAACGGTCTACAGTCGTGGGGTGATGCTTCGGTGTACCTCAGTGACTCATCTGAACTGTAGATGTACTTCGGTATATCGCGTTATCTCACTTGTGGGAGTCCAGTTCAGGAACGGCCTCTGTGAGAATTAGAGACGTGTTTTCACACTATGCTGTTAACACCCTCGAAATTCAAACTTGTAAGTGCCGGAATCCGCTTATTACTAACAATGTTTTATGTTTTCTTCTTATGGAAGCTCCGGAGCGGATGGATCGTGCAGACTCGCCACATGCTCATACCAATAACACATGAAAGTTCTCATCATAATCAAAGGAGATGATTCTTCGTTAATGTCAAAGAATCTACAAAGTTTAAAGACTCCAGAACTACATCATTGGTAACCAAAAGACAAATAGAAGTCTGAGCATGGTGGAGAAAGAAATGGAGAATGACGTGGAGACATGATCTGCGCAAAACCGTCAAGTTTTCTCACGCAAGCAAGAAACTTAAAACAGCTTAAGCACAGATGCAATGAGGATCTGGGGAGTATAGGGTTTCCCCGGGTCGTTATGTCCCAGCGAGTTGTGCAATGAATTATCAAACGTTTAGTGATCGGGAAATTTGAACGGGAAAAGGATTTGGATAATATTATAACTACGGAAAAAACCAACAAATAAAAACGGCTTAAATGCAAATTAAAGGAAATTAAAAAGATAAAATCTATTAAATAAACGCTATCACTATTTTTAAAGTGATGAACGTTTAAAACTAAAAACTAAAAACTTACGTTTAAATAAAAATAACGTAAACGTACAAATAAAAACGTGAAACTTACAAAATATAAATCCTAAAAATATGAAAAATACATTTTTACAATCCTAATGATAAAAGAAAATTTATAGAAAAAGAAAATTATTTTTATAACTATTTAATTAATTATTATTAATTAAAAACTATTTTTAACTAATTAATAATAACCTAAAATACAAGAAAATAGGAAATAAAGCTAGAAAAATAAAATTATGAAATGGAAAAGTCTAAAATATCAAACTAGAATTTTCAAAACTATTTTTGTATTTTTCTAATTATTTTTCTATTTTCTAGGAATTTTAAACTATTTAAAACTAATTAATTTATTAAAAATTACAAAATAAACTATGAAAAATATGGAAAATTACTTTTTTGCCTTTTTATATTTATCTAAACTTAATAAAATTGAAAAATTATTTTTTTGAAGTTTTTCTTAATTTTTTGTATTAAATCCTATTTAAAAGTGCTTAAAAACTAATTTAAATGCAGAAAAATACCAAACAAGCTAGGAAAAATCTGAAAAATTCAGGAAATGCTTAAAATAATATTAGGAAGCTAAGAAAAATGAGAAAACAAGTGCTTGTGTGGAGGATTATGCAACTGAAGTGTAAGTGCTTAATGGAATAAGCACTTGAATAAGCAAATGTAATCCAAAAGGCACCAAACCAAAACAGAGACAATATTATGCTAAAAGAACTTAAATGAAACAAGAATCAACAGCTAAACACTCTGATAAGCTCATTACAACAGATTTATGTATTGAGATTTTGGCTTAAAAACAGTGAAGGGGTATCAACTTTAGACACAAGCACAGTGTTAACAATAAGCTCAAATTGAAAACTACCACTTGGATCCTAAAGTAGACCTGGTTGAGATTAATTGTGCCAAAAATCAGACAATAAAAAGCTCTAATAAGCCCTGTGCATAAGCTGCACTTTCTGAGAAAAACTCTCAGTGACTGCTGACAGTGAGCAAGGGAACTAGGGCTTAAAAGAGAAGCAAATTTGAAGCTTTTAGATAAATGACAAAAATCAGTAAAAATAGTAATAACAAACTAGACCAAGAGAGGCTTTTGAAACACCAAATCTCACTAAATATGACCCACAAATGAATCAAGGAAAAATCCTTGTAGTTGGCTCAAAAACAGGTTTTCATATTTTGACTTTTGATGAAAAACTTAGAAAGTTGACTAAAATGGATTTTGAAGCTAATTTATGGACTAATGTTGATGTTATAAGATGTAATAAGTACAAAGCAAGCAAGCTTGATGATTTCTAAACACAAAATACTGATCTACACTTCTAAAAATCACAACAGTGATCAGTGAGAATGATTTAAGTGAAAAGTTGACTTTTGTGGGTTTGCAGACCAAAACTATGACTCAATTGAGTTTAATTAAGCTTAATAGACCAGGACTAACAGAAATCAAACACTGCATAGGCCTTAAGGACAGGTTATACAGTTGTACCAAACACACCTTATCTAACTGCTATGCAATAAAAATTGATCAAAACATTGATCCAACTTATATTAATGATCAAACTACATTAATGTAACTTAAATAAACCTATTTGAACAGATTTTAACTAACTTTGACAGTGGAAACAGATTATGCTATTAAACTAAATGATAACTTACAAGATGTCCAATAGCCACTATGGCTTGAATCCAAGAACCAGAGAACCACTAACCTAAGTTTCAACCCAAATGAATCAAAACCAACCCAATCCACCTGCATCAACCCATGTCCAACTGCATTTACCAATTCTAGCCTTCCAGTTGACTTTTGTTGACCAGAGTACAAAAGGAATTAAAACTTGTCTATAAGCTTATAAAAAGCTATAACCAGCTTATATAAGCTTATGTAAACTTGAAAAGGAGCATTATTAAACTTGCATACAAGACTTTGAAGATAAAAATTGCAACAGTGAACTTTAATAATATGAAATGATCAAATAACTGAAATTGGAACTTGAAACTGATTAATATTGATAAAACAACTTTAAGAAAGTACAATTTAACAAAAGCTAACAATGTTGCAACTTAACTAAAATATTTAAACTAAATTCGACATTAACTAAAATTTTTAAAACTAAAAACTACTTCTCACTTCCTCTTTTGCTTTTCTTTTATACCCAATCTCCTTCTCTCTCTTCTCTGATGAAATCCCACCAATATAAGCCATTGGATGGCTTTGAAATGATCTCAACCATTCAAACATGATTTTGGCGCCAATTTTCTTTTCTGCCCATTGGGGGTTGAGTGAGAGGGGGAGGGTGCAATTAATGAGGTTTGGAGGCTTGTTATGGAGTGGGGAACAGGTTTGAGTGGATGGAGGAGGGGGGGATGGGAGGAAAGCTAGTTGCAGGGAAGCAGTTGATATGTTGAAGACTTTGGCGGGCTTGAGGATGTTGACCAGGATTTGACCAACAGGGTTAATAATAGGGGGGTTCAAAAAGGTTTAATGACAGGGGTCCAAGGTATGTGAAAGGGTCAAAAATGAGTTAAAGGTTTTAAACTTCAAGGACTTAATGTGTATAATCTGAAACTTCAAGGACTTAGGCTGCCAATTCTGAAAAGATGTTCCAAGGACTTAAATTGACAATCTTCAAAAGTACAAGGACCAATGTTGCCATTTTCACATTTTCCAGGGACCAATTCTGCCAACTTTGAAACTTGAAGGACCATTTTTGTAATTTTCTCAAACTTTTGATATTTTTCACCAAAGGACTAAATTTGATAACTTTTGATTTTAAAAGGACCTTTGGTGACTTTACTTTTGAAATTATGTGCTCAGGGACTGTTTTTGACAACTTTTGATACTTGGGGGACTAAAACTGCAATTTTTGCAAATTTGATATGTTTTTCATCTGATTTTGATATTTTTGCTTTTAAAACACATAAAACACTGATTTGTGATATTTTGATCATTTTGATGTGTTTCTGAGTGTTTTCAGATGAATTTGCAGTTTATTTTATACAAAAATGATGAGTATTTAGACACTCATCAAGACACCTAACCAACGAAGTTGACAACGGCAGACAACCACATTATCTGATCACAAAGCATGAAGGAACAAAGAATCAAGACTATTCTATATCTACACGCAAAGTTCAAGCTCAAGGAAAGTAGAGACCTAATCAAGTGGAGCATCGTTTGAATGACCACCCCTTAGGGGGAGATTGTTAGCCTTAATAGTTTTATTAAAAGTGATGGTCATTCACATTTAGGAACTTTGTAACGCGTGTTAGTTATCGTGATAGAATAGTCAACGGGCTCGTGGATTGGACTAAGCTAAATGGGCTTTAGTTTAGTTAAGCTAGCATTGAATAATGGCGTGTAACCCATGTCCAAACCCAAGTCCACGAAGCCCAAGCCAAGCCCATGGAAAGCCTTTAGGGCAACATGTGTCTTGTACTATAAATACCCCTCAAATGGTCATTTGAGGGGTGTGCTTGAAAGTGTGTGTGTGTGTGTGTATTTTCTCTCTCAAGAAATATACAACTTATTGTTTGCATATCTTATCATCTCACATACACGAATTTAACATCAAGTCACCATCTTTCTCATCTTATTTCTAAGCTTTGTTTGTGTTTGTTTCACGTGGGTATACTTGTATACGTGTTGGGTTTGCTTGGTAAAGTGATAAGGTTGATATATTTGTAAGGTCCTACAAATCTGAATTTGTACTTTCTTTGAAACCTTTCTTCTTGTTTTCTCCTTGCTTTGCATAACAGGTTTACCTTTATCTTGCTTCAGTTCATCAACTTCATCACTTGCAGTAGCAATATCATGTCCAGCAGTGGGCATATTTGGCTTTGCAGTGGAAATTGGATTAGTGGTAAAATCATAAGTTGCAGTACTAAAAATGTCTTGATATAGTTGCTCTTCTTGAGTATCAGCTTCTTCTGCACCTTTACTAGAAACACCTTCATCTTTAAAATCAATTCTCCTCCCCTGAGTTTCAGCATCTGTTTTCCTCCCCTGTTTGGGAGAATTTCCCAAATCTTGATCAAAATCAGCTAAATCACCATCATTAGGTGAGGATGAAGATGATATCACCAGCTTTGCAGTTTTTGTCTTCCTTTTTAACCCCTGCAACTCTTCTTTCAAGGTCTGAATCTCCTCTTGCAAGTATGTAATGTCCTTGGCATGTTGCTTCTTTACATGTGCCAGATCCTTTTGTAGAGATTCAACCTGCTTGGCTAATTTTGTACATAAAACCATCAATTCCAATTGTTGCCCACTGCCTTCAACACTTCCAACTGTGTAACCTGTTGGGAGAGGTGAATCATAGGGCATTGGTTCAGGTTCCTCCCTAGTTGGACTAGATTGAAGCCTGGAACCACCACTGCTTGTGCCTAAACCAAGAGGATCAGGTACATGCTGTGTTGTAATGGGAGGAGTTGTCTATTTTTTTCCTCCTCTCATAGGTGTGAGAAACTGGTGGAATATAATCAATGTGTGGAACAGTGATTATTGGTGTAGTTTGTATTTGTGAAATCTTTGCAAGCATTTGAGGAAAGAGAGGTGTAAAAATCATATTGCCATCTTTGTTCATGTTTTGAAAAACTTTAGGCTTGAGGCAACAGATTTTATAAACATTTGTATTGGGTTGCAGTTGAAACTCATTTAGCACTGCTTGCACAAACCTTGGATACATTAAAAATTTTGTTGAACTCTTTACATTACCTTGCATACTTTGAAAAATATATTTTGACCAATTAAAAGTCCTATCAGTGGCTAGACAAACCAAAGGGTAAGCCATGGTTGAACTGAATTGTTCATAAGAGGTTTTCTTAGGACTTAGGCAATGCAAAAGAGTATGTATCAAAAATATCCAATGGGGACAAAAACCACTCTTTTTGAAAGTAGCCTTTTTATCAGTGGCATCATACCCCATGGATGATAAATTTTCATGTACATCTGGCATAGGTAATATGATGATACCATTGAGATCATCCAATTGGAGAATTCTCCTCAAGGATGCCTCAGTAACATCAATGGTTACCCCATCCACAGTGGCTCTAAGAGCATCCACTGTGTCATGTGTATCTCTATGTTCAATGGTTATGGACTGAGCAGAAGTCCCAAACTTTTTGATTTGAGAGATATAGATTGTGGGATTTAAAAGTAAAGCATACCTTAAATGGGTAGTATTGAGAAAGTCCACAATCTGATGAAAAACAGGGCCACTCTTCTCGTTTGACTTTTGTAAGTAGGCCACTTGGTTGTGCTCATCTGCAAAAGTGATCGGTGCCATAGAATCTTTTGTTGAAAAATAGATTGTGTCTGTATGAATTGTATAAAGAATTCGCCAATTGAGAGAAAATATATAAAGAGTTAGGGTTTTAGTGTTTTGCGCAAGAAAGACTATCTAATGAGAATATTTATCTTAAGAAGATAAATTATAAGTAAGAAAGTAGATAATCTTCTAAAAATTTACCCTATTTATATATGGAAATAATTAACTCTCAACGGCTAGTAAAAATTTAGTTACAGACACAACAGTTGTAACGGCTAGAACAACAGTGGTAAAATAACACTGTCAGTGGAAACTGTGAACTAGCAGTGGTAATTTTTTACAAAGATTTTCAAAGAGCAGTGGTAAAGAAAAACATTTAAAAATAGACTGCTCTTATCATAGTTTTTAGCAAACTACCAGCTATCAACGGATTTGATATGTCTTTACCATGAGCCGTTTGCTATGGACTAGCCAACTCTTAATCATAGAGAATATGGTGAGTTGATGACCATATAGTTTTTGGTAAACCATCAACCATAAACGGATTTGAATAGTCTTTACCAGTAGCCGTTTGCTCTGGACTAGTTGATTCTTATGTGGGTTAGACATGGTGAATCAATAACCATTTGTGTATCTCAGATATACACCTTTTAAGATCAACTCCCAGCCAAGATTGGTTATGTAACTGCATGTGTTATAGAACAAACAAAGACACAAGCACAGAAACATATACAAACTTATACAACAATGTTAGTACCCAGAGTCTTCCACTCAACACCAAAGACCATTAGATACAAAAAGTTTATGGATTTAGCATTCCAATACTTGTTACCAAGTACTGAAATCTACCCACATCAAGTCCTTTTGTTAATAAATCAGCATAGTTGTCATCAGTATGGATTTTGACAACTTGAATTAGTCCTTTTTCATAACAGTCTCTTATGAAATGGTGTCTAATTTCAATATGTTTAGTCTTTGTGTGTTGAAATGGATTCTTTATAATGCAAATGGTACTGCTATTGTCAATATGAATGATGGTATTCATGAAATTGTACCCATAGTCCAAAAGTTGATTCTGAAGCCATAGAACTTGAGCACAGCAACTTGCAGCAGCCACATACTCTGCCTCAGTTGATGAATTAGCCACCGTTGTTTGTTTCTTGCACTGCCATGACACTAATCTGTTGCCAAGAAATTGGCATCCACCAGTTGTAGATTTTCTATCCAAACTAGCTCCAGCATAGTCACTATCTGTCACACCCCCAATTTACCTGTTTTGCAGCGGAATGGAATTCCTGGGGATTGACTGTCATAGCACCACATCACAGTTATATTGAACGACCTAAAGTGTCGTTTTAAAAACACATCGTTGGATATTTCATAAAAACAATCAGAGTACAACATCGGTCCCAAAAGGTTTACAACGTTTGCGGAAATACAAATATGTTACAAATCCAAACGATGTTTTTGAAATAAAGTGCCATAATGTACATAATGTAAGTCGACGCCGCGACTCAAAATGTAGGTCCCTAAACCATGTCATGATGATAAAGCCTCAGTTACCTGAAAATACATTGCTAAAAACGGTCAACAATAATGTTGGTGAGAAATCATAGGTTTATGTAAATGTTTTATACGACTACACAAGTATAGACCATGCATGACAATCCAGTCACGTAAAAATAATGTTACAATTGCTCTAAGCCCATGACCCCGAAACTAGACTGTTCAATAATGTATACCCCTGCAGAGTGTTTGCCAGACAACTCCGTAATGTTATCAAATGAAATGCATCCGTTTGCCTGGTTGGGATTCACCAACCCGGATGGAGGCGTCACCCTCGATAGATCTATCCACTCATCCTCGCTTCAAAGATTAACGGTTCATGTTCAGGTAATGGGGACTTTCAAATTGGCAAATGCGGTAACTTAAGCAATGTAATGAATTTAACATACTTGGTATCGTACAAAAAAATGTAGTGCAATGTATTCTCCCCCGTGGGTTTGAAAATAATCAAAAGCATGTAAAACGGGGCTATGAAAACTCACTTGGATAAACTGGAATAACGGCAAAAGTGAGTACACTGAGGTTTAATGTGATGCGTCAACCGGGACCTATTACGAATGATATGATATGTCATGAGTTGCAATGTAATGTTATGCATGCATTTCGTATGTTATTTATACCATTTGCGGGTTTTGAAAATATTACTTTTCGTCGAAAAATACTCGTTTGACGTCTTGACCAATCAAAAATCACTTTACAAGTTTTTACGTCAAAATGTCATCCTACAATGGTTTTATAAAGATTTTTGGTGAAATTACCACTTTTCGTCGCAAAACAATGTCGTCGGAAAAATCATGAAATTAACAAAAATGGCTTTGGAAAACTAGCCGTAAAACGGTGTACGTCGATCGTTAGAGAACGAACTCGACGGTTTTGGAAAGTTTGTATCGATATCTAGAAGTTTCAGTTCAGGAGTTTTCGTCCAAAAGGTCTCGATCATAAAGATATCAAGGGCTAAAGATGGTGGTTTTTGCTAATTGTGTGCAGAAAATGAGTTTCGGCCAAGTTTGAACATCCGTAATTAATTTACTATAACTCCGCTTTACAAACGGCTTTTTGTTTTGAAAAATATGGCCGATGAACTTGATTTTACTAGAAGACATTTCGTTCTAAAAAGTTTCACATCATGGTTAAAAACTGCCGCAAACATGGTCGTTACAGCTAATGTAACACTTGTAACGTAAAAATAATATAGTTTTTCAGAAAATAATAGTTACGGCAACTTTATAAAAACGTGCATATCTTTGTCGTTTTAAATCCGTTTTCTACGTATAATACGTCCTTAGCTTCGTATCGAAGTAAACTAATATATTTTTGACAAGTCGAAATAATTTATGAAGCTTAAGGCTCGTTTTTGACTCGGACAAAGTAAAAACTGCATGCTGAAATTTTCAGAAAACTATTTATTTCGTCGTCAAACTTTAAAAATCCATAACTTCTTCGTTATAAGTCCGTTTTTATCCGTTCAAAAGGCCACGGATTCGTTTTAAAGTATATTTTCTAAATATCAAGGCCAAAGTTTCGTACCAACAGTAGATTTTTCCAGAAATTCGAAACAAGGACAGAACCTTTTTAATACGTATTGAAAATAGTTTTTCTCGGACAAAACCTATTCTAATCCCTTCAAATCAACTCCAAAGCTAATCTAATCCTACCATACACCTTCTTAGGGTGTCATGGGTTCCTAATCACCATCAAGACCAAAGAATACCATGGGAATATTTATAGGATGACCATTATGTATATATATAACTCAATAAATCATGAAAAATGGTATAAATCACATATCATGCATATTATCTCCAAAAATGAAAAGGAACATATGAAAATGAAAAGGAAACATGAAAATGATAAAAACAAGCTTACTAGTGAAAATGATGAGGTGAAAGTAACAAGGATTAAACTTAAATACCCTTGGTTTTTATTTCAAAACCATATAAAGGATATAACTAGATTGTAAAGCACTTGATTGATAAAAATTTTGATCCCTTGATCTCTTGAAGGTGGTGACCGGTTTTGGAGAAGCCAAAAGGAAGAGAGAAACTTTTATTATTACACTTTGAGAAATGAGAATGAATGAGAGAAACAAATAATAGAGTTAGACTTTTACTTTGAGTGTATTTCAAACCAATCAAGAAAACCATACACAATTAATTGCACCCCTTCCCCCTTGGTCGGCCAAGGGGGGGATGAGAAGATATTTTACTTTTTTTTTTTTTTTCAACTCTATTACTTGTATATATTTTGTATAAACTTGTATAAATTGTAAAGAAAGTGTAAGAGATTTGTAGCAATTTGTAACTTGTAGGATAAATGGAAATTTTGGTACAAGTAAGTTTTTAATAGGTCAAAATAGAATATATTGAGATAATAAAAAAAATTGTAAAAATACTTTCCTTGTGAAAATTGAGTGCTAAAATAATTATCGTATAATTTTTAAGAAAACGACGTAATAATTAAACTTTAACGATTAATATACCAAATAAATTTGAAACACTAGGAAAACTAAAATTATAGTTTTTATGAACTAAATGTAAGTTTAAAAATACCTCGGGATCATTTTTGAAAGTAACGGGTTAAATATTTAAAATAATAACTCACGCGATAAAGATTATTAAATATAAAAAAAATTACGCGTTGAAGGTGAAATGAAATGTCGTGAATGAACTAATGAGATGCACATGATGTCAATGAAGTGTAGACTAATCATAGTCCATATAAAATGTACGTGATGACATGATCATGAATTCGCCGCTAAACCTTTAAGATTACGCGAATTTGAAACAAGTAAACCAAGTTTACTATAAATGTTGAAATAATGAGACTTGAGAAATGACCTGAAATTGCGAGTTGTCACATTCGCCCAACCAAAAAGGAATTCAGTCCCTGAATTCAGTTCGTGTTAGTCTATCGGGTTTAGGGTTTGATGTGGCAAACTTTCCCATTCTCGAGCAAAACTCTCAAAAGACTTTTTGGTAACCGATTTTTACTTAATCCCACAACTCATCAAACAAGAACTGTCATACGATTAGGCTAAATCGGTTTAGGTAACAACTTGTTTCTAGCTCGATCTTTGCAACTCATCAAACAAGAACTGTCACGCGGATCAAACTGGAAACAAGTGGTTTGAAGAAAATCTTTTGAAAATTTGGCTCAATTACGGAATTGCTTACACATATAAGCCTACTACTCCCTTCATCGCACGATTCTTCCTGAATTAGACATAGGTGATCAGGCTATGTATAATTTAGGAGTAACTATGCAATGCTTGGACTAATCGACTCATATGTTGTTTGGTGTTGAGTCAACTGATGTTAAAATTGTGATGAACATCGAGGAGAGAAGACATGGAGAAGTGTCGTTAAAATGATAGTTAAAGTAAAAAGAATTAAAATCCTCGTAAATGATAACAAATCGGAAAGAAAATAAAGTACGATAGATGAGAATATTTTACAACGAGTGGTTTATCAAATAGAAATACATCTTAGGTTATAAAGATTCGGATACGATGGAAAACATAAACTTAGTACGACATAGTACATAAGGAGAAATAAGACTGTTAGTTTCCGAACTTCTTCAGTCTTCCGCGTCGTTGATACCTTGACGAGCTTCTCCTCCTCCTAACATGTATGCATTCCCATGAGCACCTTCAACTTGTTGACCTTGGTTTTGGGGACATTGGCTCCGATAGTGTCCTTGCTCCCCACATTCGAAACATGTCATTATAGTTTTACCTCTACAATCCCTGGCGAGGTGTCCTAATTTTTGGCACTGGCGGCACTTGGCAGGGCAAAGACCTGAGTGATGAAAGTTACATCTAGTACATAGTGGGTGTGTTCCAGCATATCCTTTTCCTTTGCAGTCCTTAGCAAGGTGTCCCACTTTTTGACAGATAAAGCATATACCACATGGACCATCATGATGTAGCGTGCATTGATGACATCGTGGTAAGTTTCCAGTATAAGTTCTTTCCTTTGTTGGTGCAGCAACATAAACCCTGGCGACTTCTTGTCTTCTATTCTGTTGTTGGTGATGGTTAATGCTACGGCTTTGGTTGTTGTTGTGGTAACCTCCTTGGTCATTTTCCCATTTCCTTTTGTTGTTGTTGGTTTGATTGTTGTCGTTGGTGCGGTTATTATTGTTGTTGATGGTATGATTGTTGTTATTGTTGTGGTGGTTATTGTTGATAATGTTTTCCCTTTTCACAACTTGAGCCATGAGTATTTGAGTAATACGGGTAGATTCTTCAATTGTTTGTGGATCGAAAGAAGTTACATCTCTTTGGATATTTTGTGAAAGTCCTCCAATGAAATTTTTCAATAGTTTCTCCTCGTCCGAAACCATAGCTGGACAAAGAACAGTCAACTCTTGAAACCTTTTGATGTAAGCAAGTCTCGCAGTTTCAGCAGCAAATGCGGCCTCGGTAATAGCAGCTACTGTCGCTCGTTCTTTTTCAATCCTTAATGCCTCTGCTACACTATCCTTTACCAACTTTTGAATAGCCGCTTGAGTCATTTCAGGTGTAGCTTTCTTTGGTGCCATATCTTCTTCAAAACAAGAGGAAATGTGAGACGTAGCAAAATCCGATGTTAATAATAAACGCTCCAAAAAATATGTGATAAGAATGATAAGTTTGAGGTTATTTTTCAAAATGATCGACGGTTTCCGAAAAGATGGGTTATGAGGTGTTGTAAATGTTTCAACTGTATAATGGTTTAGTGACTTAGTGTGCGAATAACGTGTAACTCGACATGTTAGTGGTGAAACAAAAGAGTGAGAGTGACTTCGCCCTATTTAAAGGTTCATCTCGGCATTCGACGTTATCGGTGATGAGTCGATTGATGTGAAAATTGTGATAGGGAATGACAAGGAATTCTCCACGTTAGAGTATGAGGAAAAGATAATGGGATGGGTATATAAGGGCATCCATGTGACAATCGTTTTGAAATGAATTTAAATAACTCGAAAAATGTACGTATAAATCGCATACAAAGTGAACATGCACTTATGATGAAATGATGAGATGCTATGATAATGTAGTTATAGTCTAGGGTCAATGATGCAACCTAGTTCTCTATAACTGAAGCTCTGATACCAATCTGTCACACCCCCAATTTACCTGTTTTGCAGCGGAATGGAATTCCTGGGGATTGACTGTCATAGCACCACATCACAGTTATATTGAACGACCTAAAGTGTCGTTTTAAAAACACATCGTTGGATATTTCATAAAAACAATCAGAGTACAACATCGGTCCCAAAAGGTTTACAACGTTTGCGGAAATACAAATATGTTACAAATCCAAACGATGTTTTTGAAATAAAGTGCCATAATGTACATAATGTAAGTCGACGCCGCGACTCAAAATGTAGGTCCCTAAACCATGTCATGATGATAAAGCCTCAGTTACCTGAAAATACATTGCTAAAAACGGTCAACAATAATGTTGGTGAGAAATCATAGGTTTATGTAAATGTTTTATACGACTACACAAGTATAGACCATGCATGACAATCCAGTCACGTAAAAATAATGTTACAATTGCTCTAAGCCCATGACCCCGAAACTAGACTGTTCAATAATGTATACCCCTGCAGAGTGTTTGCCAGACAACTCCGTAATGTTATCAAATGAAATGCATCCGTTTGCCTGGTTGGGATTCACCAACCCGGATGGAGGCGTCACCCTCGATAGATCTATCCACTCATCCTCGCTTCAAAGATTAACGGTTCATGTTCAGGTAATGGGGACTTTCAAATTGGCAAATGCGGTAACTTAAGCAATGTAATGAATTTAACATACTTGGTATCGTACAAAAAAATGTAGTGCAATGTATTCTCCCCCGTGGGTTTGAAAATAATCAAAAGCATGTAAAACGGGGCTATGAAAACTCACTTGGATAAACTGGAATAACGGCAAAAGTGAGTACACTGAGGTTTAATGTGATGCGTCAACCGGGACCTATTACGAATGATATGATATGTCATGAGTTGCAATGTAATGTTATGCATGCATTTCGTATGTTATTTATACCATTTGCGGGTTTTGAAAATATTACTTTTCGTCGAAAAATACTCGTTTGACGTCTTGACCAATCAAAAATCACTTTACAAGTTTTTACGTCAAAATGTCATCCTACAATGGTTTTATAAAGATTTTTGGTGAAATTACCACTTTTCGTCGCAAAACAATGTCGTCGGAAAAATCATGAAATTAACAAAAATGGCTTTGGAAAACTAGCCGTAAAACGGTGTACGTCGATCGTTAGAGAACGAACTCGACGGTTTTGGAAAGTTTGTATCGATATCTAGAAGTTTCAGTTCAGGAGTTTTCGTCCAAAAGGTCTCGATCATAAAGATATCAAGGGCTAAAGATGGTGGTTTTTGCTAATTGTGTGCAGAAAATGAGTTTCGGCCAAGTTTGAACATCCGTAATTAATTTACTATAACTCCGCTTTACAAACGGCTTTTTGTTTTGAAAAATATGGCCGATGAACTTGATTTTACTAGAAGACATTTCGTTCTAAAAAGTTTCACATCATGGTTAAAAACTGCCGCAAACATGGTCGTTACAGCTAATGTAACACTTGTAACGTAAAAATAATATAGTTTTTCAGAAAATAATAGTTACGGCAACTTTATAAAAACGTGCATATCTTTGTCGTTTTAAATCCGTTTTCTACGTATAATACGTCCTTAGCTTCGTATCGAAGTAAACTAATATATTTTTGACAAGTCGAAATAATTTATGAAGCTTAAGGCTCGTTTTTGACTCGGACAAAGTAAAAACTGCATGCTGAAATTTTCAGAAAACTATTTATTTCGTCGTCAAACTTTAAAAATCCATAACTTCTTCGTTATAAGTCCGTTTTTATCCGTTCAAAAGGCCACGGATTCGTTTTAAAGTATATTTTCTAAATATCAAGGCCAAAGTTTCGTACCAACAGTAGATTTTTCCAGAAATTCGAAACAAGGACAGAACCTTTTTAATACGTATTGAAAATAGTTTTTCTCGGACAAAACCTATTCTAATCCCTTCAAATCAACTCCAAAGCTAATCTAATCCTACCATACACCTTCTTAGGGTGTCATGGGTTCCTAATCACCATCAAGACCAAAGAATACCATGGGAATATTTATAGGATGACCATTATGTATATATATAACTCTATAAATCATGAAAAATGGTATAAATCACATATCATGCATATTATCTCCAAAAATGAAAAGGAACATATGAAAATGAAAAGGAAACATGAAAATGATAAAAACAAGCTTACTAGTGAAAATGATGAGGTGAAAGTAACAAGGATTAAACTTAAATACCCTTGGTTTTTATTTCAAAACCATATAAAGGATATAACTAGATTGTAAAGCACTTGATTGATAAAAATTTTGATCCCTTGATCTCTTGAAGGTGGTGACCGGTTTTGGAGAAGCCAAAAGGAAGAGAGAAACTTTTATTATTACACTTTGAGAAATGAGAATGAATGAGAGAAACAAATAATAGAGTTAGACTTTTACTTTGAGTGTATTTCAAACCAATCAAGAAAACCATACACAATTAATTGCACCCCTTCCCCCTTGGTCGGCCAAGGGGGGGATGAGAAGATATTTTACTTTTTTTTTTTTTTTTCAACTCTATTACTTGTATATATTTTGTATAAACTTGTATAAATTGTAAAGAAAGTGTAAGAGATTTGTAGCAATTTGTAACTTGTAGGATAAATGGAAATTTTGGTACAAGTAAGTTTTTAATAGGTCAAAATAGAATATATTGAGATAATAAAAAAAATTGTAAAAATACTTTCCTTGTGAAAATTGAGTGCTAAAATAATTATCGTATAATTTTTAAGAAAACGACGTAATAATTAAACTTTAACGATTAATATACCAAATAAATTTGAAACACTAGGAAAACTAAAATTATAGTTTTTATGAACTAAATGTAAGTTTAAAAATACCTCGGGATCATTTTTGAAAGTAACGGGTTAAATATTTAAAATAATAACTCACGCGATAAAGATTATTAAATATAAAAAAAATTACGCGTTGAAGGTGAAATGAAATGTCGTGAATGAACTAATGAGATGCACATGATGTCAATGAAGTGTAGACTAATCATAGTCCATATAAAATGTACGTGATGACATGATCATGAATTCGCCGCTAAACCTTTAAGATTACGCGAATTTAAAACAAGTAAACCAAGTTTACTATAAATGTTGAAATAATGAGACTTGAGAAATGACCTGAAATTGCGAGTTGTCACACTATCTGAGTAAGTAACCAAATCTAGAGGAGAATCTCTAGAGTACCACAATCCCAGAGTAGGAAATGCTTTAAGATATCTAAAAATCTTCTTCACAGCAGTCAAGTGAGAGAACTTGGGAGTGACTTGAAACCTTGCACAGGCACACACTGAAAACATAATATCAGGTCTAGATGATGTAAGGTACATCAAAGAACCAATCATAGACCTGTACATGTGCACATCAACTGCTTCACCACTATTTTCCTTCAAGAGTTGATGTGTAGTCTTGTCTGCATGGGTGCTGGATGACTTTGCATCAGAGAACTTGAACTTTCTAAGTATCTCAGCCACATATTTATCTTGATTGATGAAAATACCATCTGGCCTTTGTTGTACTTGAAGTCCCAAAAAGAATGTGAGTTCACCCATAGAACTCATCTTGAATTCTTCCTTCATTAGCTTCTCAAATTCTTTGCACATCTCAGTCTTTGTAGATCCAAAAATGATATCATCAACATATACCTGAACTAACAAGATATCATTCTTGTCTTTCTTGATGAACAAAGTTTGATCCACTCTGCCTCTATGAAACCCATTATTAAGAAGATAAGTAGTTAAGGTTTCATACCATTTCCTTGGTGCCTGATGTAAGCCATACAAAGCTTTAACTACATGTACACTTTATTAGGATAGGCAGGGTCTTCAAAGCCTAGAGGTTGTGTAACATATACCTCCTCATCAATCTGCCCATATAGAAAAGCACTCTTTACATCCATTTGATAGACCTTAAAGCCCATAAAGGATGCATAGGCTAAGAACAACCTGATTGCTTTAATTCGTGCAAGTGGGGCAAACACTTCTTCATAGTCAATGCCCTCCTATTGAGTGTATCCTTGAGCCACAAGCCTAGCTTTGTTTCTGATAACAATTCCTCTTTCATCCTTCTTGTTTTTGAACACCCATTTAGTACCTATTACCTTCTTGCCAGAAGGCAAATCACAAAGCACCCAAACCTTTTGATGCTTGAATTGGAGCAACTCTTCTTGCATTGCTTCCACCCAACTTTCATCTTCAAGCGCCTTGTAAACATTCTTTGGCTCCATTTGTGACAGAAAATACATAAAGAGACATTCATTCTTGCCTTCATGAGACTTAGATTCATATATTTCACTTATGAATCCATGAATATCAGGCAGCCTTGTTTGTCTTCTAGTCTTTACAGGTGAGTGAACATCCCCAATCACATTCTCAAGAGGATGTGATTTATGAATAGAAGTGTGGGGAGTCTGAGGAACTGCAATTTCATTTGGCATATTTGAGATTTCAACATCATTGGCTTGAGCTTCTTCTGTAACTGGAGTTGTAACTTCCACTTTTGGTGTTGCAGTGGAAAATTCTGGCCTAGCAGTGGAATCTGTATTTCCATTGCTTTTGGGATCTTCAGTGTTCATGTTGCTATCTTCTTCTTTACCAGAATCATTAGAATGATGAGCATCTCCAGTTCTTGAAATATCATTATTGTCTGCAAAGTCCCAAAGTGGCAGACTGAATTCATCTTGATCTTCCCCTTGATCTTTGCTGGGTTCATCATCATCAAGAAACTCTTCTGAACCTGCCAAATCAAAAGAAGATGTACATGTAGAGATAGGCACATAATTCATAGTATTGGTTAAAGTATCAAGATCAAACAGCTTTTCTGGACCAGTTCCTTTGACATTCACTTTGTTCTCCAGGAACTCAACATGCAGATTTTCTTCAATCTTTTGGGTTCTTAAGTTGAATACTCTGAAAGCTTTACTGACCATGGAATACCCAACAAAATACCCTTCATCTGCTTTTTCTTCAAAATTTCCCAGATAATCTATGGTATTGAGAATAGATACATGACATCCAAATGGTCTCATGAAGTCAAAGATAGGTGGTCTACCCCTAAATAACTCATAAGGTGTCTTGTTCTTTGTTTTTACCACTAAAACCCTGTTTTGCACATAACATGCAGTGTTAACTGCTTCAGCCCAAAAAGTGATTGGCAATTTTGAATCTGCCAACATGGTTCTAGCAGCCTCTATAAGTGTCCTGTTCCTCCTCTCAGCAACACCATTTTGTTGAGGAGTTCTAGCAACACTAAATTCTCTTTTAATACCTTTATCTCTGCAAAAAATCATCCATAACTCTATTCTTAAACTCTGTCCCATTGTCACACCTGATGATTTTCACTTTGAAATCATATTGGTTTTCTACTTGTGTGATAAAGGTCTTAAGGATGCCAGTTGTTTCATCCTTTGTATTAAGAAAGAAAACCCATGTAAACCTGCTGAAATCATCAGTTACAACAAGACAATACTTTTTAAGATTTAAGCTGCTCACATATGTAGGACCAAACAAGTCCATATGTAACATTTGAAGTGGGTGAGCAATAGAGTTAACCAACTTTGACCTCCAAGAAGCTCTGTGTTGTTTGCCTTTAAGACAAGCCACGTAGGTTTGATCATTTTCAAATCTTTTCTGAGGTAAGCCTCTCACCAAACCATCTTTGACAATCTTATTAATGGTTTTGAAGTTAACATGACCAAGTCTTCTATGCCATAACATGGATTCATCCACTGTGGCCTTTGAAAACAAGCAAGCATAATCATCTTTAGCAACAATGTTGTTCATATCAAAGCTATATAGGTTGCCTTTCCTAGGAATTTTAAGAAGAATATGACTTTCATCAGGCATCTTAAAATCCTTAGAGAGAACAAAGCACATATCTTTGGTAAAAAGAACATTGTTCTTCTTGTCACACATTTGTGACACACTAAAAAGATTATACTTAAGCTCTTTTACACAGTATACAGGTTCAAAGTCCAAGTTACCAGTTTTGATTACTCCTTTACCAGCAACTTTTCCATTAACTCCTCCTCCAAAGCTGACATACTGTCCATCATATTGTTCAAAATCTGAGAGATAGGACTTGTTGCCAGTCATGTGCCTTGAACATCCACTATCTGTGTAACCTTGATCAGATCTTTTTGTCCTTGGATGTTCCTGCACATTAAAAGTAAAGAGTTAGTTTCTTTTGGGGACCCAAGCCATGATTGACTTGGATCTGCCTCGTGTATCAGTATAGTTAAATCTATCAAAGGTCATTGATACACCATTGGGATTTGTTGTAGAGGTAGTTCCTTTAGGTTTCCATTCCCAACGTGCTGAGGCCTTCACAACATTTCCCATGTTTCCCTTTTTCTTGTTAACAACTCTTGCAGTGGGAACTTTTGAATGAGTAGTGGAAACCGCTGGTTTGTTTTTAGGTACCCACTGTTGGTTATAATGAAACTTTTTATTTTGAAAAGTCCTTTTCCCTATTTGTGTTGATTTTGCAAAAGTTGTTTTGTACTTTTCACTTGTAACAGGTGACTTAGGGTGAGCAGTGTTAACAGTTTTTGCAGTGGCAAAAGTTTTAAGTCCACTTCTTAGTTGAACTGCTCTTGGGATCATTTTGCTGTGTTGATTAGGGTGCAAATTGTTGTTTTGAAACTTGTTAGACTCCACCCTTTTATTCCCATGGACTTCCCTTCTCCCAAAATGATAGTCACAGTTAGCATGTAAATGATAAAAGCTACCACAGATATAACATGCTTTGTTGTACATCACAAAATCACTACCTAGTTGTTGAGATTTAACATGATTCCAACTCCTCTGGTTACCCCTAGGAGCTGAGGCTTGTTCCTATACATCTCAGCATACCTTACAGTTGGTATAGGTTTATTAGCTTGTCTCCTAGGTTCCTCTGTAATAGTATTAACACCTTTTGGGATAGAAGCCTCTACATTCTTTTTAACATTTTCATCAACAACTGATGAGTCGCTAGCACTTTCAAAAACATCATTATCCTTCTTAACCTCTTCCTCACATTTCACAGTTGTGTCCTTTAAAGGACCATATTCACGTTCAAGATCCTGAAAATCTTTTAAGCCTGTATGAGCTAAATCTATACCTGGAGGTGATGGAACACCTCTTAGTGGTGGAGGCACTATATTATAACCCATACCAGACTTAACTTTACTATGAATTTGAGCATTCTAGATTTTATCAATTGACTTAGACTGATAATAACATGTGTCTACAGTTAAATTGACATTTTCATTTATCTTTTTAAGTTTTTCAAGCTCTTTTTGGTATGCCTCATTCACAACTGTTTTATGATCTATCTCTCTTCTAAGAAAAATCATATCATCATTATATTTTGACTCATTTTCTCTATAGTGATCTATTTGTTTTTCTAATACTGCTATAGCCCTCCTAAGATTTGACACAGTATAATTAGCAGTATACAACTCTTGTCTTTCATTAGAATATAGATCGTTAAGCCTTTCAACTTCTCTAGCAGCCCTACATGTTTTAGAACAACTATCAAAGTTTTGTACCTCAGAGTCAGAGAAAGCCATGAGAGCAAATTCAGTAGACACAAGAGCAGCATCTGAAGGTTCTTCCTCTTGTTCATCAGCCATGAAACTCCAATCATAGCTCACACCATCAATAGCCAACATTGCCTTTGGTTCTTCCACAATTGGTTCCTTCTTTTGCTTGTACCAAGTAGACCTGTTGTCCTTGGTATTTGGTCTTCTACATTCTCTAGCAAAGTGTCCCAACTTGTGGCAGTTATAACACTCCACTTTCTTCTTATCAAAGCCTGTAGTTTCACCACCATTGATGTGAATAGGCTTGCCAGTATTGATGTGAATAGGCTTGCCAGTCTTCTTGTAGAATTTCCTAGCCCTCATGCTAAGAAGAGCTATTTGCCATTTTATGTCCATCTCCTCCAAGTCATCTTCATCAATTTGCTCTATGTCTTCATGAGTTAATATAGAGCCATTAACTTGAGTGGAGATAAAAGCATAAAAGGTAGGATCTCCAATACTAGCAATCTTCTTCTTTGAACCTGCAGTGGTAACACTAACATTACCAGTGGAAACTGTAGAACCAACAGTGGCAATATCATCATCACTGTCAACAGAGGTTGACATCAAAGCCAAGCTGCTTGAGCTTGTACCAAGTTTCCCAACGTTCTTAAGTCTTTGTTCAATGAGTTTAAAGTTGTTGTAAAGATCATTGAGCTTCATTGTTTCAATGTCTACTTTATTTTCCCAGACTGTAACATTAGTTTGAAACTCTGAAGGCAAACTTCTTAGAAACTTCAAATTGAGGTCTTCCTTTTCTACCTCAATGCCAAACACAGTCAGTTGTGTAACAATCTTCTGGAGTTTGGTGAAGATGCTATCAAGTGAGTCATTGCTTGAAGCAGAGAAGTTTTCATAACTTTGCTTCAACAATGTCTTTTGTGTCTTCTTTGTAGCATCATTGCCACCAAACACTGAGCAAATCTCTTCAAAAAGTTCTTTTGCAGTCTTGAACTTACTGAAAGCTATGATCTGGTCTCTAGGAAGAGTCATCAGCAACAAACTTCTAGCCTTTAGATCATTCTTCCTCAGTGCTTTTTCAGTACTAGATTCAGGCACAAAAACAGTCACCACATCTGTGTCACCAACCTTCTGAGTACTAGTCACAGGCTTGAAAGAATCACCAATTAAGATGATCTCCCATAGAGCATAGTCTTGAATGAGAAAGTATTGCTCAATCAGTATCCTCCACATCTCAAACTCATTAAGTTTGAGCTTAGGTAGCCTTGGTGTAGAAGAGTTGGACTGGTTGTTTTCCATCTCCATTGAAGTGAGTGAGTAGGTTAAGCTTATTCCTTGGGTCTTCTAAATCAAAATATCAGAACCTTCGCTCTAATACCACTTGATGGATCTAAACACACACCTTGTGTTAGTGATATTTTGAATTATATTACTAAGCACGCGGAATTTACTTAGTAATACTTAGAAGACGAATTATGTGATGTATTGTAAGTAAACACAGATTAAACACAAAGCTAAGCTCCAATATTATTAATGAATAATACGAGTGATCCTGCTTATCACTAGGGTTACACCTTGAAGCTTATGTGAATGTGATGAGTGTCTAAATACTCATCATTTTATTCCCATTTAAACTGTAAAAACATCTGAAAACACTCAGAAATGCCACAAAATACTATAAATATCATTGAAATGTGTTTTTATGTGTTACAAGTGCAAAAGGATTGAAAACTGATAAAAAACAACAAGGTTTACATAATTTACAGTTTCAGTCCCTAAACTTTCAAAGATTGGCAAATCTAGTCCCTGGAATCCAAAAATGTGGAGTTTTATTATTCAAGGTCCCTGAAATATTCTAAATTGTCAAAAATGGTCCTTGAATGAATCTTTGGGCAAATGGCAGAAAAGGTCCCTCAACTTTGAAAAATGTCAAAAATGGTCCCTGGGTTATTTAAAATGGAAAATTGATAAATATAACCCTTGTACTATTCATATATGGCATAATCGGTCCTTTTGATAAGTTTGGGAAAGTTACAATTTCAGTCCCTCAAGTTTGCCAAATTACAAGAATGGTCCTTGTGTATTAATTCCAAATCCAAACCGGACCTTATTTAACACAAACCCAAACACAAACCCAATACCCTGCTGGCCCAGTCACAATCCCAAGCCCAATCCCTTGAACCTTGACCCTTGAGCCAGTTCAAAAAACCCTTTGACCCCCCTAATTTGAACCCCCAGCCTATTATTAAAAACGGGTCAAACCCCGGTCAAACCCACTTCCCTCCCAAACCACTCTCACTGTTCATCTTCCTCTACCTCGCCTGCAAACCAAAACCAGGATGGTTTTTCCACCACCTCACCACCTTTCCAGCTGTCTACCCACTCTCCTACACCTCCACAATCTCCCAAGAAGCATTAAATGCTTTAAACCTGCTTTTGATATTTTTGGCGCCAAAATGCCAAATGGACGGTTGTGATGAATTCAAAGGATCCAAGGGTTGAAATCAAGTGGGAAAGTTTCAGAGATGTCGACAGAGCTCAAAAAGATCAATATAAAGAAGAAAGAAGCAATGTGGGAAGCTATCTAGTGTAATTTTAAATTTTCTTAGTCGTTTTAATTAATTTAAGTTTTCCAGTGTAAAATTTAGCTTTCAAGTACTTTGTTTAAGTGTTTTCAGTGTATGTGAACCTTTATTAATAATCAATTTCAAGTTTCAGTTTCATTTTCAGTTTGTGCAAATTTCAAGTTCAAAAATCTCATATTAGCTTAAAGTTGTTAGTAGTTAATGTTATGGACTCATAAGCTCATATAAGCTCCTTATATAGTCTGTGTAAGCTATTAGAAACTTTAAAACCCAATTTAGAATTAAAAATCAAAAATACAAAAAAATTAGTTATAAATAAAAAAAAAAAAATAATAAAAAATAAAAAATGATGAAGATAGAATGCTGGAGCAGGGTTGATTCTGGATTGCCCTTGGGTTAGATGCTTCTTGGGAAGCTATAGGAAGTGGTCTTGATCCTTGGTTCTCAGTTATGAGCTTGGAAGCAATTTGTAAGCTAAATTCTTAATTTTGGTCATTCACTGTTCAACTGCTTATCTCTGCTTATCTCTGTGCTTTTATGCTTGTTTGGTGTATGTTAGTGAGATTAGTGCTTAATATTGCATGCTTGTTCATTAATTTTCTTAGTTGCTTAAGTTTTCACTTTTTCACTATAAATATTGCAATAAATTTATAGGTCTTTGTTGTTGTTATTGGTGTTTATGTGCTTAAATCAGCTTCTTATATCATTAAATGTTCTTATGAATCAGTTGCATGGTCTTAATTTATGAAATCCTTTGGAAATCACAAATTCAGTTTCATTAAAGGGTTGTTTGGATTTACTGTGTTACTTGTGTTAGAGGTTGTTTGTGTTGTTTCTTGTTGTTTTTATATGTCATATTAACATCTAATAACTCAGAGATACAATAAAAACCAGTGCTCAATTTAAATAAAGTCAAAATAACTTGTTATCACACCTTGTTTATTGACTGTTGGATTTCTATATTCCATAATCATGCTATCATGTTTATAAGTTGTTAGTATTGATCAATCTAGTCTTAATTCACCTTATTACAACATAATCAGTGAGTAGGATTGATCCAAAGTTCATCAAAGTCAACTTATTTGGTTTTCACAAAAAGTCAAATTCTCTTATTTTCAGTTTTTGAATAAACTTGTTATTTTTCTTGTGATCTTACTGTTAGGATTTAGGACTTAAGCTTTTAGGTTAATATTATTTTGCTGCTTATCTTCACTAGAATAATTTTAGTTTATTTTTATTCAGCTTATAAACTACTTAATTCTTAGCTTGTTTTAAGCACTTTTCCAAAAACCTCCCATGTGCACAGTTGAGCCAGCTTACTTCATAAGCTTGTTTCTTGTTCATTAGAGAGGTATAGCTTGTGTAATTTGTTGTTTTCATAAGCCCTTCTGGCTAGTTTGATGTGTGAATGCTTATTTTCCATTTATAGCTTATTTGGACTGCTTATCATGCTCATGTTCTTTTCTCAAAATCACTCACTACACTGAGTCATCAGTGTAGTTGAGCCTTTTTCACAAGCTCATCAAAAGCTCATTAGTGAGTCCCAGCTTGTGTATTTTAGCTTTTTGTGTAGCTTAACCACCCATCTCAAAGGTCTAGTGCTTATATTGTGCTTTACAGCTTATTTAATAAGCCTGCTTATAGCTTTTTGTTTGTCCCATTTCATGTGAACACTGAATACTCAGTGTAATACAAGCTTTTTCTCAATAGTGGGCCCCAGTGTGATATTCTTGGCTTTTTGGGAACCTCAATAAGCCAGCTTATTACATCCAAGCTTGCTTTTGTCTTCTGAGCTTTTGCCCCTAGTTAAATTTGGCCTACAAAATCCTTGCAGGCCTTTTTGGTTTCTTGGTTTAGTAAAAGTGCTTATTAGCTTATCTTAAGCTTATCAGTATGTTTCTTTGTGCCTTTTAGCTTAATTTAAGTACTTTTAGCTTATTTACATCTTATTTTACTTTTGGTTCCAACTGTGAAGCTTATTTCAAGCTTGTTTGAGCTTAAAAATCAATTTAAGCTTAAAAACTCAAACTGTTAAGCTAATAAGCTTTTGTTCTGCTTATTTTCAAGTTTTAAATTTTTTGTCTTCATTAAAGTTGCTTATTTTCAGTAGTTAAATAGGTTTAAACAATAAAAAACATAAAAACATCAATTTTAAAAATAGTGATAGCGTTTATTTAATATAAATTAGCTTTTTAATTTTCTTTTTCAGCTTATTATTAAGCACTTTCTGTTTTTATAATTTTCTTAGCTTTCTGTCACCATAGGATAATTATAGAAAAAATTTCAGAATTTTCTTAGTTTGTTTAGTATTTATTAGAATTTAAAATAGTTAAAAAATATTAAATAAATAATAATAAATAGATAAAAAGTGTAATAAATATATTTTCAGTTTTAAAATAAGTTTTATAATATTTTAGATTTTTCTAAGTCATAATTTCACTTTTCTAGCTTTATTTAATATTTTCTTATATTTTAGGGTATTATTAAATAGTTAAAAATAGTTTTTAATTAATAATAATTAAATAAATAGTTATAAAAATAATTTTAATTTTCCAATAAATTTCTTTTATTATTAGGATTGTAAAAATATCATTTTCATATCCGTAGGTATTTTATTCTTTTAAATTTACGTTTTATTTTATACGTTTACGTAAAATTTAGTAAACGTACGCGTTTACGTTCGTTTAATCTGATTATTGTGCTTTATAGTTCTGTATTTAAATACAATTCCAAGCAATCAGTAGTGTAATTATCACCCAAAATCCTTACAGATCATTATCCTTAGTGATCAATCTACGTCTGAACGTTTTCAAACACCATTCAACCTCCGTGGGACTAAACGACCCGGGAATCCACTAAATTCCAAGGGAAATTGTATTGAGTCCATAATAGTTGACTTTTGTTGACTAAAACCTTTGGTCAATATTTCTTGACTGTTTTGGAAGCGATCAGAATGATACGTACGTTTGTAAGCTATTACGTACCTAAGACAATGACCTAGGACAAGGAGTCCTTTACAAGATAAGTATAAAGCTAACAATATAGAATATACATACGATCTTTTCTATACTTATCAATACACGTTTACTTAACAATTATCTAATAGCAGTGGTAATATTTGTACTGGCAGTGGGAATGAGTTTCCACTGCTAGTGTAAACATCAGCAGTGTTAACCACAAGACTACCAGTGATAATAGATTATTCCCAACATACTTGGTAAAGGGGCAGGAACGGTCACACCTTTGTATAAAGGTGAGGGCAGTCATTGGAGTGCAAGGTCAAGATGACGCTGAAGACAATGCTTCTGTTACAAAAAATGAACGATGATGTATTGACTAAGATGGTTCCTACGTCGGCGTTCAAACATGGTTCAAGGATGCTTAAAAACAGGGTTGACAAAGTTTGATAGTGTTACTATTAGTAATATTACATGATACTATACATAGTATAGGGTGATTAATTGTAACTTAGCTATGGTAAATATTGTTGGGATTTCTATACTAATATAACAATTATACATATAGTTTACGCAATATATTAGGTCCCAATGGTGGATCCGTATGATGTATAATGATTAACAAAAAAAACTACGTTACTAACCTCTTGTAACGAATTAGTTGGACAACACGGAGAAAATGACAGATCTAGATTCACCACTTGAACTCCAAAAGTAACTCTTAATCAATAAATAAGTGATCTCTATAAATCGTCCATACTACACGTCCTAGTGTATTACTCGAATGCTAGTTCTTCAATTCACGATCAAAGCACGAACCCTTGTTTCTTTCTTGATTGAAATCTACCCAAAAACCTAAAGGGTTGGTGAAGTCCATCGGTTAGAGAGGAGGAGGGAGAGAGAATTGTGTGTTTAGTTTTCAGAGAGTTCCTAATAATGATTAAGTCTAATCATTATATAACCTTGAATAACTTATTGACCAAGTCAGGCTCTCCTCCCCCCCTCTTTTCCTAAGGCCAGCCAAAACCCATCCAACATGGGCTTCCCATGTGTTTTGGGCTAAGTCTATTTTAATAAGTCAATTACTTATTAATTAAAAGCCTATTAGTTAGTTATCGCGTCTAACAGGTTAATTAATGACCGTTAAGTAAATCGTGAAATATAAACTAATAAAAGTAATATAATTACTACAAATATATTAATTACATTATAAATTGTGACAACTCACAAATTTTCAGGTCATTGCTTATCTACAAACTCGAAACAATCTACTTTGAACGACTACTTTATTATTTATACGTTAATTGTTAAGTTAAATCGCGTAAAGTGAAAAATTACAGTAAGCAAGTGCAGGAAATTTTGTAGACAATTATTTACCCGAAAACTTAAATTATTACTTTTTGAACATTTACAAACTCATTTAACTAAAATTGAGAAGTTATCTCGCTTACTATGAAAAACAAGCCTGAATGAGTACCGACACCAAACTAGTCATGGTTCGCATTTAATAAATACATTACAGTGTCAATAAACTTATTATTTTCATAAAAACGCTTACAAAATTTTATTTTTCGAACGTGTGCTCAAAAACACCCAACCGACCCATCACCTTTGCATTTAACTTCAAAATACACAAACAATACACTAATTCAAATTTCAAAACTTCCCCACTCTTTGTTTTGGTCCTTGTCGTGACCCTTCCACAACACAACAACAAAATTTGTTGTCTAGCTTTATAGTGGAGGATGACCTTATTATATTGTTTTTATTTGCTACATAAAACCCTAAATATTACACATACTTCACTTCATTCTTCACAATCCACCAACAACCAAAATCACTTCCTCCTCCCCTCCTCCATTTTGCACGCTACTCCACCACCATCAAACACCACCATAGCTTGAAGTATTGAAGAAATTGCTTGTACTTTCAGGTTTAGATCAAAGTTTAATATAGTTCTTGGGTGATTTGGAGGCTATTGGAGTTCTTGAGCACACTAGATCTACAATTTTCTCAAAATTGTAAGACAAAAGATCTTGATATATATATATACATATATATATATATATATATATATATATATATATATATATATATATATATATATATATATACTAGTTGTCAAAGCCTGCCCGATGGACGGGCATGTGTTATAATTTTACTTGTGATGGTGTTGGTTAACGGAAAAAAGTTAATCAAGTATGTTGTTGTTGTTTTTTTTTTTTTTTTTTTTTTTTTTTTTTTTTTTTTTTTTTTTTTTGGGTAAAGGGGAGTAATTCTGCACCCTGGTAAAATATATTATCTAAAAAACAATGAAGTACAACGGATGAGAGTAAGTCCCTCATCTCAGTCCCTTAGGACACTTACATAACCACTATATAAGAATGAAAGGCCATTCTTATAACTTACAAAATAAAAAAAACAACCTACCATGACTATACAAGTGAATAAACATATGAAATTAAAAAGCTTGCTTCACTAATGTAGCACCAAATCATAGTCATCGTAGAACTTCCAATCATCTTCTTAGTCCCGCAAACATGAGACATAGACGAACACCAAGACACGATTATGTAAACCATATGTTGCTAAATGCAAATAGGATCTGAATGCAAACCAAAGGTAACACAACCTGCCATAGACAAACATTAGGGTTTTACAAACCCTAACTTACAGCTTCTAGAACTTGTTAACTTCCACACTCATGGATCATCAAATGTGAGTTCAATTCAGCCGAACACCAATAAGAATAACTAAAGAGTACGAAGAAAACCCATGTACGTACAAGGTGTCATCAACTTCAATAATACTAGTAAAAGAATGATCAAAGAAGGCCAATTAAATGGGCAAATTAAGGCTGCATCATGATCAAACAACTAGTAACGTCCAAACAATACCCTCATTGTAACCAAACAAACATCACCAACCAAGAGTACGACCAATTGCAGCAAATCTAATCAGCAGCTCCGTAAACATCCGTACCAGCAGCCAATATCATTAAACGAACACAATGGACAACTCGCTGAATTGATCTAATACACACCGGTATAGGGTCCAAGACGAAACCCTAACCAACATAACCAAACAGTTAACATGCCAACACCATGTACACCATTCAACACCAGTCAAGCAATAGGGTTTATACAAACCCTAACAACCACACCATAACAGAAAGATCCGTCCAATAATGAGTATCAGTAGGATAGGAAGGAACAGGACGAGTGAGACACGAGATATAGGGATACCAAACCCTAATTCGTACCACAAACCTGCCATGGACTCGTAATAGGGATAACAAGCCCTAACTTAAAATTCACGTCAATCTCGATCCACAGTAACATGAACATGAGATAAACAGCCGGATCCAAAATCAATAGAAAAAATAGGGCCAACAAAACCCTAACATCCCAACGATTAAGCAACAACTCTCTCAAAACCCAATTATCAAACAGCCAATATCAGCTAAAGAAAATACAATCATCAGATCCACATACAAATAGATCACCACTAGCGAATAAAGATAAACGAAACCCTAACAAGGGTTCCATTCAAATAGATCCACGCGCAAGCAGTAATAATGATGATACATATAGGCCAACCACGATAGAAAAATAAGAAACCCTAAAAAGGGTTTCGCCATTCTAGCACAGCAACAACACACATGTTGACCCCACTATGGTAATCATTCAGTATAGAATCAATAGAGATCGACCCATAAAGAGGTGATCAGAAACCCTAAACAAAGAACTTAGAGTTTCAGCCAATAAACAAGGAGAAATCCGATAGAATATAAAGAATAAAACGTAACCAAACACCCTAAGATGAAGTTTTAAACCCAAAATCATATTGCATACCCTTGGAAGAAGGATAGAGAGGACGATTAGGTATAGAATTTGGCCGGAACATGATAGTAGGGTAGCAGCCGGATTTCTCCCCGAGGGAGAGAGAAATTAGGGTTTAATTGTAATTGGCCTCTATTTAGCCAAAGTTGGGTTTTTATGTTGTTTTTTATTATTGTTTAAAATATATTTATTTATGTTTAGTTGTATTTTTTTGTTTTGATGGTGTTATTTAGCGGTTTTTTAGTTTTTAAACACATGAGTTCTTTTTTTAATTTAAAAAAAAATGATTGATGTACATGGAAATTGTTTTGACGTTTTTGTTATTTTAAAGTTATTTGTAGATGTACCTTGGTCGTCTACCTGCATTGGAGTTGTCGTATGTGAAACTGTTAGGTTCCCATATTTGTAACACAAGCATGAATATGAAGAAATGAGATAGGAAAGTGATCGGATGAACACACCAACACACACTCGAATATAAATGAAGAAAAGTTATGCATAGGAGTGTATTAGAAATGAACAACCAACCTTCAAATGAAGGTTTACAAAGGTATTTATAGGGGAAGGGAGCTAGGGCAACACTTCTAGTCCCTTTCCTTCCTTATTGGATATGGGCCAAGGCTTATGGGCTTTCTACATAAGCCTTGACTTTAATACTAACATAAAAGCCTAATTAAGCAACCTATTACATGTTAATTACAAACACTTGAAATATAGTTTAGGAGTGATTCTAACAATCTCCCCCTAAGTGTTGGTAATTAATGACTTAAGTAATTTGAAACGTTGTTGGTGCTGATGTAACAGTTGCTTTGACGTCTTCTGACATTCTTCTTTCTTTTGAGAAGAAGTGCCTTGATTCGAACAATCTCCCCAGTGTAGGGATCTTGTTTTCTTTGAAGTATTCTGCTTTGACGTCTTTGATTTCTTTGTTCTTTTAATTCTTTGTTCTTTGTGGTGGTTGTGATAGTATGTTGTTGTTAGCTACATGTCAGCTTCGTTGCTCCAGCGTCTCCACGTCTTTCTCCAACATGCTCACACGCTCATTTGACAGTGAATTCCAGATGTGAAGTAGTTCTCGAGTCTTTATAGCTATGTAGATTCTTTGATTTGATGAAGAATCATTATGACTTTGTGTTGCCTTTGATATTGAGAGAACTTCTTTTGTGATGTTGTTGGTATGAGCATGTGAAGAATCAACACGATCTCTTCCTCCCGCGACCATCCATCAGCAGCAGCATCTCCGGTACAGTCACGAACACCAATTGATCATTGTAATCTTTTCATAAAGAATTGATTACTACAATTGTTTTACTGATGAATGTCTTGATTTCATTCACCTTGGTCGGGCGAATCAGCCGTCCAAATCCCGTAAGGGACAGTTGGCATTACATTGAAAAAGTTCAAGTAATGACCCACATATTCAGGACTCGATTCTTGAAAAGAATCTCCTTAGCGGGATTTCCAGCACTTACAAGTTTGAACTTCGAGAGTGTCAACAGCATAATGTGAAGATACATCTCTAATTCTAGCAAAGGCTGTTCCTGAAAACGGATGCCCTCAAGAAGGCTAACACGATATACCGAAGTACATCTACAGTTCAGGTGAGTCGCTGAGGTACACCAAAGCATCACCCCACGATTGTAGACCGTTTAAGACAACACTAAGCGTAACCCACAAGAAGTTACCGAAGTGACCTGCTGTCAGGGCTGTTTGATGTTGACCATGGCAGGAGTTTCCATTCAATCACTGAGGATCACAATTGTGAACCCCTCATAAATGTTCTCGACAGATTGCTAAGATCTGTGAAGGACTCTAGAATGTATCACTTGCGACCTTATTGTTGAACGACAAGTGATGAAATGTCAAGTGTACCTAAGAGATCTTTTGATGAATCTTGTGGCTCTAGACTCATTAATGCGCTTTGGTTTTCCTAAGTGGAGACTAGGGAGAGGGTCTCCTTCTTCAATACCAGCAATCTCTAAGAGAAAGCCGATAGTTTACGTAGGGTTCCCTGTGAGAATGAAACAAGCTTCTGTTGAGAGAAACTTGAGTGACTAAGAAGGTTTAGTGCATGCGTCATTGGGTCCATGACGACTTTAATCTTCAATACCGGTGTCATCAAGTGACAACCAGTAGCATATGAATTGAACCCGGTGTCTGCCCTAAGTTGAATAATCTGGAGGGCTATTTCTTTTCACCCTTTTCTTTACTTTTCTTTTTAATTCTTCAACTCCTTCATTCTCTGATTCTCATTTTCTCCTTTTTATAATCATACCTAAGGACTTCTAAATTCTAACTATTGGTGGTGTCCTTGAGTAGATCCCTCCGGCTCTGGCGGATCATAGGACGGTTATTCCTAACCTTAGTCACCTTATAACTCCATGACTAACCTATGTTGCCGTAAACCATTTTCATGAAAATCTCTCAAAGTGGTTATGAATAAAATCATTTTGTACCACTGTGAGAGTTTTGTATTTTGCAGAAATACTCCCCCTCCACACGTGCTTAAGTATTTTGACAGAAATATGCACGGTGAGAGAAGAGCGCGCACTTTTGAATTGATCAACTCAAGATAGACAATTCCCTGCGAGACACGGTTACATCACTGACTAGGTCAGCTTGAAGTTGTAAACACTCCTTGGAGAGGAGGTTTGACCCGTCAAGGTTCATGTCTACCAAGAGTTTCTCGAATGGTACATTCTACTAGGACAAGTCCTTTGCGAGACACGTTTACATTACTAGCGAACTAGCTTGAAATTATTACCCGTCCTAAACAAGTCTTTTCGAGTTACTAACATTTAAGAGCTCGTCAATTCATTGATTAAGTCTTTAGTATGATGATTCAATAGCAATTCACAACATATTTCTTATTACATAATTTTTCTCCCCCTCAAAATGGCATATAAATGTTATTTTTGATGAAATTTTGATATCGAATATGTCCATTTCGAGTTTTGTAGGAAGAATTCCACGAAGAATCATTTGTGAACAAAGTTTTAATCAAATACTCCCCCTCAACAAGTGATATTAACTTTTGAGGTTTTGAAAATCATAAGGGGAAGTACTTGTTCTTTTAAACAAAACTTTGAAAGTGAAAGTTTTGATTAGTTTTACTCAAAAGTAAGAAGCTTTCGCTCCTTTTATAAGGATTGTGGCACTGATGCGTACCACAGGGTCCTTTCATTACAAGTACGGGTTGTACACTGTTATGTGTGCACAAGCAATAGTCAAATATAAATGAACACATCCAAATATTAATGAAGGAAACAAATCAAGGAGTACTAGGAAGTCCATCAATAACACCAGGAGTTCTTTCTGGACGTTGGTAGCCTGTTAGAGATATGCTTTGACGTCCACCCACGAAACTCTCCAAAGTCCTCATCTGATCCCGACGAAACAACCTTTCATCAATCCTTGTAATGATCTTCTTCGCATCCCTCTTTTCCCTAGAATTCCACCTTTTCTTCGACTCTATGCCTTCATGAATCTCCTTTAACCTATAAGCCATCCCATCCCGAACCTTCTTCAAAGTATGATCAAAAAAATTGTGAAGCTCCTTGCACGCCATGAAGCAATTACGGTGAAGTTCACTGCGGTAAACGACCCCGAATGTTGGTTTATTAAGAATGGTGTACTGAGGCAGATGGTTGATATCGGGAATGTATAGCTTTGGTGGTGTGAGATTAACACGTTTTTGATATGATTCCACAGCAAGTTGAAGATCTTCAACACGTTCCTGGATGACGATGCTTCTGATGAATATTAGCAATGACTTGATGTACTGGAGCTGGATGTTGGTGGAGAACTGTCACATTCGACCTTGTACCTTAGCAAGATACATGTCTTCAATGTCATTGAGTGACAATCTCAGGAAATCCGCTTCAGTAAAGTCATATTCCTGTTCGTCTTGGCGTTTGACTACGATTTTCTTCAGGAATGTGTAGTCCCACTTAGTAGATAGGCTAACATGCATTATGGCAACGATCCGTTGGTCACTGTACACCTCCTTTTTCGATTTGAGTACCTGGCAGCTTCTGTAGTAAATTCTTCTTCATTCAGGCCAATGATGAATTCCATATAGTGCGTCGAGGTCATACTTTACCACATTGTCAACGAACATATGTGGGGCTTCTTCCTCAATGGCCACATTGTTGGAGAAGATTGCTGCCGGGAAAGGGAAGGTGAGTGAGGTAGCGTATTTCTTACTTACATCGCTACCGTGCTGAAGAAATTCCAGGTCACTGTTGAAGAAATACTGGTAGGGAATACTTGGTTGATCAGGTCGGCCAATGGTGCGTAGTGGCTTTGTCCAGTCGGTGTTGTATGGAGCCTTGTCAGGTCTAGTGAAGTCGATATTGGATTCAGGGTTGAGCCAATCAATGTTGTTGGACATGGCTCGTGCGATGTTGTCGAGATGATATTCGACTTCAATTGCATTGTCGGAGCTGTCTTTTAGCAGTTGAAAAGCTTCGTTCTTGATGCGTCTTAACTCTGCTTTCATCATCTTCTTCACCTTATACTTTTCCTAAATTAACTTGGCATGCTCCAGTGTTCGACCATCTACCGGTTCTTGGCCTTCCGGTAATTGAGGGGTTGCATCAGCAAGCTTTGAGAACCAGTCATATTCTTCAGTGTCATCTTCATCTAGCCATGATACAACTGATGTTGACTTTTTCTGCTTTGGCTTGGAGGATGATGCTTGTTGCTTGGTTGATGTAGAAGAAGGAGGTTGTTGTTAGGGCTCAGGAATCTCCTCATCATCACCACCAGTGTATTTAAAGTGATCACCAGCTTTATGCGTTGGTGGTGGAGACTCAAAGTCCTGAGGTTTGTCTGTAGTAGGAGGACGTTGAGGAGATCTTCTAGAGGTAGTGGTCCTTTGGGGTGGTGGAGGCATAGATGATGATTCGTCATTTTTCTCCTTACGTTTCGGCTCAGAATCCTTATCCGCATCATCATCGTCTCTTGGACGCTTAGCCCTTTCAGCTGACTCTTTGCATGAAGTTTTGAGTTGATATTCCAGCAATGCCTCAAATAGTTTAGCTTCGTCAGAAGTGAATGTTGCGGATCGTTGAGACATTTGTAAAACAAGCTTGGAAATCAATTCTGCATCGGAAACAACCATAGGCTGGACTGGATTGATTTGCATTGCTACAGGAGTATATTGCATTGTTTGCTTGACCAATCACATGAGATTAGGATAGAGTTGTCTGGCGAACATCTCTCTTGTCACTCCAGGGACGGTGTTGAGAAGAAACTTGTGAGTATATTCTTTGATCGTCTTGTCCATTTCTCCTTGGATATCTTTATTTAGAAACTGTTGAATCTGTTCCCTTTCTTCTGAAAACTCGTTTATCACATCCTGAAGAATGTTTATTCTGTCGGCCAGTTGATTAAGTTTCTTGTTGGCCACGTTCTTCTTCCTTACTTGCCTGACATCATTAACAATCTTTGTTTTAGCCCGTGATGCCCAAGTGTTGCTCGGTTTCTTGACCAATTTGGATGCGAATCTGGTGGTGGTGTCTTTGGATGGTGGTGGTGATGAATGAGACGATGAGTCGGATGAAGATGAGTCATGAGAAGGCTCTGGATCATTTGGTGGCTCAGAAGTTTGTTCCGGGTTATGTTCGGGACTATTTAGAAGATAATCATCGGCTTCTTTTTCAGCTTTAGCTTTATCTTCAGCCTTAACCTTAGCCTCTTCTTCTGCTTTAGCAAGAGCTTCCTCTTCAGCTTTTTCCTTAGCAGCTGCCTCAACATCTTCATCAGTTATCTTTTCATTCTTCTCCTTTTCTTCTTCCTTCTCAAAGTCGAAGATAATATCATCCTCTTGCTGCTGTTGTTCAGATTCGTGAGTGGTGGTACCAGTTCCCTTATCAGGTTGAATAACCGCATCAAGAACGGGTGTGGTTTGTGCACCACCACTTGAACCTCCAGGGCCACGAGTTTGTTGGCGGTTAAATTCTTTAGCAGCATGTTGTTGCCTGAGATGCTTCAGTGTCTTTCTGTAGTCTTTATCCTCATCCTTTGGTTCTTCATCAGAACTCTCTTTTTCTTCCGGCTCTTCTACTAGAGTTTTTCCCTTGTCAGTTTTAGGACTAAGAGGTTTTTCTACTGTTGTCGTATCATCTGTAACAGTTTCCGAGTAGTGAACCTCTTCATCCGTGTCAGTATCCTCGGAGTCCTCATCCTCTAGTGTTGGTGTCGGTTGAGGATTAGGAATAGCAACATTTGATGGAACTTTCCTTTTGAGAGTATGAGTTCTCTTTGGATACTTTCGGGTACTCCCAGTGCTTGCTGCACTTCCAGCACTGCCCGATCTCCTGGTCTTCTTGACAGGTATAGCGGAAGACTTTTCATCAATGAAGCCAACTTTGCCTGATGCTACTGTGTCTTGATATCGTAAGTATGATTGAAGTTGCTTGATATCATCAGTGAGAAGGCAGTCAGGCAAAACTGCACCTTGTTTCTTTGTTGTTGAGTCTTTGAATCTGACAACATTTAGAGTAGGCTCAAACAACGCGGAGTGATGGTTGGGGTCATCAAGTCTCAAGGGAATGTCCAAATTATTCCCGAGTATCCTTTGGATCAACATCTTAGTATATCTGATGTAGGGGACCTTGGTGCCAGGTTTCTTGAGGTAAGACATCATGTCTTCCCAAATCAGACTTGCGAAGTCAATATGCATCTTATTGACCCCCAAAATATCTGTAGTTCCATGATCTTATGATGCTCATAACCGTTATCTCTGCCAGATAAAGACTTGGCGATCATGATGTAAAAATTTCTCCACGGCTGGGGGATGTTCTTTAGATCAACAGAAGAATGTTTAGTAATGATCCCCACAACTTCATTATAGCCAATATCGACCATAAATTGGAGAGTAGCCTCTTCCGAAGGAGTAGCAACATAATCAGTAGGCTGGATGGCAGGGAGAAGGAGAATTGCCCTTAAATCCGCAACAGTGATGGTGACTTGTTTGTTGTTGAGTGTCACTGTAACAGCATCTTGACCATCAGCCTTCTTCATAGTGTTCCTGAACTGATGGATATAGATTTCCGGTAATATTGCAGAATTTGTGAGCATGTTCTTGTATGGATGAGTCTTCAGAATATCCACAGCAATATGACATGAAGACTCAGAGCACGTGAAGTTATCAAAGTACACTTTGAGATTGTTCTTTCCAATCTTCATCTTATAACCAGCGAGGAAAATATCTTCTATTGTGAGTACGTTTGGTGCGTTAACGTTTTCCATTGTGACGTCCATATTGTGATCTGAAAGATATTGAGCCAAAAGAACCAACATATCGAAAGACATTACGTTAGTCAAAAGTTGATTTTATTGTCCAATTATTGAATATGTTATGTTAATAAATGTTACGAGTCCAACGTCACTTGTATGTCCAATAGTCTAAAGTAGTCGTGATAAGTTTCGTGAGTTTATTAATTTTGAATTTTAAAGTCCAAATTTTCACTCATTCACACAACATATTAACCATTATAGCTTATTAGTGACATTTTGGTTTTGTGATGTTATGAGTTATTTATTTACAAGTTTGTACGCGTAACAATTCATAATTATGGTTAAAATAAGGCTTAAGCGTAAAGTTACAAGCTTATGCTTAAACAGTTGGGACCATACGCGTAGACATAAGCTTATGCGTAGGAACTCCTCTTACGCGTAAGAAATATTACGCGTAGGAAAAGAGCTCTTGGCATAAAGCTTTCGCGTAAGCATACGTGGGAGCTTATGCGTAAGGTTTACTCGTAAGAGTGAACCTTATGCGTAAGACTCAAGTTTACGCATAACCTTCACAGGATACGCGTAGTCCGCATGTAGAACCTTACGCGTAAGAGTTACGTGTAAGATTTCTCTTACGAGTAACCTTCTACGCGTAAGGTGATCCTTATGCATAGAGTTCCATTTTAAGCTTGATTCTGATTTTGCACGCGTAATAACCTGAAATAAATTCATCATAACAAATCCATTAACACTTTTATTCAACTACATTCATCCTCACATGTAATCACAACCATTCACAGTTATGCGTAGGATTTCCTTAGGCGAAAACTAAAACACTAGAGTTTCAATCTTTACGAATAAGAAATCCAACCATAGGAATTACACCATATTCATTCTGGAATGTCTTAGAAGCCTATTGAGTTGTTATCAATTTGTTTTAACATCAAAAACCTCAAGAATCAATAATACCCAATTTCAGCGTGACATAAACCCTAAAGCTTAATTTTGCCAATTTTAGTGTTTCTAGGTATGATTCAAGATTGATTTATGTTAATTAAACATGTAACAATCTCTCTCAAGCAACTAATTACACAGAAACACTCACAATAGAAAACCTCCAATTCTCACGCATAAACCCTAATTCTTGAAAACGATTAATTAAGGTTTCTGGGTTGATTTTTATGTTGGTAATTGTTTTAGAATGATATTAGCAACGTTTAAACACACTTATTTCACAACAATCACCCCAAACATGATTGCATGTTCATACGCATACGCGTAGAACATGGAACCATGCTTAGGGTTAAATCTAACCGTTGGTTTTTCAAACAAATCAAAACCTATGTTTAGAATAACACCTAGAATCATTAACCACTTACAAATTTGAGGTGTAAAGCACGGATTTGAAGATGAATTTTGGAGCGTAGGATGAGTTGGTTGGAAAATTAAATGTAAGAATTAAATGAGTTAGGAAATTTGGTGGAGTGGTTTTGTTAAAAATAGTTTAAACTTTTGACAACTTTGGTCCCTCCACCTCAACCATTTTCATTCATAGCCCATAAGTTCCATTTTAGTTAAGTATGTAGTTTAGGTTTGGAAAGAAACTCGACGACACTCCCCCTCGACTTTTAAAATAGAGAAATTTTACAAATTTGGGTCCGAGGAGTGTCAAGAAACAAGAAACGTGTCCACCGTTATCAAAGATACTAACAATAGTGGGTAACATGCAAGTACAAGATTTTATGAAATATTAAATATTTACTTTCTCCCCCTCAACACTTAGCCGTGAAAATATTGAAATTTTTGAAAGTGTGAAGTGTTGACGGAAGATTTGTACTTGCAATGTTGAAAGAAATTTGTAGAGAAGAATATTTTTGTATTTTATAGATTTTTTAATTTTGTATTTTGTTTTTGAGAAAATATTTACAAAAGAGGTTTTGGTGTTTGACTGGTTTTAAGATTGTTTTAAAAGTTCGTCCAGTTCCTCTGGAGTCAAACACCGCATACCAATTCGGTGGACCAACTCAGTAAACCTAGCAGGAGCTAAGGCTTTGGTGAGAATGTCTGCCAGTTGGTATTCAGTACCCACAAAATATAATTCAACGGTACCCTTTTCCACTTGCTCCTTGATGAAATGATATCGAAGTTCGATGTGCTTGGACTTCGAATTTTGAACAGAGTTGCATGATATCGCAATAGCACTTCGATTGTCGCAGTACATCGGGATTCTGTCAAATACGTAACCATAGTATTTGAGTTGTGTTCGCATCGAAATGACTTGAGCACAACACACCGACATGGCTACATATTCTGCTTCGGTTGATGACAGCGATGTACAATCCTGCTTCTTCGATTGCCATGACACCAGTTTATCACCAAGAAATTGTAGAGCTCCTGAAGTACTTTTCCGAGAATCTAAGCAACCCGCGTGATCAGCATCTGAAAAAGCTATTAGTTCAAAAACAGAATCCTTCGGATACCAGATCCCCAAGTTCATGGTTCCCTTGATGTATCGGAGGATTCTTTTAGCCTCAGAGAGGTGAGTTTCAGTTGGTTGCGACTGATAACGAGAGCAAAGATATACAACAAAGACAATATCAGGTCTACTGGCTGTTAGATACATGAGAGACCCAATGATACTTCGGTATTTGGTAGGGTCAACCAATTTCCCATGCAAATCAGCGTCCAGTTTCTTGGTATGTGCCATTGGTGTGGCATAGGTATCACAATTTTGCATTCCATTTTTGTTTAAAATTTCAAGAACATATTTGGACTGACTCAAGAAACTACCACGGGGTGATTGATGAACTTGCAGTCCTAGAAAGAACGTAAGTTCACCCATCATGGACATTTCAAAATGTTTTTTCATAAGTTTTGAAAAAGCGTTTGATTACTTTAGATGTGTTGACCCAAAAATGATGTCATCCACATGAATTTGAACGATTAAAATGTGTGCCCCGTGATATTATATGAATAGTGTTGGGTTGACCGATCCTTTGACGAAATTATGAGAGATAAGAAAGGATGACAACTTATCATACCACCCCCGAGGGGCTTCTTTAAAACCATATAGAGCCTTGTTCAGTTTGTAGACGTGATTAGGGAACTATGGATCAACAAATCCTTCTAGCTGACTAACATAGACCGTTTCTTTTAGTTTTCCATTTAGAAAAGCAGTTTTGACGTCCATCTGAAAGACCGTGATGTTCATGTGAGCCGCGAATGCTAGAAAGATCCAAAAAGCCTCAAGTCTAGCAACAGGTGCGAATGATTCCTCGTAGTCAATACCTTCTTCTTAGATATAACCCTTAGCCACCAGACGTGACTTATTTCTGATAACCGTACCTTCAGCATCCATTTTGTTTTTCCAAATCCATTTCAGACCAATAACATAGACCCCATTTGGTTTTTCAACCAATTCCCATACTTCAAGATGTTTAAACTGGTTAAGTTCTTCTTGCATGGATTCAATCCAGTTGTCATATGTCATGGCTTCCTTAATATTTTTGGGTTCAGCTTGGCAGACGGTAAGTGCATAAATGCAATGTTCACTGTCAGTCTGAAGGCGTTGTCTAGTTACGACTGGTTGATTCAGGTTTCTAATAATGTTCACAAGAGGATGGTCTTTAGTCCAACGATGTGTGGAGGGTTGATGTTGATATACATTCTGCAGATTAGGAGGATTCAAATGGCTTGTAGATGATTCTGCAACATCAGAAGTGGCAGTTTCATTTGCAAAAGGGTTGAAGAACGCATTTGGATCATAATCTGCAGGTTGGGGTACTTCATGGTTCAGAAGATCATCACCTAGTTCAACGTCATTGGATGCGGTTTGTTCGGCTGTTGTTGTAGATTCAATTGGAGGTGCTTCTTCAACAGTTGTTGTTGTTTCAGGTGTATCAGGTATTGGATTATTATCAGGTTGAGCAGCGGAAACATTTGATACATCTGGAGCACGTTGATCAATATCATCACTAGACAGAGGAGCAAATTGCTGTTCCATTTGTTGACGAGTAAGCTGTAAGCTTGGTTCAGCTGATGATGGGGTTTGGGGGAAGTTTAGACAGTTATGTCCGGGCTCTAAGCTGTTTTCCTCAGAAGCCATTTCTGTAAGTTCATCGAAATTTGCATGAATCGTTTACATAATCTCTCTTGTACGACGATTCCAGATCCGGTAACCCTTAGAGTTTTCACAGTATCCAACAAAGACTCCAATGTCAGCTTTGGCTTTGAGCTTACCAAAGTCATCACGATCATTATTTGGGTAACAAAGGGATCCAAATATATGAAAGTGTTTGAGATTCGGTTTACGGTTGTGGATAAGCTCATAAGGTGTTTTGTTGTGGCGTTTCGTTATCATTGAACGGTTTTGAGTGTAGCATGCAGTTGACACGGCTTCAGCCCACAAGTAATCTGGAAGTTTAGCATCAATTAACATTGTTCTTGCAGCTTCCACTAACGTACGGTTTCGTCTTTCAACAACTCTGTTTTGTTCTGGTGTTCATGCAATAGATGTTTGATGCTCAATTCCCACTTTCTCATAATATGCGCGAAGAGTTTGATTCACAAATTCAGTTCCTTTGTCTGTTCTGATTTGTCTGACTGTGTTCCGAAGCTGAACTTGAATTTTCGTGAGAAAGGTGATGATCATCTGTGGAGCTTGATCTTTACTTCGAACAAAATAAACCCAAGTCCATCTTGAGTAGTCATCCACAATTACCAAAATGTAGTGTTTGCCATTAATCGTCTGTACACGCATCGAGCTACACAAATCCATGTGAAGAAGATGAAGCACATGCTGTGAGCTGTGTTCCACCTGAAGGAAAGTGAGCACGAGTGCTTTTCCCTTGTTCACAAGCTGAGCATAGATGATCTTTAGAGTACCGAAATCTTGGGAGACCTTCAACAAGTTTGTATCATGCAAGATTGGTTATGGTTTGAAAGTTTAAGTGTGGGAGTCGACGGTGCCATAGCCAAGATTTTGTAGATGTTGCCTTTGAAAGTAGACAGATAGGAGATGAAGCAATCATGTCTTGCATTGAGATTATATAAAGACTTGATGTGCGGGTACCAGAAATAAGATCTTTTCCTTGTAGATCACGAATGAAACAAGTTTTCTCCCGAAAAGCAACTTCCAAATCTCCATCACAAAATTGACCAACTGAGAAGAGATTGTGACCGAGACCTTCCACATAATAAACCCTACTAATTTCGATGTTACCATTGATGTAATCTCCATAGCCCATGATAGTTGCGAAGTGATCATTCCCGAACCTGACAGTGCCAACGAACTTTGAAACAAAGTTTGATAACAATTTGAGATTGCATGTCATGTGTCAGGAACATCCGCTATCAACAATCCAGAGGATGATCTGTATCACCTGCATTACACACAGATGACACAGATGGAATAGAAGTAGATGTGGAACCCGAAGAGTTAGAGGGTTCCGATGCAGTTATAGTTGAAACACACATGTTTATGATTTTAGGTATCCATTTAAAGCCAAGTGTATTATGTAACCATTTCTTCCATCTCCAACTAGTCTTAGCAATTGTCTTAGTAAATGCACTAGGTGATAAGTTCTTCCTAGGAGGTGAAAGGGGTTCTATGGGTACATCAATGATCGTAGCCGGAACACTAGAGGGTGGTTTACCTAGCACACACTTAGAAGCATTAGTGGGCCTAGAGGTATTCCGTTTTCTATTATTCCGCTTATGATTCAAGATAGCCTTAGCAACACATTTATCATGACAACCAGAGAACATGCTTTTACGACAACCAACACAAGAAGCTTCAAACATAACTTTCATAGTACTTAAAGATTCAGCATTCGTTACATCACTTTTTCCATTACATTTGTCAAACGCAATATCTAAAGTGGGAGTAACATGAGTTTTATTCAAAGTCCTAAGGTGTTATTCTATTTCAGAGGTCTTTATTGTTCTTTTCTTACGTCGCAACTTCCTATTCTTCTTTGTGGTGCTCCTAAGCAGTGAAGCGCTATCGTTGGGAAAAGAGGCAACTATTCCTATTTCAGTAGAGGGAAGCACATTAGTTTCTTGTGATGTGTCATTAGGCAGTGTAAGAATTCCTGGTGCAAGTATATTTGTGTTACTATTCCTATCTTGCTTAAGTTTCACCAACTCTGCTTTTAGATCATGAATAGTGTGTAACAAATCTTGATTTTCAGAACGAGTGTTTCCATTTTGTCATAAAACATCTTTGGTATATGCAAGATGATCATCAAGATCTTTTGACGCTTGAGCACAAGTCTTTTTGAGTAAATCAAATATGACACCATATTCCTTTTTAACTTTTGAAATTTCTTGTTCATATTTTGAAATTTGACACTTTAAAGACACATTTTCATCATCCAGTTGTTCAAGTATTGGATTAAGAGTTTTGGTATGCAACTGGTTGATTTTGTTTTGGAAAGCGAGTTCTCGATTTTGACAATCTTTTTGACACCATTGAAGACGACGTTTTGCATTTGAAAGCTCGTTTAACAAACGCTCATTTTCAACTTTTAAAGACTTGATTTGTGCGGTATTCTCAACATTTTCAACAGAATCAACATAATCAACAACGATATAATCAAATGCATATGCAACAGAATGTAATAACACAACATTAATGGTATCAACATAGATTACATCTTCCAAGAGTCGATCAACATCTTTTCTTAACATTTTCTTTTTACGTTTTGTATTTGAAATCGATGTTTCTGTTTTCTCGAAAACTGTTTTCATAAGTCCAAGCTCGTTGTGAAAATCCCTTTCCCAATATAGTGCACACATTTTCAAATTTCGGACATGAGGTAAAATTCTTTTTTGAAAAATATCTGTTTGTTCTCGCGCAAGAGGCGATTGAAAATGTTCAACTTTTATTTCAGAATTGATTTCAATTTCACGTTCCAAAAGTTTGATGTCCGAAATGAATGTTTTAAAATATTTAAGAATTTGACATCGTTCGGGTAATGTTTTTACTTCACTGAGTGAAGGTAAAGGACCATTAATTTGTGCAGTATTGGGTTGGGGACCAACGTTAGAAGACTCAGAAATAGGCGTGATAACCCATGGTGTGTTAGAATTATCCTGTTGTGCGACGAAAGTTATGGCTTTTGAATAGTTAAATAGTTTCAACATTTTCTAATTTTGACCGACTCTCGTCTTCTACATCTAATTCTTCCATACATTTATATTCAACAACACTCATAATGGAATCATCAATTCTATGTTTTGCACTGTAAACTTGAGGAATTGGTTTGAATGCTCTATGTGAAAACTTTGGTTTGTAATCAGCAAGATTCGGTCCATATCAATTTGAATTTAGTTTAAAAGTAAACTTTTGAATAGTTGTGATTGACTCACCATGTTTATAAACAACATTTCGAAACTCTTTGATTTTGTTTTGTAAGTCGACCATTTCTTCAAGATAGTCATCTATTTGTTTCCTTGAATGCTTTTTGTACTTGCAAAACTGTTTTTGACAAGTTAACAACTCAGACTTGGCTTTTTGAGTTTCCGAAGTGAGAGCGTTAAGTTGTTGTTTATGATCATATTTCAGTTGTTCTATTTGAGACAACAAAGCATTCTTAAATGCAACTAGATCACATATTTGTTTTTCCAAAGATTTTTCGTTTTGGTAAGATTTAGCAAAAGCGACTTCAAAACCTTTTTCATGTTTTTCTTGTGTTTGAAAAATGTTGAGTTGAAATTTTAAGCATTCATTATCCTTAGTCAGCAGTGCATTTTTATCCTTTAATTGCTGATTGATGTCAAGGCATTTTTCCATTCGAGATTTTTGGTCCTTAAGTAAGGTCATGAGCTCAATATCTGGATTAGACAAAAGTTCAGCTTGTTTAGCATGAGTCTTAACATGATCATTATTTAGATCCTCAAATATAACCACGGAGTCAACTTGATTATCAGTATTAACCATAAGGTCATCTTGATCGTCAAATATAACTACGAGATCTATTTGATTATCATCGGAATAAGATGTAGACGGCTCATGTTGAACACTCTGATCCTCGTCGGATGCAGATGTTGGCGGAGATATCAGATCAGTAATGAATATAGTTTGATCCGGTACTTGAGACAAGCCGTCAGTGTCATACACTGGGCCTGTGTTACTCATGTGGAGTTCTTGCATGTTAGCCATTAACATCACTGCTGCATTAGCCTGCAAGTCCTCCATGTCATCATCAGAATCTGCATTTGCCATGAAGCTCAGTTCCTTGTTGGTAAGAGTTCCACCAGCTTCATCCTTGAGAGCCAAGAGTAAAGCCTCTTTGTGATAAGTGTTGCCGAGTCCTCGGCTTTGGGCATGCATTAGCCAGATGACCCTTCTCATTACAGTTATAACAACGAATACCATTAACCCCAGTCTGAGCATTTCCCTGATCAACCACTTGAGCTCATTTTTGTGAGCACCCATGTTATTCCTTCCATTAGTATTAAACCCTTTACCACTACCCATCTGACGAACATTACCACAATTCTGAACTTCAACACGTCCATTGTTAACAACAGCTTGATTCCTTGTGTTTGATGAGGTACGAATGCGATTGTTAGATTTGTTGGAATATCGGCCGAAGGCTCTAGCAATCATGACAAACCCTTGTTGCAATGCATCGAAAGCTTCTGCATCATCATTAGATTCACTGTAAAGTGCTTGATCATTGTTGTTGTTGTATGGAACCAATTGAGTTTCTTGAGATTGTTGCTGTGACGGATCATATGGTGTAATTGTAGCAGTTAGTTGTGAAGGATTTGTGAAGAGAGTTTGCAAAGTAGGGAATTGAGGATAACACGTTTGAGCCCACAAAGTTAGAGATTGATTATCCGGAAGTGAAGGCGAAGCAGGGACTCCACGGATAATCCTTTCTTTGTCAACTTCCTTTTGGTGGGGCTTCAAATATTCGTACAACAATCCGTATGTAGCATGATGAAGATTCTTTGCTTGACGGATGAAAATGACATACTTTTTCCAATCAGGACCAAGACTACTAAGGAACTTAGTGTTGACTGCAATTCTTGGCATAATGATGTTATGTTTTTCCAAGTCATTGATGATGTCTGAGAATCGATGATGATATGACTCTAATGTCTCCCCAGGTTCAATCATGAAGTGTTCATATGCTAATTAGATTTTGGTTCCCATGTCTTCTTGATTGAGTTATGTGCCTTCCATGAGAAGATGAATATGCTCCCACATTGCTTTAGCAGTCTTCTGAGCATCAACACTACGAAGTATCGGATTGGGTAACCCCAAAAGGATATATTGCACTGCAAGTTCATCGGCTTCCATGTGTAGAAGTTGATCAGTAGTGAGTTCATTAAGACCGACAACGTTGGTGATATCATCTCTTGGTGGATTAGCATTCGGATCTCCGGGTACAGTGATAGTAGGCATCTGAAATGGACCTTCAAGGATGACTTTCTTCAAGAACTTTCCATGTGGCTTCTTTAGATCACAGACGCTAAAGAACCTTATCACCCATTAATCGTAGTTTCTGCGAGTAAGCATTGGAGGTTTATCAAGTGATCCAGCTTCATGAATGGATTGTTGGCTACTTAAAGCTTCACACATCTTTGCAAACCAGGACGGTTCCTTCATAGCATACTTGGATGGATGCTGATTTTGAAAGTTTGTGTAAGGTTGTACTTGAAGACTAGGGGGTGGTTGAATCATTTGTGGTGGAATTTCTCCTTGAGGAATTTGTTGTTGAAATTGTTGATAGTATTGTTGTTGTTGTGTTAGTTGTTGTTGTTGTTGAGGATATATATGAGGAAAGTAGCTAGAGTATGGTGGTTGAGACATCTTGAAACTTGTGTTGATGATGGATCTTTGTAGTCAAATGAAACTTTGTTGATGAAGTATCCTTATGCGTAGAAAACCAGCTTATGCAATGAAAATACCTTATGCATAAAAACACCAACTTATGCGTAACAATAAAGCTTACGCGTAGACTTAAGAAAAACTTAGCTTAGGCGTAAACTAAAGGCTTAGTAGTAGAATCCTTATGTGTAAGATTAGCTTATGCGTAAGACAAGCTTAGGCGTAAGAAAATGCTTAGGCGTAAAGAATTCTACGCGTAAGAGATTAGCTTAGGCGTAAAACTAGGGTTTTGCCCAAAAAATCCTTTATACTTATACCAGTGTAAAAGATATCCAAAGTTGAAGTGTTTTCAGGCTTATCCAAGCAAGAAAACACTGAGTAAACCAATAGAACTGAAGATCAAACGTTGAGGAGCTTATGCGTAGACTTTGAATGCTTATGAGTAAAACTAGGGTTTTACTATGCGTAGGAATTTCCAAGCTTAACCAAAAACTAATTTTTAAGCACAAAAATGTTTAGAAACCTGATTTTTATGATGAAAAAGCTTCAATATCACCAAAATATCACAAAATTATGAAACTTGATGATCCACCACACTTTTTCACCTTATGCGTAACAATGAGTACATGAATGAAACCAAGCTCAAAAAACACTTCTACACACATAAAGTTTCAAACTTTATGCTAAAAACTTAAACTTTCACACCAAATAAACCTTAAAGTACAAGAATCTTGAGTTTTAAAGTGTAAAAATTGAGTGTTTAAAGCGTATGAATGTTTAATGTAACCGAAACTTACGCGTATGAATACCAAATTTCAAAAACAAGAAAGTTTCACCCAACAAGATGGCGAATGATACCACTGTTAGGTTCCCATATTTGTAACACAAGCATCAATATGAAGAAATGAGATAGGAAAGTGATCAGATGAACACACTAACACACACACGAATATAAATGAAGAAAAGTTATGCGTAGGAGTGTATTAGAAATGAACAACCAACCTTCAAATGAAGGTTTACAAAGGTATTTATGTAACACCCCCAATTTCGTGATACGCAGCGGAATTCAAACTGGGTGTTACTTCATGGCACAACAGTCATAACAATAGAAAAAAAACTCTAATGGAGTCGTTTTAAAAGATTTATCATTCGATTTATATAAATATCAGAGTTTACAAAAAAAATGAGGTCCCAGTTGGTTTCACGGTTGACAAAATACATTAAATGGGTTTTTGAATGATAATAAAATTTATAGCCTTCTTGAGTATTCGTGCATCCTCCGTGCCAGCCTCGTACAATATGGACCTGAAACACATGCTTAAAACTGTCAACACAAAGGTTGAGTGAAATTCATAGAGTTTGTTAAATGGTTGAACACATTATATCGGTAGTGTGAGTTAATTAGACTCACACCAATGTTTTGAAAACAAAACAGTTATTATTCACTAAGCATCAAGCAATCAAGGCGTTAACGTGTTCCAAATTTAATTGGAGAAATTGTTGATACGTGCCCTTGAAAGGTAAAAATTGCCGTTTTTACCTAATGTACTCAAATATAGTGCGTTTGTTTACCGGACCTGGTGAAACAAACGAGATTCGTCAATCCCGATAGATCTATCCACAATATTCGCGCTCACTTCACTCGTGATTAATGATTCATGATTAGGGACTTAAGATTGGCAAATGCGGTAACTTAGTGCAAGTAAAATAATCAGATAAGTATACAGTTTGAAAGCAATGTGTTCGGTTTAAAATAAAGCATGTATTTCCCCCAAGGGTTTGTAAAACAATTAAGTAATAGAAAGTGGGGCTATGAACTCACCTCAGAGTAAATGATATCAAATGTATAATGAGAATGATGGATATGCCGTGAGAACTTCTACGAGCAACCTAAAATAGAATGTTGCGACTTAGGTGTGGAATTATGTTTAGGAAAACATAAACCATCCTATATACGTCTCTATGTTGATCATGATGTAGTACATGGTTTTTGTGTATGTCATTTATAGAAATGGTCTAGTTGTGAAAACGTGTATAGTTTTTATATATCGTACTACTGTTCGGGCCATCATAATTCAGAGGTCATGTAGTAAACGTTCGAGGAGCTAGGACACTTTAAATCGTAAATCCAGCAACTCGTCGATACTTTTTACCCAAATGAAACCCCTCACATGAAGCTCCCTAGTTTTGTAGAACTTAATAGATACAACATATGTTTTGAGTGAAGATGGTTATATAAATAAGTTTATCATGTTTTTTCAAGTTCTAGTTGTTTCATAACTATGATTACCCTAGTTAACGGTCTTGGGTAGATAAGCCTTGAGGCTTTAGCCATGGCCTTGCCGTGGCTTTGGTCTTGACTACCATGGTCTTGAGACTTAGCTTTGACCTTATCCGTAGCCGTGGTCTTGGCTTATGGCCATTAGGCTTCTTGGTTTGCTTTTAGTTATGACAAAAGTATAGTTATGAGACCATATAAAAGGGCAGTTTCTGTTTTTGAAAGATAATGGCCTGTTTATGCCTTTTCAAGGTCCGAGCTTCTTCATAATCGAAGGAAAACGTCGTTCCGGACAACTTTCGTGTTTTAACTTTTTGATGAAACGGACCAGAAGTACCACTTTTAAAATGGCAGAACCAAAACAGTCTCAATATGGCAGTTTTGGCGTTTAGGTTTCGCTAACTTCTTTTGCCTATAACGTTTGACTCGTTTGTCCGTTTCGGGTGGTTCAAATTGCTATGTTTACCTTTTTATCTTGTCTACAATATTATGTAAGTTAAAAAGTCCATATGTAACTGGTTTTAATGGTTTCAAATATGTAGAATATGACTAATTTACTAGTTTGTTACTTTTACGACAATATATGAATTAAAACATGTGATTGAGTATATGTACATCATGAATCAACGTAGTAACTATATATATAGCATGAAATAGTTAAGATTATGAATAATATAGATGAGATGATGGTGGTGATAAGTTGCTTAAAACTTTTGGCTTTCAATAAAGAAAGGAGTAACTTAGTAAGGATCGGACTTTGATTGAACACTTAGGACTTCGGATTTGAGCTAGCTTTCTACAGCTTGACACCCTTTCAATCTTGAAGAGTTGGTGATGAAGTACTAAGTGACTTGAGTGGATCTAAACTCAAGAAGATCACTTAAACTTGCTAGAGATTTGATGTAGTAACTTACTACTTGAAACTTCTTTGCATAAACTTGGAGTTTATGGATCAAATTATGGAAGATGTGATGGTTTTAGGCTATGAACGACCCAAATCAGTATTTTAGGTTTCTTAGGATGTATTTCACTTCCTATTTATAGGAGGGTAAGTTTGGTTAACCATATATTGGGTTAAATATTAACCATGGTTAACTTAGGACACATGTAATGATCTAAATGAGCCATGGTTAGGATGATGCCACCAAAATGATGACTCCCCCCCCTTAGGTCGGCCAAGTGAAGATAAGATGACTTAGGTGGTTAGTTTTGGTATTATCTTGGTTACGGAGTGAGTTTTGGTTCCGTTAATCGCTAATCGAAAAGCCGTTAAGCCATAAAACGTAAAACCGGGTATCGTAAAAATATGAAACTTATAGGAATGATTAAACTCATCATTATACTCTATCTAAAAATATAAAATGGGTGATAAGTCTCATTGGGTGCAAAAACGCTGCTTAAAGCTGTAAATACGGGTCAAAAACGCTTAATTCGCAGTTTATCAGAAAAGAATGAAATTTCAGGAAAACGACCGTGAATTTATTTAGAGTAGACTAAAATTAGTCTAAAAGTGATATGAGATGTTAAAATGTGGTTTTCGTCATACGCGGGATAACTTTACAGTTATTCGTGAAGTTTAAAAGTTACGCGATTTAAGCAAAAATATATAACGTACAAGGTTAATTCCTTTATTGTCAAAGGAGGAGGGAAATATGTTTGACTTTTCCAAAAATGTAAAAGTGTCAAAAACATATCAGAAACACAGTGCAGGAATCGTTAAGTCTGGATGTAAGTAGAATTGTTTAAAACGTAAGTTTAGTTTTGTCCAGCGCAGGGTTTATTTGTTAACATAAAAATAAATCTTAAAAATTCTCAAATTAATCATGAGTGATCTAAAAATTAATCTGATGCGAGGAAAATTGTCAGGGTTGAATTTCGTTAAGCGCGTGACGTTTAAACGGTGGACCGACCAAAATGAAACTTTATAACGATGTTTTCTTAATAACTTTTACGAAAATGATGTAACGATGGTCGAACTCTCAGGTTATTACTAAAATAATTTATCTTACGAAAATGTGGATTAAAAATTTTACGGGATGAATAGTGAAAGTGAATAGTAAAAGTGAATAGTAACTTTTCAAAAATATGAAAAGTAACTCGAAAAATGCGGGTTGTTACAGTCTCACCACCTTAATGGAAATTCCGTCCCGGAATTCAATGTGTGTTATCCGATGTTGAAATGTCTAGGAAAATGAGGGTGTATACGCCAAATTCTAATCTTTGTGTTTTCAAGTTTCTGGTCATAGAATGGGTTATATACCATGTGGCTCAAGTTGATAACCTAAAGGGTTTTGTTAAAATCTTATTGAGTCCAATATACCTTAAGTTTGGCTTTTCCCAATTCTTAAAACGAATCATATCTTATTGTATCGAGGCTTTCAATAAAACCTTAATTTCTAACATGGAGTTTTTGGTGATAGTGTACGGCATGGAGCCTAATTTGTATTTGTATGATTTTCTTAGTTGTTTCGTGGGTGATCTCTGAACACCTTAGTCCATCAAATGGTTAACTAATATTTTCGTCTATATAGTGCCTCAAAATGGAATAGTTTTGTTGTTGTTAGGGTAACTGTTGTTAATCAAAGGTGTAAGATATTGTTGATGTGAAATGGTTTGTAATGATGTGAAAACTGTCGTTGTAGGGAAAGTCTTGCTAGTGGCAAGTGGTTATCCAAACCATTTCCAAAGTTGATCATGTCTTAGGTGGTTTCGAGATGAAGGCTATATGGTATAATGTTTATGTCTACTAGTGTAAGAAACGTGGTACTGTCAAGTTTTACATACTGACTTATAACGGGGTTCAAATAATGATGTGATATCTTTGATGATGTAGCGTACGCTTACCATTATTCTTAGGTAGAGATGTCAAGTTTGTGTTAAAATCAAAAGTGAATTTTAAAGGAATATGGCAGAATGATATCCTTGAAACCTAATCAGGCTAGTACTTCTAAGAAATGACGAGAAGATTTGATGACTATCCCAAGATAGTAGTTCGGATTATCTCATGTATGAAAATTTCAAGAATGAAATTAGGTAGTATAAATAAGATGTTAAGATTTTGTTGAGTAGTAAGACACTATCATGTCTCTAGATCTTTTTAATGAATTCTGGTGGTTGATCGAGTTTAAGTAGGAAATTAACCTGAATATAACCCTTGTATAACTGTTCTCAGTGTTTGAAAAATTGAAGTCGAACATAGTTAATCAAACTATGTTCTACTATCCCTAGGTTAAATATAGGTGATTAGGCTCTATTTAGCCGAGGTTTGATAAATTTTTCAAATACCTAAATTAGGTATACTCGTGATATGTCCATAGTTTTTGAGAAATTGTCCACTAAGCAAAGGCGATATCAAACCATCCAGTTGCAAGTCCTGGCCATAAAAGACTTGTAACCTATGTTTTCACACTCATTGCATAGAAGATAGTATGGGTAGATACGTGTTGAAAGGAAATCTTAAGTAATCCTAAAATAGTCTGTACTTGGCTAGAATCACAAACCTTTAACAATGAAGGTTTCAGAAGAGAATTTTGATGAATGTAGAGAAATTTGCTGAACTTCAGCTTTTGTGGATGATGAGTCAGTTTATCTTTTAGAAATCCCATTTCTTGTATTTCCATTAGGAAAATCGATAGACTGTGACGGGTTTCATGTAAAACAATATCATATAATGTTTATAAGATAATTTTTAGAGACTATTGTATAACTTACAATATGTGAGGAATAGTTGAGACCATTGTGCAACTCACAATGTCTGAGAAATAGTTGAGACCATTGTGTAACTCACAATGTCTAGGAAATAATAGAGACCATTGTGCAACGCACAATGTCTTGAGAAATGATGTAGAGATCACTGTGTAACTCACAATGTCTTGAGAAATGATGGAGAGACCATTGTGTAACCCACAATGTCTTGAGAAATGATGGAGAGATCATTGTGTAACCCACAATGTCTTGAGAAAAGATGGAGAGACCATTGTGTAACCCACAATGTCTTGAGAAGTGATGGAGAGATCATTGTAGTCAGTTACAATGTCTTGGAGGAAGTTTCGTAATCCTAAAATGCATAAGTAGATGCATGATTGGGAGATTGGGAAAATATGATTGTGCCGTAATGCCTTAGAATAGGCATACACAGATATGTTGAGTACTTTGTTTATGATTGAAATTATGTCAAGTCTATATATCAATATACTAGTATGTTTGTATAGCTTAAAGAGCCTAAAAGTCACATAATCGTCTGGAGGATGGAAGGCACGGAGAACGGAAGGCTATAAAATGTTTTTGTTTGAAAAAGTAGTTATAGTTTAAGTCTCGATTAGACCCGTTTCTCTATATCTGTGGCTCTGATACCAATCTGTAACACCCCTAATTTCGTGATACGCAGCGGAATTCAAACTGGGTGTTACTTCATGGCACAACAGTCATAACAATAGAAAACAAACTCTAATGGAGTCGTTTTAAAAGATTTATCATTCGATTTATATAAATATCAGAGTTTACAAAAAAAATGAGGTCCCAGTTGGTTTCATGGTTGACAAAATACATTAAATGGGTTTTCGAATGATAATAAAATTTATAGCCTTCTTGAGTATTCGTGCATCCTCCGTGCCAGCCTCGTACAATATGGACCTGAAATACATGCTTAAAACTGTCAACACAAAGGTTGAGTGAAATTCATAGAGTTTGTTAAATGGTTGAACACATTATATCGGTAGTGTGAGTTAATTAGACTCACACCAATGTTTTGAAAACAAAACAGTTATTATTCACTAAGCATCATGCAATCAAGGCGTTAACGTGTTCCAAATTTAATTGGAGAAATTGTTGATACGTGCCCTTGAAAGGTAAAAATTGCCGTTTTTACCTAATGTACTCAAATATAGTGCGTTTGTTTACCGGACCTGGTGAAACAAACGGGATTCGTCAATCCCGATAGATCTATCCACAATATTCGCGCTCACTTCACTCGTGATTAATGATTCATGATTAGGGACTTAAGATTGGCAAATGCGGTAACTTAGTGCAAGTAAAATAATCAGATAAGTATACAGTTTGAAAGCAATGTGTTCGGTTTAAAATAAAGCATGTATTTCCACCAAGGGTTTGTAAAACAATTAAGTAATAGAAAGTGGGGCTATGAACTCACCTCAGAGTAAATGATATCAAATGTATAATGAGAATGATGGATATGCCGTGAGGACTTCTACGAGCAACCTAAAATAGAATGTTGCGACTTAGGTTTGGAATAATGTTTAGGAAAACATAAACCATCCTATATACGTCTCTATGTTGATCATGATGTAGTACATGGTTTTTGTGTATGTCATTTATAGAAATGGTCTAGTTGTGAAAACGTGTATAGTTTATATATATCGTACTACTGTTCGGGCCATCATAATTCAGAGGTCATGTAGTAAACGTTCGAGGAGCTAGAACACTTTAAATCGTAAATCCAGCAACTCGTCGATACGTTTTACCCAAATGAAACCCCTCACATGAAGCTCCCTAGTTTTGTAGAACTTAATAGATACAACATATTTTTTGAGTAAAGATGGTTATATAAATAAGTTTATCATGTTTTTGCAAGTTCTAGTTGTTTCATAACTATGATTACCCTAGTTAACGGTCTTGGGTAGATAATCCTTGAGGCTTTAGCCATGGCCTTGCCGTGACTTTTGTCTTGACTACCATGATCTTGAGACTTAGCTTTGACTTTATCCGTAGCCGTGGTCTTGGCTTATGGCCATTAGGCCTCTTGGTTTGCTTTTAGTTGTGACAAAAGTATAGTTATGAGACCATATAAAAGGGCAGTTTCTGTTTTTGAAAGATAATGGCCTGTTTATGCCTTTTCAAGGTCCGAGCTTCTTCCCTATTGAAGGAAAACGTCGTTCCGGACAACTTTCGTGCTTTAACTTTTTGATGAAACGGACCAGAAGTACCACTTTTAAAATGGCAGAACCAAAACAGTCTCAATATGGCAGTTTTGGCGTTTAGGTTTCGCTAACTTCTTTTGCCTATAACTTTTGACACGTTTGTCCGTTTCGGGTGGTTCAAATTTCTATGTTTACCTTTTTATCTTGTCTACAATATTATGTAAGTTAAAAAGTCCATATGTAACTGGTTTTAATTGTTTCAAATATGTAGAATATGACTAGTTTACTAGTTTGTTACTTTTACGACAATATATGAATTAAAACATGTGATTGAGTATATGTACATCATGAATCAACATAGTAACTATATATATAGCATGAAATAGTTAAGATTATGAATAATAAAGATGAGATGATGGTGGTGATAAGTTGCTTACAACTTTTGGCTTTCAATAAAGAAAGGAGTAACTTACTAAGGATCGAACTTTGATTGAACACTTAGGACTTCGGATTTGAGCTAGCTTTCTACAGCTTGACACCCTTGCAATCTTGAAGAGTTGGTGATGAAGTACTAAGTAACTTGAGTGGATCTAAACTCAAGAAGATCACTTAAACTTGCTAGAGATTTGATGTAGTAACTTACTACTTGAAACTTCTTTGCATAAACTTGGAGTTTATGGATCAAATTATGGAAGATGTGATGGTTATAGGCTATGAACGACCCAAATCAGTATTTTAGGGTTCTTAGGATGTATTTCACTTCCTATTTATAGGAGGGTAAGTTTGGTTAACTATATATTGGGTTAAATATTAACCATGGTTAACTTAGGACACATGTAATGATCTAAATGAACCATGGTTAGGATGATGCCACCAAAATAATGACTCCCCCCCTTAGGTCGGCCAAGTGAAGATACGATGACTTAGGTGGTTAGTTTTGGTATTATCTTGGTTACGGAGTGAGTTTTGGTTCCGTTAATCGCTAATCGAAAAGCCGTTAAGCCATAAAACGTAAAACCGGGTATCATAAAAATATGAAACTTATAGGAATGATTAAACTCATCATTATACTCTATCTAAAAATATAAAATGGGTGATAAGTCTCATTGGGTGCAAAAACGCTGCTTAAAGCTGGAAATACGGGTCAAAAACGCTTAATTCGCAGTTTATCCGAAAAGAATGAAATTCCAGGGAAACGACCGTGAATTTATTTAGAGTAGACTAAAATTAGTCTAAAAGTGATATGAGATGTTAAAATGTGGATTTCGTCATACGCGGGATAACTTTACAGTTATTCGTGAAGTTTAAAAGTTACGCGATTTAAGCAAAAATATAGAACGTACAAGGTTAATTCCTTTATGGTCAAAGGAGGAGGGAAATATGTTTGACTTTTCCAAAAATGTAAAAGTGTCAAAAACATATCAGAAACACAGTGCAGGAATCGTTAAGTCTGGATGTAATTAGAATTGTTTAAAACGTAAGTTGAGTTTTGTCCAGCGCAGGGTTTATTTGTTAACATAAAAATAAATCTTAAAAATTCTCAAATTAATCATGAGTGATCTAAAAATTAATCTGATGCGAGAAAAGTTTTCAGGGTTGAATTTCGTTAAGCGCGTGACGTTTAAACAGTGGACCGACCAAAATGAAACTTTATAACGATGTTTTTTTAATAACTTTTGCGAAAATGATCTAACGATAGTCGAACTCTTAGGTTATTACTAAAATAATTTATCTTACGAGAATGTGGATTAAAAATTTTACGGGATGAATAGTGAAAGTGAATAGTAACTTTTCAAAAATATGACAAGTAACTCGAAAAATGCGGGTTGTTACAATTTATAGGGGAAGGGAGCTAGGGCAACACTTCTAGTCCCTTCCTTCCTTATTGGATATGGGCTAAGGCTTATGGGCTTTCTACATAAGCCTTGCCTTTAATACTAACATAAAAGCCTAATTAAGCAACCTATTACATATTAATTACAAACACTTGAAATATAGTTTAGGAGTGATTCCAACAGAAACTGGGTTATTTAAGGGCCGTGAAACATGGATATCATCAGTCGGCCATGTAGCAGGAGTAGCTTGGCTATATACTTCTATTACAGTTGCACTTTGTTGATCATTATTTGAGGGTCGTGAAACATGGATATCCCCAGTCGGCCATTGTTGGAATCACTCCTAACTTGTATTTCAAGTGTTAGTAATTTGTTTGTAATAGGTTGTTTAAACTAGGATTTTATGTTTGTATTTATGGCAAGGCTTATGTAGAAAGCCCATGAGCCTTGGCCCAAGTCTAATAAGGAAGGAAGGGACTAGTAGTGTTGCCCTAGTTCCCTTCCCCTATAAATAGACATGTAAACCTTCCTTGGAAGGTTGGTTGTTCACTTTCACTTAATTCCTACGCATAACCTTTATTATTTCAAACGTGTGTTTTATGTTTTGTGTTCAACCAATCTATCTTCATCTTATTTCTTACATATTGATGCTTGTGTTATATTATGGTGACCTAACAGTGGTATCAATCACCATCTATATGGGTGAAACACTTTTGTTTTTGAAGTCTTATTTCATACGCGTGGGTTTTAAAGCTACAAACTTTCATACGCTTAAAGCTTTAATTTTTACACTTGTAAAATCAAGATTCTTGTGGTTTAAGGTTTATTTAGTGTTAAAGTTTAAGGTTTTTGCATCAAGTTTCAAACTTTACGTGTGTAGAGTCGTTTTTAAGCTTGGTTTTATTCGTGTACCATTTTATACGCGTAAGGGTGATATTTGTTTTGAATCATCAAGTTTCAAACTTTCTTGTTATTTTGGTGATATTGAAGCTATTTCATCATTAAAATCAGGTTATAAAACACTTTTAAGCACAAAAATCAGTTTTGGCAAAAGTTGGTACTTTCTACTCGTATACTCAATGTCTACGCCTAAGCAGCAATCTACGCATAAGGGATTCTTCACTTGATCTTCAAAGCTGTTGGTTTACTCAGTGTTTTCTTGCTTGGATAAGCCTGAAAACACTTCGACTTTGGATATCTTTTACACTTGGATAAGTGTAAAGGATTTTTGGGTAAAACCCTAGTTTTATGCCTAAGTCTAAAACTTACACGTAGAAACTTCTTTGCCTAAGCATTTCCTATGCTTAAGCTTGTCTTACGCCTAAGGAAATATTACGCATAAGGTTTCTACTACTAAGTCTTTGGTTTACGCCTAAGCTAAGTTTTTCTGAAGTCTATGTGTAAGAAGTTACTACGTGTAAACTCTTGTCTACGTGTACAAGGAATCTACGCGTAAGGTTCTTTCTACGCATAAGCTGATTTCTACGTTTAAGGCTACTTCATCAAAAAACTCAAAGTTTCATTCGACAACAAAGATCCATCATCAACACAAGTTTCAAGATGTCTCAACCACCATACTCTAGCTACTTTCCTCATGAGTATCCTCAACAACAACAACAACTAACACAACAACAATTCTATCAACAATATCCTCCACCATCTCAACAACAATTGCAACAATTTCAACAACAATTTAAACCGCCGTCTCAAATGTACTTTCCTCAAGGAGCAAACCCTCTTCCACCAAAGATGGTTCAACCAAACCCTCGTCAACAAGTTCAACATTATAACTACTTCCAATATCAATATCCGGCTAAGTATGCTATGAATGTTACAACGCAAAAGGAACCTTCTTGGTTTGCAAAGATGTGTGAAGCTTTAAGTAGCCAACAATCCATTCATGAAGCTGGATCCCTTGATAGACCTCCAATGCTCACTCCCGGAAACTACGATCAATGGGTGATAGGGTTCTTTAGGTTTTGTGATCTCAAGAAGCCACATGGTAAGTTTTTGAAGAAGGTCATCCTTGAAGGTCCTTTTCAGATGCCTACTATCACTGTACCCGGAGATCCGAATGCTAATCCACCAAGAGATGATGTTACCAACGTTGTCGGTCTTGATCAACTTACTACTGACCAACTTCTTCACTTAGAAGCCGATGAACTTGCAATGCAATATATCCTTTTGGGATTACCCAATCCGATACTTCGTAGTGTTGATGCTCAAAAGACTCCTAAAGCAATGTGGGAGCACATTCATCTTCTAATGGAAGGCACTGAACTCAATCAAGAGGACATGGAATCCAAAATCTACTTAGCATATAAACACTTCATGATTGAACCAGGGGAGACGTTAGAGTCATATCATCATCGGTTCTCAGACATCATTAATGACTTGGATAAACATAATATCATTATGCCAAGGATTGCAATCAACACACAGTTCCTAAGTTGTCTTGGTCCTGATTAAGAGAAGTATGTTATATTCATCCGTCAAGCTAAGAATCTTCGTCAAGCTACATACGGATTTTTGTATGACTATTTGAAGCACCACCAAAAGGAAGTTGACAAAGAAATAATCATCCGTGGAGTCCTTGTTTCACCTTCACTCCCGGATAATCAAACTCTTGCTTTGTATACTCAAGCATGTTATCCTCAATTTCCAACCATGCAAACTGTCTTCACAAACCTTCCACAACCAACTGCTCAGATTACACCATATGATCCATCATAACAACAATCACAAGAAACTCAATTTGTTCCATACAACAACAACAATGATCAAGCACTCTACAGTGAATCAACTGAGGATGCAGAAGCCTTCGATGCATTGAATCAAGGATTTGTAATGATTGCAAGAGCCTTCGGACGATTTGCTAACAAATCCAACAACCGAATTCGCACCTCATTAAATACAAGAAATCAAGCTGTTGTTATCAATGGAAGGGTTGAGGTTCAGAATCGTGGAAATGGTCGTCAGATGAATAGTGGTCAAGGGTTTAACGTTAGTGGAAGGAATAACATGGGTGCTCCACAACAAAGGGTTCAAGTGGTTGATCAAGGAAATGCTCAGACTAGGGTTAATGGTCTCTGATGCTACAACTGCAATGAGAAGGGTCATCTGGCTAATGCATGCCCAAAGCCGAGAACAAGAGGCAGCGCTTATCACAAAGAGGCTTTACTCTTGGCTCTCAAGGATGAAGCTGGTGGAATACTTACCAACAAGGAACAAAGCTTCATGGCTAATGTAGATTCTGATGATGACATGGAGGACTTGCAAGCTAATGCAGCTGTGATGTTAATGGCAAATATGCAAGAGCTCCACATGAGTGACACAGGCACAGTGTATGACACTGATGGCTTGTCTCAGGTACCGGATCAACATATACTCATTAATGATCTGATATCTCCGCCAACATCTGCATCCGACGAGGCTCAGAGTGTTCAACATGAATCTTCTACATCTCATTTCGATGATAATCAAATGGATCCCGTAGTAATATTTGACGATCAAGATGACCTTATGGTTAATATTGATAATCAAGTTGACTCCGTGGTTATATTTGAGGATCTAAATAATGATCATGTTGAGACTCAAGTTGAACAAGATGAACCTTTGTCTAATCCAAATTTTGAGCTCATGACCAACTTAATTCAGACCACCCAATCAAAACTAGAAAAGTGCAATGACATCAATAAGAAACTGCAAGATAAAATTGCATTGTTGACTAAGGATAATGAATGCTATAAGTTCCAACTCAACATTTTTGAAGTGGCTTTTGCAAAATCATACCAAAATGAAAAATCTTTGGAAAAACAGTTATGTGATCTAGTTGCCTCCAACAATGCATTGCTTTCTCAAATAGAACAATTAAAATATGATCATAAACAACAACTTAACGCTCTCACTTCGTAAACTCAAAAAGCCAATTCTGAGTTGTTAACTTGTCAAAAACAGTTTTGTGAGTACAAAAAGCATTCGAGGAAACAAATAGATGACTATCTTGAGGAAATTGTCGACTTACAACACAAAATCAAAGAGTTTCGAAATGTTGTTTATAAACATGGTGAGTCAATCACAACAATTCAAAATTTTTATTTTAAACCAAATCCAGATGGATATGGACCAATTCTTGCTGATTACCAACCAAGTTGTTCACATAGAGCATTCAAACCAAATCCTCAAGTTTACAGTGCAGAACATAGAATTGATGACTCAATTATGAGTGTTGTTGAATATAGTCGTACTGAGGAATTAGATGCAGAAGACGAGAGTCGGTTAAAAATGGAAAATGTTGTTTATAACAAACCATTTAACTATTCCAAAGCCATAACTTTCGTCACACAACAGGATACTTCTAACACACATTGGGTTATCACACCTAATCTTGGGTCCTCCTCTCATGATGGTTCCCACTCCAATGTTGCACAAATTAATGGTCCTTTACCTTCTTTTAGTGAAATAAATCCATTAGCTGAACGATGTCAAGTTCTAAAATATTTTGACACTTTTATGAATGATGAAAACGTGTCTATAAAATGTCAAATTTCAAAATATGAACAAGAAATTGGCAAAGTCAAAACAGAATATGGTGTCATATTTGATTTTATCAAAAAGACTCGTGCTAAAGCATCAAAAGATGCTGATGATCATCTTGCATATACCAAAGAAGTTTTACGAAATAATGGAAACACTCGCTCTGAAAATCAAGATTTATTACACACTATCCATGACTTAAAAGCAGAGTTGGTAAAACTTAAGCAAGATAAGATTAGTAACACAAGTGTACTTGCCCCAGGAATATTTAAAATTGACTCTAGAATGCCTAATGACAAACCACAAGATACTAATGTGCTTCCTTCCACTGAAACCGGAATAGTTGCTTCTTTTCCCAACATTAGCACTTCACAGCTTAAGAGCAAAAACCGAAAGAATAGGAAGTTGCAACGTAAGAGAAGAACAATAAAGACCTCTGAAGTAGAAGAACACCTTAGGACTTTGAATAAAACTCAAGTTGCATCCACTTTAGACATTGCGTCAGAAAAATGTAATAGCAAAAGTGATGTAACGAATGCTGAACCTTTAAGTACTTTGAATGTTATGTTTGAAGCATCTTGTGTTGGTTGTCGTAAAAGCATGTTTTCTGGTTGTCATGATAAATGTGTTGCAAATGCTATCTTATCTCGTAAGCGGAACAATAGAAAATGGAAAACCTCTAGGCCCACTAATGCTTCTAAGTCTGTGCTAGGTAAACCGCCCTCTAGTGTTTCTGCTATGATCATTGATGTACCCATAGAAACCACTTCACCTCCTAGGAAGAAATTATCACCTAGTGCATTCACTAAGACAAAAGCAAAGACTAGTTGGACTTGGCAGAGATGGTTACAAAACATACCAGGCTTTAAATGGATTCCTAAAATCATTAACATGTGTGTTTCAATGGTAACTGTAACGGAACCCACTAACTCTTCTGGTTCCACCTCTACTTCTATTCCACCTGTGTCGTCTGTGTGTAATGCAGGTGATACAGATCATCATCTGGATTCTTGATAGCGGATGTTCCCGGCACATGACAGGCAATCTCAAAATGTTATCAAACTTTGTCTCAAAGTTCATCGGCACTGTCAGGTTCAGGAATGATCACTTCGCAGCTATTATGGGCTACGGAGATTACATCAATGGGAACATCGAAATTAGTAGAGTTTATTATGTGGAAGGTCTCGGTCACAATCTCTTTTCAATCGGTCAATTTTGTGATGGAGATTTGGAAGTTGCATTTAGGGAGAAAACTTGTTTCATTCATGATCTACAAGGAAATGATCTTATGTCTGGAAACCGCACATCAAGCCTTTACACAATATCAATGCAAGACATGATTGTTTCATCTTCCATTTGCCTACTCTCTAAGGCAACATCAACAAAATCTTGGCTGTGGCACCATCGACTTTCACACTTAAACTTTCAAACCATAACCAATCTTGCACGATACAAACTCGTTGAACGTCTTCCAAGATTTTGGTATTCTAAAGATCATCTATGCTCATCTTGTGAACAAGGGAAAAGCACTCGTGCTCACTTTCCTTCAAAGGTGGAACACAACTCTCAGCATGTGCTTCATCTTCTTCACATGGATTTATGTGGCCCGATGCGTGTGCAGACGATCAATGGCAAACACTACATTCTTGTAATTGTCGATGACTACTCAAGATGGACTTGGGTTTATTTTCTTTGAAGTAAAGATCAAGCTCTACAGATGATCATCACCTTTCTCACGAAAATTCAAGTTCAGCTCTGGAACACAGTCAGACAAATCAGAACAGAGGAACTGAATTTGTGAATCAAACTCTTCGTGAATATTATGAGAAAGTAGTAATTGACCATCAAACATCAATTGCACGAACACCAGAACAAAACAGAGTTGTTTAAAGACGAAACCGTACGTTAGTGGAAGCTGCAAGAACGATGTTGATAAATGCAAAACTTCCAGATTACTTGTGGGCTGAAGCCGTGTCAACTGCATGCTATACTCAGAACCCTTCTATGATAACCAAATTCCACAACAAAACACCTTATGAGCTTATCCACAACCACAAACCGAATCTCAAACACTTTCATGTATTTGGTTCTCTATGTTACCCGAATAATGATCGTGATGATTTTGGAAAGCTCAAGGCTAAAGCTGACATCGGATTCTTCGTTGTATACTGTGAAAACTCTAAAGGATACCAGATTTGGAATCGTCGTACAAGGGAGATTATGAAAACGATTCATGCCAATTTTGATGAACTTACAGAGATGGCTTCTGAGCAAAACAGCTTAGAACCCGGCCATAACCGTCTAAACTTTCCCCAAACCTCATCATCAGCTGAACCAAGCTTACAGCTTACTCGTCGTCAAATGGAACAACTATTTTTTCCTCTGTTTAGTGATGATATTGATCAACGTGCTCCAGATGTATCAACTTTTTCCGCTGCTCAACCTGATACAAATCCAATCCCTGATACACCTGCAACAACAACAAGTGCTGAAGAAGCACCTCCAATAGATTCTACAACAACCGCCAAACAAACTGCATCTAATGACGCTGAACCAGCTGATGATCTTCTGAATCAAGATGTACCTACACCTGCAGATTATGATCCAAGTGCATTCTTTAATCCTTTTGCTAATGAAAATGCAACTTCTGATGTTGCTGAATCATTGACAAGACATTTGAATCCACCTAATCTGCATAATGTATATTAACATCAACCCTCCATACATTTTTAGACTAAATACCATCCTCTTATGAACATTATTGGAAACCCGAATCAACCAGTCGTAACTAGACAACTCCTTCAGATTGATGGTGAACATTGAATTTATGCACTTACCGTTTGCCAATCTGAACCCAAAAACATTAAAGAAGCAATGCCTTATGAAAACTGGATTGAATCCATGCAAGAAGAACTTAATCAGTTTAAACGTCTTGAAGTATGGGAATTGGTTGAAAAACAAACAAGGGTCTATGTTATTGGTCTTAAATGGATTTGGAAAAACAAATTAGATGCTGAAGGTACATTTATCAGAAATAAGTCACGTCTGGTGGCTAAGGGTTATAGAAAATAAGAGGGGATTGACTTCGAGGAATCATTCGCACCAGTTGCTAGACTTAAGGCTGTACGGATTTTTCTGGTATTCGCAGCTCACATGAACATCACGGTCTATCAGATGGATGTCAAAACCTCTTTCTGAATGGTAAACTGAAGGAAACGGTATATGTAGTTAGCCAGAAGGATTTGCTGATCCAGAGTTCCCTAATCACGTCTACAAACTGAACAAGGCTCTCTACGGTCTCAAACAAGCCCCTCGCGCGTGGTACGATGAGTTATCATCCTTTTCTCCTATCTCACAATTTTGTCAAAGGATCGGTCGACCCAACACTATTTATACAATATCACAGGGGAACACATTTTAATCGTTCAAATTTATGTGGATGACATCATTTTTGGGTCAACACATAAAAAGTGCTCAAACACTTTTTCAAAACTTATGAAAAAAAATTTTGAAATGTCCATGATGCGTGAACTTACGTTCTTCTTAGGACTAAAAGTTCATCAATCACCCCGTGGTATTTTTCCAAGTCAGTCCAAGTATGCTCTTGAAATTTTAAACAAACATGGAATGCAAAACTGTGATACCTACGCCACACCAATGGCACATACAAAAAAACTGGACGCTGATTTGCATGGGAAATTGGTTGACCCTACCAAATACCGAAGTATTATTGGGTCTCTCATGTATCTAATAGCCAGTAGACCTAACATTGTATTTGCTGTATATCTTTGCTCCCATTATCAGTCACGACCAACTGAGACACACATCTCTGAGGCTAAAAAAATCCTCCAATACATCAAGGGAACCATTAATTTGGGGATCTGGTATCTGAAGGATTCTGGTTTTGAACTAATAGCTTTTTTAGACGCTGATCACGCAGGATGCTTAGATTCTTGGAAAAGTATTTCAGGTGGTTTGCAATTCCTTGGTGATAAATTGGTGTCATGGCAATCGAAGAAACAAGATTGTACATCGCTGTCCTCAACCGAAGCAGAATATGTAGCCATGTCAGCGTGTTGTGCTCAAGTCATTTGGATGAGAACACAACTCAAAGACTATGGTTACGTATTTGACAGAATTCCAGTGTACTATGACAATCAAAGTGCTATTGCGATCTCGTGCAACACCTTTCAACATTCGAAGTCCAAGCACATCGATCTTCGATATCATTTCATAAAAGAGCATGTGGAAAAGGGTATCGTTAAATTATATTTTGTGGGTACTGAACACCAACTGGCGGATCTTCTCACCAAAGCCTTAGCTCCTGCTAGGTTTACTGATTTGATCTACCGGATTGGCATGCGGTGTTTGACTTCAGAAGAACTGGACGAACTTTTAACACAATCTTAAAACAAGTCAAACACCAAAACCTCTTTTTGTAAATAAATTTTTCAAAAACAAAATAGAAAAATATAAAATCTGATAAAATTAAAAAATATTCTTCTATCTTAACTCTCTCAAACATTGCAAGTACAAATCTTCCGTCAACACTTTGTTCTATCAAAACTTTCATTATTTTCCCGTACAAGTGCTGAGGGGGAGAAAGTAGATATTTTTCAGTTTCATAAAACCTTGTACTTGCATGTTACCCAAATTGGTTGTATCTTTGATAATGGTGGATACATTTCTTGTTTTAAAACTCTCCTCGGACTCAAATTTGTAAAATTTCACTATTTCTAAAGTCGAGGGGGAGTGTCGTTATGTTTCTTTCTAAACTTTCACGTTTTGCTTAACCAAAGTGGATGTTATGGGTCTTGGTTGTAAATGATTGAGGTGGAGGGGTTATTTTTGCCAAATAAGAAAAGTAATTTCTTACAATACACCCCACCTAACTTTCCTTTCACATTTACTACCCTCATTATTATTTCAACCACCATCATCCACGCTTAATAATCAATACAAAATCCGTGCTACAAAATCTGAATTTGTAAGTGATTATAGTTTTGATTTGTGATTACAAACATAGGTTTTTAATCTTAAACGATTTCAACTGTTATATTTTCCAAACAAGTGATTTGTGTGTTCATACGCCTACGTGTATAAATAAAAACTTGGAAAATGATGTTTTGATGAAATGGTTTGTGTTAAAATGGTTAAAAACAAGTCTTATAATCATTTCCATCAAGATTTTTAACCCAGAAAACGTTTTATAATCACTTTCTATTTTAGGGTTTATGCGTGGATTTGGGTACTTTCATGTGTGAGTGTTTGAGGTTAATTAGATGCTTAGGATATGTTTGTTACTTGTTTAATTGAACAAATGCACCTTTGATTCATGCCTAGTAACAAAAATTTTGAAAAATTAAGCTTTAGGGTTTAAGTATGCGTATAAATTAGGTATTATTGATTCATTGTGTGTTTGATGTTAAAATCTGTTGGAAACCACTCATTTAGCATCTAAGATATCACATAAAACATTTGGTGAATTTCCCATGGTTGAATCACTTACGAGTAGGATTTGAATTTCTAGGGTTTATGTCTACGCGTAGAAATGTCTTACGCATATGAGATTTGTCATAAGTATGCCATGTGATCTTAAAAGGGATTGAATAACTTGTTAACATGAATGTTATGATTGATTTATTTCAGGCTTCTACGCGTGCCTGTTTCAGAATCAAGGGTACATGGATCTTACGCTTAAGGATCACCTTATGCGTAGATGTTACGCATAAGAGCAATCTTACGCGTAACTTATACGTATAAGGTTATACAATGGGACTACGCGTATCATGTGAAGGATATGCCTAAACTTGGATTTCTACGCACAAGGCTTGCTCTTACGAGTAAATCTTACGCATAAGTCCCTAACCTACGCTTACGCGTAAGCTCTGTGCTAAGAGTCCATTCCTACGCGTAAGCTTTCTTACACCTATGAGTGACTCCTACGCATAAGCTTAATCCTACGTGTATGGTTACCCTGTTTACGCATAAGCTTGCAAACCTAAGCTTAAGCCAAATTGTAACTAAATTTTTGAAATGTTACGCGTACAAACTTGTAATAAGTTAATCATAATGTCACTAAACCAAAATGTCACTAATAAGCTACAAAAAGTTAAAACGTTGTGTGATTATGTAAACTTTGGACATTAAACATTCAAAATTAACATACTCACGTAACTTATCACGTCAACTTTGTACTATTGGACAATATGTGACTTTGGACTCGTAACATTCATTAACATAACAAATTCAACAATTGGACAATAAAATCAACTTTTGGCTTACATAATGCCTTTCGATATGTTGGTTCTTTTGTTTCAATACCTTTCAGATCACAAAATGGACGTCATCATGGAAAATGTCAATGCACCAAATGAGCTCACAATGAATGATATCTTCCCAACTGATTACAACAAGAAAATTGGAAAGAATAACCTCAAGGTCGATTTTGAGAATTTCACGTGCTCAGAGTCATCATGCAGGATTGTTGTGGATATCCTCCAAACCCATCCTTACAAAAACATGCTCACCAACTCAGCAACTGTACCAGAAATCTACATTCACCAATTTTGGCATACAATGAAAAAGATTGATGGTCAAGATGCTGTCACGGTAACTTTAAATGATAAGGAAGTCACCGCCACGGTAGCAGATCTGCGAACAATTCTTCTTCCGCCTGCTATCCAACCTGCCGACTATGTAGCAATTCTAAGTGAAGAGGCTACATTGCAATTCATGGTCGATATTGGATATGATGAAGCTGCTGGAGTAATCACCAAGTACTCCACGGTCGATTTAAAGAACATTCCTTAACCGTAGAGGACTTTGTACATCATGATTGCCAAGTCTGTTTCTGGAAGAGACAGCGGTCATGAGCATCCTAAACTCATGCACTTACAAATGTTCTGGGGCATGGTCAACAAAATGCACATCGACTATGCAAGTCTGATTTGGGAAGACATGATATCCCACCTCAAGAAGCCTGGGACAAAAGTTCCCTTCATCAGATACACGAAGCTGTTGATACAGAATATTCTTGGGAAAAATCGGGATATCCCCTTGAGAATCAATGACCTCAAGAATCACTCTGCGTTGTATGAGCCTACGTTGAACATTGTCAGATTTAAAGACTCCTCAACAAAGAAACAAGGTGCAGTACTACTTGACTGCCTTCTCACTGATGATATCAAAAGTCTTTCATCGTATCGTCGATACCTAGAAGCTGTGAGTAAAGGCAAAGTCGGGTTCATGGATGAAAAGACTTCAGCTGTTCCAGTCTAGAAGATCAGAAGAGCAGGAAGCACTGGTAGCATTGAAAGCACTGGGAGCGCTTACAAGTATCCAAAAAGGAACCCATCTCGCAAGAAACGAGTTCCATCTTAGGGTGCTAGTCCTAATCCGAAACCGGCACTTAAACTAGAGGACGAAGACTTTAAGGATACTGAGTCTGAAGAGGTGGTTCGCTATTCCGAAACTGCAACAGATGAAACAACCTCACTGAGGTCAGATGACAAACCACCCAGTCCTAAATAAGACAAAGGGAAGACTCCAGTTGCTGAGGAAGAAGAAGAAAGTTCTGATGATGAAATTGAACCAAAGGATGAAGAGAGAGCTTACCACAAGACTCTCAAGTAGCTGAGATTGCAACACGTTGCTACTCAATTCAACATTCAACAAACCAGAGGCCCTAGAGGTTCCAGTGGTGGTGCACTAATCATACCAGTTCTTGATGCGGTTAATCAACCTGATAGGGGAACTGGTGCCACCGCTAAGGAATCTATAGAGCAGCAGCAGCAAAATTATGAGGTTCCATTCAATTTTGAAGAAGAAGAAGAACAAGAAAAGAATGAGAAGATAATTGATGAAGATGTTGAGCAAGAGGCTAAGGAAAAGGCTGAAGAAGAAGCTCGGGCTAAAGCTGATGAGGAAGAAAGGATTCGAATTGAGGCTAACAGTTTCATCCAAGACAATCCTGAACATAACCTAGAAAAAACTTCTGAGCCACCTAAAGACCCTGAGCCATCTCATGACTCATCTTCATCTGATTCATCATCTCATTCATCACCACCACCATCCAAAGATGCTACCACCAGATCATTATCCAGATCGATCAAGAAACCCAATGACACTTGGGCATCACATGCCAAAACCAAGATTGTTAAGGCTGTCAGGCAATCAAGAAAATGAAATGTGGTTAACAAGAAGTTGAATCAGCTAGCTGACAGGATTAACTTACTCGGTGATTTGATGAACGAGTTCTCGGAGGAAAGAGACCAGATCCAACAATTCCTCAACCGAGATATTCAGGGTGAAATGGACAAGACGATTAGGGACTACACTCATAAGTTCCTTCTCGACACCGTCCTTGGAGTCATGAAAGAAATGTTCCCAAGACAACTCTATCCATATCTGATGTCATTGGTCAAGCAAACACTTTTAACTACACCAGCGGTGATGCAAATCCAACCAGTTCCGCCTTTTGTTGTCACTGAAGCTGATTTGTTCTCAAAACTGATTATGCAGATGTCTCCCCGATATACAACTTTCACTTCTGATGAATCAAAACTTTTTGAGGCATTGCTTACATATCAACTAAAGACAACTTGCAAGGAAGGAGGTGGTCAAGAAAAGCGACCAAGAGACGATGATGATGCAGACAAGGATTCTGAAACTAAATGTCAGAAGAAAATAGGTGAATCCTCATCTATGCCTCCACCACCCCCAAAGACCACCACCATAGATAGATCATGTTAGGATTTAGAAAATACGGTTGTTAAAGAGTCGGTCACCTCAAGAATATGTATTCATTAGAAAGCTCGTAGTCGTAGTCATGTAATGTTAGTAAGTAGTTTCTTAAGTAACACCGTGGAGGATGAACGGGTCTTTACCCATTGTATGCCTGATCCACAGCATGAAGGATGCGTGTCTTGTAAGAACCTATAAATACCCTTTGCCTAGCATGGCAAAGGGTTGGAGCTTTCAATATTTATTTTTCTTTGTCTCACTAAGTTCCCTAAACTCTTCCACTTTCTCTCTCTAAAACCTCATTCTATACGCCCCTTATTGTGATTGTGTATGTTTTTATGAAAACCAATATGTTACAAATGGTATCAGAGCCATGGTTTGATCATTCATCTTTCATGTTCTTGGATTTCTAGTAGTTTTCATAAGGTTTTTGGGTTTGAATGAGTTTAGAGTAGTTTGCATCATTTGGATCATTTCTAGTGTTAAAGATTGGATTTGGATAGTACTTTTGTGTTTAGAATCATTATATGTGTTTAGGTTTTGATTTGGAAGGCTTGAATCATAGTGGTTGGGTTGTTTTTGGATTGAAAAGTGGTGTTTTAGAAAGTTTCCTTTAAGAGATTTGTGTCTCGGATATGTTTCATTGTATGCGATTTGTCCCAGTTTTTATGCGATTTGTCCCTCGAGAGATTGCTTATTGAAGCGATTTGTCTGTTTTTGTGAAGCGATTTGTGCACTAAACAATTTTTCTATTAAGACAAAACGACAAGAAAGGAAAAAGTAGTGGAAGTGGTGGTTGTACTTGTGTACTATGCGATTTGTCTGATATGCGATTTGAGGTTAAAGCGATTTGTCTGTTTAAGCGATTTGTCTGTTTAAGCAATTTGTCTGTTTAAGCGATTTGTCAGTTTGAGCAATTTGTCTGTTTAAGCGATTTGTCTGTTTAAGCGATTTGTCTGTTTAGCGATTTGTCTGCTTAAGCGATTTGTCTGTTTAAGCGATTTGGGAGTCAAGTGTGCGATTTGTCTTTTGAGACTTATTGTTTCTTCGTGTTACGATTTACGGTTTTCTCTTGATTTAGTAAAATCCCATGAAAGAATCTATTTTCCCGGTTTAATCAAAGTGTTGTGAAATCCCGTAGAATCCGTAATCATGTCTACAATCTCCTCTTCCGTTGATGATGATGTACAAGCTGCAGGATCTGACACTCGTCCTCCCATGCTGGACAGAACCGACTATGACTCTTGGGCTCAAAGAATCAGATTGTATTGCTTAGGAAAAGAAAATGGGGTTAACATACTTAAGTCAATTGATGAAGGACCTTATCAAGTTGAGACCAGAGACATTCTTGAAACTGCTGCTGATGGTTCAGTGATATTAGGATTGGATAGACCAAAGAAGTATGATGAACTTACTGATAAAGAGAAGAAGAGATACGATGCAGATATCATGGCTTCAAACATCATACTTCAGGGTTTACCTAAGGACATTTACAAGCTGATCAATCACAACACTGAAGCTAAGGCAGTATGGGACAATGTTAAGATGCTTCTCTCTGGTTCTGAATTGACTAAAGAAGACAGGGAGTCAGCTGTATGATGACTTTGAGAACTTTAAGATGAATCCAGGGGAAAGTGTTACTGAATATCATGTAAGATTCCACAAGCTTGTGAATGATATGAGGAATATCAAAATGACAATGCCAATTATTCAGCTCAATTCAAATTTTGTGAAAAACATGAATCCCGAATGGCACAAATTTGTCACTGCAGTCAAGCTAAACAAAGGTTTGAGGAACACAAATTATGAGCAATTGTATGCACATTTGCTCCAAAATGAGAAGCATGCTGTGTTTGAACGGATGATCCTTGAAAAGTTTAACAACAATGCTGGAAATGCAAGCTCTTCAAATGATTCAACTGCATTCTACACTAATGTAGGAATAAGTAATCTCAAGTCATACCTATCGGAAATAATAATCACAAACTCATTTCGGATCCAGGGTATAAGCCTCCAGAATCAGACACATTCATGGAACAGCTTGTCAATCAACTGGCTTTAATGGTCAAGCAGAACTTGAACTTCACCCCACACACCAACAATCACCTTAGAACTGCATCCAATCTTCACAATTATGCTATGGTTAAAGACGGAAAGGTAGTGGTGCAAAATGTGCAAGGAAGACATAATGCATACCTTCCACATAATGAACAAGGGAATGTTGGTGCTGGATATGGGAATGTTGGTGCTGGATATGGGAATGCTGGTGGTGGTGGTGGATATGAGGGTAATCAGAATCGTGGAAGGAACATGGCTCAGGGTCAAGTAAAGCCAATCAAGTGTTACAACTGTGGTGGAGAAGGTCACATCGCAAGGAATTGCACTCTTGCAAAACATCCACAAAATGCAGAGTACCTTAGGGACAAGATGCTGTTGGTGCAAGCTCAAGACAGTGGAGCTGTGTTGAATGAACAGCCATTGAGGGAAATGCCAGAACTTATGATGCTGATGTGGATGAACAGCCAGTGCAGGGTATGGGTCAGAACAATCCCAATGCATTTCAAGTTGTAGATTGTGATGCATTTGATTCAGATGTTGATGATGAACCAACTGCCCAGACCATCTTCATGGCTAGTATCTCACCAATGGTAACTCCAAGGGCTTCAACACCAAAACAGGCCAATCCTTCCAGGGAATCTATCATTTCAGAGGTATTCAAACTATACGATGAGGTTGATGTGAAAAAGATGCATGACAAAGTACAATCTACTGAAATTATTGAATAAGATATTGAAAATATGGGTAATAGCAATGTTGTCCCATATGATCAATATGTGAAGCAAGATGGAAGTGAATATGTACCAAGTGATGCATCTTTTGTAGTCAAAGATGACTATGTTTTAGATGAATACACTGCATATGCCATTGATGATTCCATAACCTCTGAACTTAATGCCTATAAGGAACAAGTTGCCATTTATGAACAACGTGCTAAGTTTGAATTGACCATCCGTGAGCAGGAGATGGATAACCAAATACGTACAGTCATTAGAAAAAGTAACTTTAGGGAAGAAATGTTAAAACAAGAGTTAAAATCCTTACAAGAAAAGCTTATTAAAACTGTTAAGCAAAAGCAAGAACTTCAAGAAAATGTAAAAGTGCTTAACCAAGAATTTAATGCTAAGGAATCAAAACTTTTGAATGACTTTCCAACCTAAAAACTTTGAAAAACAAAATTGAAAACAAAATGTACATACAAGGGAACACTATTCAGACTGCTCACATGATCACTAAGCATAGAGTCTTAAGCGATAAACATAGCATCCCCCTTGTAGAGGTACCCAATCCCGAGTATGGAAAAGTTGCTAGAGCTGCACAAAAGGTAGTATATGATGGTAATGAGATTCTTAAGCCTAGGCAAACACGATCATGTATAGGATGCACTGATGAGGATAGAAAATTTGAAGAAGCTTCTAGGGTGAAAATGGCAAAGAAGTTAAATGATCCTAAGTGTACAAAGTATAATATAACGTATAAATCCCATGATTACACTAAGGAAAACTGGATTTCCTTGAACATGTTTAAACCTCAAACTCAACTAACCCCTTAACAAGTTTTCTAGAAGAAAGATATAGATAAGCAAAAGGCAGATAATCTTGTTACAAAGAATCCCCTTTGTTGGAAATTGCCTCCAGCCACTGTGTATCCTCCAAATACACCAATGCATTTAGTGCCTAGAAATCTTCCCACTAATAACAAGACCTTAATCAGCCTTTATGTAGTTTACCAACTATTTGTTGATTTTTAGAAAACATGTAAGAAGAGAATGACACCCACTGGGATAACTGAAGGGGAAAGGGGTTTTGAACAAACGTGTTAGAAGAGATTCACACTCACTGGGATAACTGAAGGGTAAAGGGGTTTTGAACAAACTAAAGAATGCTATTTAACTGAGGTCATGCCTTTCTTTAAACAACTTAAAGAACAATTTGAGAGTCTTCAAAAGGGGATGGACACAGAGATTAACGAAATGAAAAAGATGTTTAATGATATGGAATTTGAGGTCAGTATGTATGAATGTGAGCTTAAGAGTAATGAAATTGAGATAAAGAATCTGCACATCATTAATGATAATTTGATCTCTCAATGTGTTACTCAAGATGTGTTCTACACTGTTACAAATTATTCTATTACTGCGTCTTAATTTCATAAATTAACTGTTGCATTAAAAGTTTCCCATGATCGTGTCATTGAGCTTGAAACCACAAATTCAAAATTGCATGATAAAGTTGAACAGGATGATCATGATAACTTGGTCAAACATTTTTCTAAATTGGTCAAAGAAAATGTTAAAACCTCAAATTTCAAGACATCCTCGGATGCTCCTGAGTTTGATGCAGTTTTTGAAATAAGCAAACGTGATGAACAGATTCGAGCTCATTGTAACACGATCAAAAGATTGAAAACCCAAATTTCACAATTGAAAGGTGATAAGAATAATGTTAATGGCTCCCAAATGCCTCCTCCCTTAGATTCTTAGAATTCTCAAAACTTTCATCTTCAAAACATCATTAATGTTTTACAACAAGAAAATGAGAGTTTTCTTGAAGAAAATGAAAAAGTTAAACAGCATTTCAAAGAGTTATATGATTCAATGAAAGTCACTCGTGACAAGAACAATGAAAAAATAACTTCTTTACAAAAGGAAATTGAGAATCTGAAAAGTCGGATAAAAGGGAAAATGCCACTAGTCTGTGATGAGAATTTTGTATCAAAGGCGTCTGCGGATTCTAAGTATGCTGTGACTATAAAGTATATTACCCCTCATCTTAGAAATAACTAACGTGTGTGTCAAGAATATTTTTCGTATCTTAAGGATAGTCTAGAATGCCTCCGTGAGATTGTCGAAGAGGATAGCATAAATAAACCACTTGATAGAGAAGTTAGGTATGCATGCTTATATGCCAAACGATCTCAGGAGCTTTTAGAATGTTTAAGAGCAACATGCCCTAAATCCTTTTGTACTAAAGATAAAGTCATTATGCCTTGTTCTATGCCTAAAGTTAAACATGTGAACTTTGATGTGCCTGCTAGTACTTCAGATCCCAACACATCTAGATCAGGAACGCAAAAAGTAGCAAAACCAACTAATGTTCCCATCATTCCCTCTACAGGAGTAATCAGTTACATTAAGACAAGCGGGTCAAAGCCTCCAGGCAATACAAAGCAAGATAGGACCTTGCAAGCTAAGAGTGATCAATGGAAGAAAGTAGAAGACCACCCTAGGAACAATAAGTTTGTGTTGAATAAGATGAATCATGTTGATTCTAGTATTAGCTATAAGCGTACTGTAATTAATTCGAATTCTGCTACTACTTGCAAAACATGTAATCAATGCTTGATTTATGGTATTAATCATGAATATGTTGTGAATGATTTGAGTAATGCTGTCAAATCTCCGAAAAAAATTGTTAATACTAGAAAACAGGATAAGAAGGTCAGAAAAACCAAGGTGGAAGAGAGCTAGAACACATTGGAAACCAACTGGAAGAAAATTTAGTAATGTAGGTTATCAATGGATACCTACTGGCCGTAAATTTAATCTTAATGAGTTATGCCCTAAATTATTTAGATCAATGCCCATTAGGAAATGGATGCCTACTGGTAGAACTATACCTTTAAGAAGTGAACATACTTTGAATAGATCTACTGTTACTACTAGCTCGACATCTAACTCTAATGATATCATTGTTTCTGCTTCTGATGTGGGTGTTCCAATCTCATTTACTAACCAAATGGAACCCATTCTCGCATGGGGATCCTAATTGTCCAGTTATCCATTCTTGACTGTGTTCAACTGCAGGTCGTTCAAATCGTTCTGTGGTACCTGGACTCATGCTATTCCAAGCATATGATTGGAGATCGCTCGCGGCTCATGAACTTCGTGAGTAAATTTATCAGGACCGTTAGATTCAGGAACGACCATTTTGGGGCAATTATGGGTTATGGAGATTATGTGGTTGGTGATAGTGTAATTTCCCGGGTATATTATGTTGAAGGTCTTGGTCATAATTTGTTTTCTGTCGGTCAATTCTGTGATTCTGATCTAGAAGTGGCCTTTAGAAAACATACTTGTTACGTTAGAGAACTTAATGGTGTGGAACTTTTAAGAGGAAAATGTGGAAGAAACTTGCACACCATCTCTATCGAATACATGATGAAGTCCTCTCCAATCTGCTTGTTATTAAAGGCCTCTAAAACAAAGTCATGGTTATGGCATCATCGTCTCAATCACTTGAACTTCGGAACCATAAATGATTTGTCTAGAAAGGACCTCTTAAGAGGTTTACCCAGATTGAAGTATGAAAAAGATCATCTTTGTTTAGCATGCCAATTGGGAAAAAGCAAGAAATATGCCCATAAACCCAAACCTGCAAACTCAGTTATGGAAGTTCTTCATACTCTTCACATGGATTTATGCGGACCCATGAGAGTGCAAACAATAAACGGGAAGAAATATGTGTTAGTCGTGGTTGATGATTATTCTCGGTTTATTTGGGTTAAGTTTTTTAGGTCAACGGATGAAACTCCAGATGTCATCATCAAACTTATTAAACAACTATAGGTTCGACTTAATAAAACTGTCAGAATTATCCGAACAGACAATGGAATTGAGTCTGTTAACAAAGAACTGAGTTAGTTCTATGAAAGCATTGGAATCAGCCATCAAAGAAGTGTTCCACGTACTCCTCAACAGAACGGTGTAGTTGAAAGACGAAATTGGACTCTTGTCGAAGCTGCAAGAACTATGCTAATTTTCTCAAAGGTTCCAATGTTTCTCTAGGATGAAGCCATTGCCACTGCTTGCTACACCCAAAACCGCTCTCTTATTCACACCTCTCATGGAAAGAATCCTTACGAACTTGTCCACAACCGAAAACCAGATCTATCTTTCCTTCGTGTTTTCGATGCCTTATGCTATCCAACGAATAATTGTCAAGACTTAGGAAAGTTAAGAGCTAAGGCGGACATTGGAGTTTTTGTTGGTTATGCACCAAACCGGAAGGGTTACCGAATCTACAATAAAGGAACCCGAGATATCATGGAAACTATTCACGTCACGTTCGATGAGCTGTCTGAGCAAATGGCTCCAGGACAATCAAGTTCTGGACCCGCATCTCAACTTTTATCTTATAGTCCTATCAGTTCCTCTTTTGTACAGAATCCCTCACTTGCAGCTCCATATGTACCTCCTTCTGAAGAAGATTTGAAGAAACTGTTTGATCCAATGTTTGATGAATATTATGAACCTATTGTTAATGATCATTCTACACCATCAACAGTGGCGGCTTCTAATCCAATCAACACAAATAATCCATCTGTTTCAATGACTCTGTCTCAAGAAGCGCCAGCTTCAGATCACTCATCGTCATCCTCAAATCCTCAATCTTCAGTTGTACATCATGGAAATGAAGCTGTAAATTATGATGAAGATAACCCTTTTGCTACTCCCGAAGATGCTCCATTTGAGAACATATTTGCTCCTGAACCAACTTTAGAACCATCTTCATTAGGAGATCCAAACTCTGCTACTTCAGTCCCTCAACAACAACCACACGAGCAACTTAGAAAATGGACACATGACCATCCATTGGACAACATCATTGGGAACCCTTCTCGTCCAGTATCCACTCGTAAAAAACTTGCAACTGATGCCTTGTGGTGCTTCTTTAACTCCGTACTATCTAAGGTCGAACTAAAAGATGTTTAAACAGCCATGACTGAGGACAACTGGTTCAATGCCATGCAAGAAGAAATTCATGAGTTCGATCGACTAGATGTATGGGAATTAGTACCTGCTCCTGACTGTGCTATGATCATTGCTCTAAAATGGATTTTCAAAGTAAAACTTGATGAGCATGGTGATGTGCTAAAAAACAAGGCTCGACTGGTTGCGAAAGGATACCATCAAGAAGAAGGTATTGACTTTGAAGAATCATTTGCTCCAGTTGCACATATAGAGGCAATCCGAATCTTCGTGGCTAACGCTGCTAGTAAGAACATGGTAGTCTATCAGATGGATGTAAAGACCGCTTTTCTTAACGGAGATCTGAAAGAGGTTGTATACGTCAGCCAGCCTGAAGGTTTTGTGAATCCAAAGCATCCTACTCATGTCTATCGCTTGAAGAGGGCCCTTTACGGTTTGAAGCAAGCTCCAAGGGCATGGTACGACACGCTATCAAAGTTTCTTCTATCTAATGGATTCAGCAAAGGAGTAGTTGATCCGACATTGTTCACCAGAAAGTCAGGCAAACACTTAATTCAGGTTCAAATCTATGTTGATGATATTATTTTTTCCTCGACTAACCCCAATGAATGTGACCGTTTTTCTAAGGAGATGGGCTCCAAATATTAAATGTCAATGATGGGAAAAATGTCATTTTTGTTGGGATTACAAATTTCACAAAGTCCCGGAAGCATTTTTATCAATCAATCTAAATATGCAAATGAGATCTTAAAGAAATTTGGATTTGATTCTTGTGACCCTGTTGACACTCCCATGGTGGAGCGTACTAAACTGGATGAGGACCACTCAGGGATCATGGTTGACCAAACTAAATATCGTAGTATGATTGGATCCCTGATGTACCTTACCGCCAGTAGACCAGACATTCTGTTCGCTGTATGCATGTGTGCTAGATACCAGGCTAAGCCTACCAAAAAGCACCTTGAAGCGGTTAAATGGGTCTTTCGGCATCTCCAAGGAACCATCAACATGGGACTTTGGTACCCAAATGACACCGGTATGTCACTAACAGCCTATGCAGATGCTGACCATGCAGGGTGTCAAGATACACGTCGAAGCACGTCAGGAGGTGCTCAGTTTTTAGGTGATAAGCTTGTGAGCTGGTCTTTAAAGAAACAAATGAGTACCTCAATATCCTCTACAGAGGCAGAATATGTAAAACCCTAAAAATACGAAAAATGTTAAAAGACTATTTTACCTTTAAAATAGTCAAAATTCTAAAATACGTAAAATACGTAACGTTCATTAAATGAGATTAAAACCTAACTTATAAATAAGCATAAGACCTAACGTGCCAAATAGATAATCAACATTTGCCACGATAAAATAAAAGCCACGATTATTAAAATTTAATGAGTCGACTAGCAAGAAGAAAATATTAAACCACTTATGCAATGTTTCGGCCAAACCCAAGTTTTCGGCCCATGCTCTCTTTTCTTGTGAACCGATTACCATCACAGCCCATGGGTCGGTTTTGTTTTCCTTTGAACCGATTCTCACACTAACCCAATATGGGTCGGTTTCTTGTAAGCAGATTCTCACCCAAACCCACAAGGATCGACATGTATAAATACCACCCCAATGTCTCACAATGAAACCCTAGTTTCTAAACCCTAGTCACGGCACCAAAAGCTTCAGCTCTTCTTTTTCTTTTCTTTCCGTTCGACTGCAGCTGTGAGAAGTGGTGGTGCTTGGTGTTTTGCTCCGAGCCACGCTAAGGTAAGCGACTCCCTCGTCTCAACTTTTTCTACGTGCAACTTACATTAACTTTAAACTTGTAAGATAAAAACCCATTCGAATTGAACAAGAGTCACGCATTAAAAATATTGTGACCGTATAGTATGTATATGTTGCGCGTTTGCTGTTTACATACGAATTCAGAACTTTATAAACAAGTTGCAAACATGCATCATTAGGGTCGACGCATAAAATCACGAATAAGAAGTCACATATATTAAGTCGACGCATGGGTGTAGGATGTGAATGTGTTGCTATATTTGAAACGTAAATAAATTTGAGCATGGGACTAGTTAGTCGTGTTAATAAGCTACGTGTTGAAACAATACACCTCACATGTAATTACTGTTGTGATTTGGTTAGGTGTCGATGTGCATGCATGAGTTTGATTCTTTTTCTGTTCGGTTTTTCACAAGTCCTGGGCCAAGAGATGGGTCATTAAAATCCGTAGCACGTGAGTCAATTTAACACTCGTTAATATGATACTAAAAGTTTGGGAAAAACCCTAGGTCATAATTAGGGTCGATTAGGGTTAAGAAGCTAGGTGTGTTGATTCGTTATTTCATGTGAAAATAGAAAGTTTTGAGGTCATTAATAACTGTTGATTTAACGTATAACGAGCTAGTATTAAGGGTGTTGTAAACATGCGTGAGTTATGATTTTATGCAAGGAGTCAAATATCATGAATTAAAGTATTGTATGCATGGTCTCATTAAGGTGGTGTTCGAACAATGTTACGTGTGAGTCTTGGTTAATCATGTAAGTTATGAAGGCTTGTGTAAACTATTTTGAAAGAAAGTCCTAAACTCCGTTCTTGACATTTATAAACCCTATACTTTGAAAGATGATCATATAAGCCTCAAATAAGATATTTATCATATTAAACTTTTAAGTTTACCATTTATCTTTTGTAACACAAAAGTTTGGCTAATTAATGATTAAGACTCTAAAATGTCGTAATTCCGTCCGTCACTAAGAATAAGAATATACTTACAACTCTAAGAGTGTGAATGCGATAAATCCGTTATAACTTAATGATGCTAACAAGTATTAAATAAATCATAATCCGTGTAGATTCGTTGAAGGAGACGCGACGTTATATCTTCGTGATTCACTCATTCGTTTGCTTTTCTCTCATTTTCTTTAAGGTACAGATATTCTGACCTTTTCAGTAAAGGTTCCTTATGATGTTTTCTTTTCGTTAGCTTTTCTATTTCAATTATTAGGGTTTCCAATGCCATTGCTATGAACCCTTTCTGATTGTTTGATCTGTTGCTTGTTTGAAACACCTGTTTTATTGAATCATGCAATATCTGATTTGAACGTTATGTTAGAAAGACTTTGATATGCACTGATTGGTCCCGAACCGTCAAGTTTTATCACGCAAGCTGACCACTTGTGAATGGTCAACCGTAACAAACTTCAAACAGTCTGGAACCAAAGCAATGAAGATCAGGAGAGTATAGTGTTTCCCCAGGTCGTTAAGTCCCAACGAGCTGTGCGAGAATAATCAAACGAATAGTGATCGAGAGGATTTGAACGGAAAAGAGATATGATTGATTATACCTAAAGAAAAAGTGTATAATTACAGGGGCTTAAATGCAAATTAAAGAAAATTAAAAAGATAAACTATATTAAATAAACGCTATCACTATTTTTAAACTGATGTTTTTGACTTTTCTTTTATAAAACTTAAATTAAAAACTACGTGACGTACACAAGAAAATGTGAAACTGGAACAATATTAATCCTAAAACTATAAAAATGACATTTTTACAAACCTAATGATAAGAGAAAATTTTTAGAAAAAGAAAATTATTTTTAAAACTATTTATCTAATTATTATTAATTAAAAAATGATTTTACTTATTTAATTATACCCTAAAATACAAGAAAATATGAAATAAAGCAAGTAAAATGAAATTATGACTTAGAAAAATATAAAATAACTAAATAGAATTTTCAAAACTAATTTTGTATTTTTCTGATTATTTTTCTATTTTCTATGAATTAAAAACTATTTTTAACTAATTAAATTGCTAAAAATTACAAATTAAACTATGAAAAATCTGGAAAAATAATTTTTTGACTTTTTATATTTATCTTAACCTAGGAAAAATGAAAACTTATTTTTTTGAAACTTTTCTGAATTAATTGTATTTAAAGCTAATTAAAAATGCCTAAAAACTGTTTTAAATGAAGAAAAATAGTAAACAGTGCTAGAAAAATATGAAAAATTCAGGAAAAGTCTAAAACAATATTATGAATCTAAGAAAAATATAAAAAAAAGTGGCTTATGTGTAGGAAAATGAAACTGCAGTTACAAGTGCTTATAAATAAGCACTTGGAATAAGCCAAAGGCCACAAGCTGGGCACCAATCTAACACAGAAGCTATAATAAGCTAAAAGTACTTAAAAACAACTTATTACAACTATCCTAGACCACTGAAATGCAAACTACACAGATTTGGCTATTTGAGATTAAGTTCTAAAACAGATTTTGGCTACCACTTTGTAGCTTAAAGATAAGCTACCCAATAAGCTGGAACTGAAAAACAGAAGTTGGAACCTAAACTAGACCTGGTTAGCTACTTGTAGACCAAAGACCAGACCTGGACAAGCTCTTATGAGCTTGTGACAAGCTCTGCAAGAAGCTGAGAAATCAGCACTGGTGACTATGCCCTGTCACAGGGCATTTTTGACCAGATGGACAAGCTCATTTGGAGCTTATAAAAAATTTTAAAAAATCTACAAAAATGATATTAAGAAACTAGACCAGTTGAAGTTTTTAAACCCCAAGTTTCACTTGATTTGAACCAAAAATGAGTCCATGAAAAATCCTCCTTGTTTGGTGAAAACTGGACTTTACACTTTTTTTTTACTTTTGAGCAGTTTTGATATTTTGACTTAAGTGAACTTTGAGCTTAATTTGTGGACTGAATATGTTGTATTATGATGAAATAAGCTTAATGCAATCTATATCTATGATTTCTAAACACAAAACAAGTTTTTGATTTGACAAAATTCCAACAGTTAAGAATTTAAGACAAATCCTAGATCATTTTGACTTTTACTGTCTTGATGAACAATTGAAGGACTCAAATGATTTTAACTACCTATATTAAGACTGAGTCTGCAATTATCAAGTGCAAACCAAGGCTCAATATCAGATAAGCCTACTGATCCAAACATTGCTTATATCACTGTTTTGCAATTTAAATGAGCTAATCCACTGCACTAGTTTATATTATTGATTAAACTGAGTCTAATTACTCTAATTACCACTAAATAAACAGGCCTAAACCATTTAATGACCAAAGATTCAAACACAAGTACAATAGGCAAACTGAGTTAAAAATGGAAACGAGATAGAAACTCACAAATGTCCAACTTATTTGTGCAGCTTAAACAGAACCCAAACCAAACTAAGCTACTCAAATCCAACCCAAATCAACTCTGCATCAACCCCATTCCATTTCCAAACCTGCTTAACCAAAATCTCTTCTCAGTTGACTTTTGTTGACTTTTTAGCACTTTTGATTGAAACTGTTTCTTAAACTTACCAAAAGCTATAATGAGCTTAAATAAGCTTGTTTGGATTTAAAACTAAGCTATTAGAAGCCTGAAATTAAGTACATGAATCTAAATTTTTCAACAGTAAACTCAAAATCATGAAACTTTAATACAACTTGAATTAATACTTGAAAATAGTCTTAATACACTGGAATAACTTAATTTAATACAATTCAACTTGAAATTACAACTTTTGACTTAAACTAAAACATTGAACTTAAAAACGACATATAGGAAATTTTAAAACTAAATTCTACCACTCTCTTTGCTTCTCTTCCTTCTCTTTTATACACCAAATTCCTTCTCTCACCTCTCTGAGCAAATCCCATCATTAATCTTGTCCATTGGATGAGTTGAGACCAAATTGGCCGTTTGATCAATTTTGGCGGGAAAGATGGTTTTGACCTTGGGCTTCTGAATTTGCAACTAGGAGGGGGGGGGGGTTGGGATTAATTGTGGTGTATAAAGTTGGTAGACATGATGATGAGGGGGGAGGGATAAGGTGAGGTGATGGGAATATGTTGCAGGCAACTTGGGAAGGGGATAAGCCAGTGGGAGGGAAAGGGTTGTTTGATTGGGGTTGACCAGGGGTCCAAAAAGGAGGGGTCAAGGGAATGGCAGGGGTCACAATGGTTTTGGCAGGGGATCAAAATACAAAAGGGGTCAAAGCTTAGTTATTATTTCAAGGACCATTTGTGCAATTCTGATTTTTTTGAGGGACCAATTCTGCCATTTTCCAAAGTTGTTTCAAGGGATCAAAATTGACAAGTTTCAATAGTACAAGGACTATTTTTGACATTTTCAAACTTCCAGGGCCCAAAATTGACATTTTTGAAAGTTTAGGGACCTAAGTTGTAAATTTGCAATTTTAAATCTCAAGGACCAATTTTGACAACTCATGAATCCCTAGGGACTTGAAATGATATTTTTCTTTATTTTGTTTTACCAGGGACTGTTTTTGACAACTTTTGAAACTTGGGGGACTAAAACTGCTAATTATGCAAACTTGATACTTTTTTCACCAGATTTTGATATTTTTGCATTTAAAACACATAAAACACTTATTTGTGATATTTTTATCATTTTGATGCATTTCTGAGTGTTTTCAGATGTTTTTGCAGTTTAAATGGTACAAAAATGATGAGTATTTAGACACTCATCAATCCCCCACACTAAGATATTGCTAGTCCCTAGCAATGTTTTGAGAAAAATTTAATGGATTTCGTCTCTTTTCCAAAATCCATTACTTCTGGAGTAGCCAAATGTTTCAGTTCAAGTAAGAACCTTGGTACACTGATAACCAAATGATTTTTAGCAAACCATCAGCTTTCAACGGATTTGATTTGTCTTTACCAGAAGCCGTTTTCTTCTGGACTAGCCAACTCTTCACTAATTAAAGATATGGTGAGCTGAACACCATACAATTTTGGGCAAATTGCAAGCCGTCAACGGATTTGAGATATCTTTACCAAGAGCCGTTTGCTCCTGGATTAGTCAATCCTTTTGTTTATTAGACATGGCGGACTGATAACCGTAAGTTGAGTAAGTGCAAAACACTTACTCCAAAAAACATTTTGCCCAAAAATGGGGGAATTGGGTGGTATAATTACATGATAAAATTCGTGAGAATTCCCCCCCCACACTAGAAATGAATATTGCCCTCAATATTCAAAGTACCGGCGGTTATGCCGAAACATAGAACGTAAAAGGGAAATACTACGGCCATTATTTAGCAAGATATATATATATATATATATATTTTTTTTTGAAACTTATATATATATACAACATGTGGGGCAACTCCCCCACACTAGGGTGGTACACACGGGTGAAAACCCATGTAGCATGCTACTGTTTTTGATTCCCGAGTCGCTAGCTTGACTCGATCCCTGCATTCATTGGTTCATGGGGAAAGTTTGTAGATCCGGGACAACCACAGGAGGAATGTCCTCTCCAAAATAATGCTTCAATCGATGACCATTCACTTTAAAGTTTGGACCATCGGGGTTGAGATAACTCAATGGTTCCATATGGAAATACTTTAGTGATGGTGAATGGTCCAGACCAGCGAGATTTTAGTTTTCCCGAGAAAATCTTCAATCTTGAATTGAAAAGAAGGACTCGATCACCGACGTTGAAAACGCGGTTTTTGATCTTTGAGTCATGAATCTTCTTTGTCTTTTCTTTATAGATCAATGTTGAATACACACAGACCTTGATAGATCTTAAGCACTCGGAGATCGTTAGTGTTGCCTATGTAATCACAAGCAAACTAATAGAAGATCTCTACAACTCGTATTTTGTAGCGGAAAGTAAATACAAGTTATAATAACTAAGAACTCTTTGATCCTCTATGGATCTTTTGATTATAGAAACTCTATGTTTCGGATATATTACAAGACTTGAAAGACTTAAGAAAAGCTTTTTCTATTACAAACTATAATGGTTCCTTTTATAGGCAAGAAACCCTAATGACTCACGAGCATTTACACTGTATGCTCCTAATACAAACGCATGCATCTAGACAAGCATGCAACTAATCATATTGTTTTACTAATCATATTGTTTATTCTGAGTAAGCTCTATACAATACGGCGCCAACCTATCTTTCATACGGCGCTGACTTTTACTACATACTGAGCTCATCTCTCCTACGTGGATTCGCACTTTCAGCAGCAACACGATATCTGCTTTAACACTTCTGCTGAAGTGTGACTTCAGCAGAATCCATTCTTCTTCGGCAGAATCTCTTCGGTAGATACTTCGGCAGAATCAGTAGTTTACCTTAATTCCCAACAATCCTCCCCTAAACTGGAATTTGACTAGGTTAAGTTCCAGTTTCCTTGATAGATCGTTAAAACTGTTGAGGATTGTACCATCTTATGACAAAATTTCCAAACAAGATCCTCCCCATATCTTAAACACTTCTGAGCTATGAAAGTCCAGGTTCTTGAGGATCAGCAACAAAGATTCAGAAGAAGAACATCTCTATGATGACTGAACTGTGAAACACCAGATCTTTGCAGCAACATATGACATCATGTACATCAAAACATATAAGTTCAATACTATTCTCATCACTTCCAGGTGTGTTAACTCCTGTGAGAGGTGAATCATTGAAATTAATGGGTTTGATGTCTCTTTACCAATAGCCATTACTACTGGAGTAGCCACATGTTTGAGTTCGAAAACTATGGTACATTGATAACCATCTGATTTATTGGCAAACCAGCAACCATATAAACGGATTTGACTTGTCTTTACCTGCAGCCGTTTGCTCAGGACTAGTCAATTCTTAGAATTGGTGAATTGAGAACCAAATATGGATTCAGTTGCCTTTACCACATGCCATATACATGTGGGCTAGCCAATTCTTGGATTCCAAAAAGGAATGGACCATGGTGAATTGATGACCATACAACCCTCAGCAGTTAAGCATGGGTGGTTGCAGACCCTATGATTTTGAGCAAACCATTACAGCTATCAACAGATTTGTTGTGTTTTTACTAGAGCTGTACCCTTTGGACTAGCCAACTCTTTGACATACACAAGGTACATCAGGTGAGTTAAAAACCATCAGAATTGGACAACAAACAAACCTGCATAAAAGTTAGTTTTAACTAAAAATTGAAAAATTAACACAGGAAAAGACAGGTATACACATAACACAAATAAAAAGCAACAAAACAAAGTAATGCAGAGGGTACCAAGTGTCCTGATATGGATGAGGATGAGTCCTATTGTAGTTGTTGAAGTTGAGTCTTGATCAATCCCACCAATGTTAAAGCAGACTGTCTTTCATTGCCCACAGGATCTGGAGGAATTTCCAATTTCTGACTCAGCATCTTTTCCATAAGTCTTTTGGGCAAAGGATACTTTCTTTCAGAAAACATGCAGACAGTGATTCCACCCTTAGTCTCAAGCACATGCACACGAGGGAGAGGATAGAATCTCCAGGATGCAAGCTTCCACCGATGTGAGTTTTCCCAAATGGAATGTGCTTTGCTATTGGGAATGTGAGAGTTTAACAGGACTTGAAGATCTCCTGGTAAGAACATCCCAGAACCTTGTGGTTCCTTGTTGCAGTAATAGGTGGTAACACGAGTGAACAGAGAAAGTAAGTCTGCCCTGTCTACCAAGTGTAGAATTTCCTTTAGAAAGGTGAATTCCATTGAAGTGGAGTCCCGTCGATGAATGACATTCATCTCATCATCCTTCAATTTCCAATCTACCACCTCATCTGAATTTCCATCAGGAAAATCAGCAGCAGAGCCCTCAATAATGAAAGTTGAGTTATCAGCTTCAAGATCTACTGGAGATCTTTTGGCCATTCTCTTTGTCCTCCTACCAGGTTTATAGATTTCCCCAGAGGGAGCATTTTCATCTTGAACACTTGTGATAAGACTTGAAGAGGTAGAGGGAGACTTAGTTGGAACACGAAGTGCATTCATCCTGTGAAGCATCTTTATTGACCTTTTTGTTTTTATTTCAGCGAGATCAGCTTCCTTAACTTCGGAATCTTCTATTTTGACCACGGGTGCCACAGATGAAGTGGGGGCTAATATATCAGGTGCTTCAGGAGAATTGGAAGATGGTTCAGCAGATGGACCCTTGTCAGTATAAGAAGCAACTTCAACAGATGCTTCAGTAGGAATGACTGGAGATGATTCCTTGGCTGGAGCATCATCAGACTTGAGTCTTTCGGCTTCTGGAGCAGCTTCATTCTCTGTAATCCTTCTCAAGTGGATAGAATGTGCTGAAGATGATGATTTGTCCCTCATGATCTGATTGTATTTGCGAAACAGGACATGATCAGGAAAAGCCTTTACTTGTTTCATTGTTAAGCCAGAGTTGTACATCGAGCATTGATTTTTCACCACCCTTCTCATTTCATCTTTAGTAGGAGGTTTCTCTTTGTCCTTCTGAGCTTTGATGGCCCTCTTTTGTGCGATAGCTTCTTGCTTCCTTTGTCTTCCCTGAGCCATCATTCGCTCCACATAATTGTCACTGAGGAAATCTCCACCTAGTATACTTTGAGCAAGAGAAGGTCTTGAAATGACTTGCTGAGTTAGAATATCCCAGTGTTCAGCAGGCATCTGAACCCTCATTGCATCCAGTTCTCTTCTTCTCTCAGGAGTTAAAGATGAAAATTCCTCTGTTTCAAGTTGATGAGCCAATACTTCACTTTCTTTTGACTTCTCAAACTCAGCCAATCTAGTTGCTTGACCTAGTCTTTCCTCCTCACTCACCAGGTCTGGACCAAGCTCATCTTCAGTTATTACATCTTTCCCTTTATCATCAGGCTTCTTGGCACACTCTTCTTCAGTTAAATCAACGACAGGAACCTCAGTAGCAATATCAACTGGAGTGGTCATGGCAACAACATCAGAAAGATCTACTGAAGGTGAAGAGCCTGACGGTTCTTGAACAGAGGAAGATTGACCATGATTTGAAGATGCATCCTCCATTTGCACATCAGCAGATGCAGCCTTGTCAACATCAGGTTCCTTTGAAGCTTCAGAAGATACCTTATGAATATAAGATCTCTTTCTTCTTTTGTAAAGGACAGGTTCCTTCTTCTTAGAGGAGGCATCAACTACTGATGAAGGATCATTGAGAGAAACATCAGCCAACATATCCAGAGACTCAAAATGAGGTACTTCTTGTTCTTCATCAGAAGAAACCACAAGCTTCCTTTTGGAGGTCCCTTTCAGTTTGTCCTCTAATTCCTTGACTTGATTCTGCAGATCTTCAATCTTACTTCCAAGAGAAGACTTGGTCTCTGCAAGCTCCTTTTTCAGACTAGTAACCTCAGCAGCATACCTGTTGACAAGAGCATAGACAGATGAAAGTGTAATAGGGTCCTCAGCTCCACCAGCAGATTGCTCTGTGGTAAGGGGAGCTTCATTGGACCTTTCAGCAGTAATATGGTCATGCTCAATGTGAGGAAGATCTTCATTGAGAGGATCCCTAACAGGACTTGGTGTGGGTAGTCTATTAAGATCAGACTCATCTTGAGTAACTAGTGTGGGTGTTGGACTGGGACAGGGTGGCTGGACTGGAGCAACATGAGTTGCTTCAACAGTTGATGAAGGTCCCTCATCTATGTTAACTAATGGATTACCATCAGTAGCAACATGTGAAGTAGGAGGATCATTTGTCACATTCTCCTCATCAGCAGCCTCATTACCTTGTGGCAACATGGCTGCTAGCAAGGGATGATGTTCCCCCTGAAAGTTGGTTCTCATTGTTGCAAACAATTTAGCAGTTAAAGTACCTATAGGATAAAAAGATTGGGCTTGGGTAGTGGTGTCTAAAATCATTTGCAGAAACCTTGGGTACATTAAAAATTTACCCTTTTTCTTTTGAATATTTTCAACCATGTTTTCGAAAATATACCTAGAAAAATTGAAAGTTACCCCTTGAGAAAGACACACAATACCATATCCCAGTTGGGTAGAGAACTGGTCCCATCCTCCAGTCTTGTTGCTCATGCATTGAAGCAGCATGTGAACCAGGAACCTCCACTTCGGGCAGAGTTCCTTCTTCAGCCACATGTCAGTTCTTGTTCCTCGATAGCCAATAGCTCTTAGCCCATTAAGCACATCTTCCTGATTAGAGTAAAATACTCCATCAGCATCTTCCAAGTGAAGCTTCCTCCTAATTAGGTCCTCTGTAACTATGTATTCTGTTTCATCAATCACAACCCTAATCTCTGTCTCACTTCTCTTCTCAGCAGATTCCTAAAATTGAGTAATCAGTGATTCATATATCTCATTTGGAGAATGAGTTAGAGCATAACAAATCTTGGACCTTTTCAGGAATTCCACCATTGGTTCGTACAATTCATATCCCTTGCCATTTCCCAGAAATGCAACTTTGTTGTGATCATGTTTAAATTCAAGAGCCATGAGGGATATTAGTGTTTAGGGTTATGATTCTCGAAATGGTGAGTGTTTGTGAAAGCAGGATGAGAGGGAATTTGTTTGTTCTGAAGAGAGTGATGGTGGATTGATAGTTTTTGCCCAAATTATAGTCAAAGAAAAGTGGACCGTTTGGTTGACCATTGCTGACGTGTATTGCATCTTTGACCCAACCCATCATAACACTTCAGCAGGAACACATGATCAATCTGCTGAAGTTATAACTTCAGCAGAATGCATCAAAGATACGAATATCTTCGGTAAGTTTCTAGAATTACTGTGCCAACCACTCGCATTAATCTCATTGAACCTCGATCCCGTCTATAAAATGATCCCAATGTAACTCATTTCTACATCAAGATCCCCAAATAATTACCACAAACCCTAGATGCAAAATAACCCCAATTAACCAAATTGCACCATGAATACCAAACCTGAGATCATAGATCTCACTTCCTCATCTTCATCATCCTCTTCATCATCATCAAGTGGTGAATCAAACCCATGGCAACATTACTTTCCTCAACCCTATCCAAGACCAAATAAATCGCCCTTTCTCCCTTCTTCAGAAGATGACAGTGTAGTGAATCCAAGTGAATCTGCTGATGATTCTGACGACTCCTATAAGGAGGGAACATCTTACTCCCAACCTCCAGCACCTCGGTCTCAACAAAGACCTCGTGCCAGGAATCCGCCACTCCCCAAAGATAGAGAGGTGGTTCTTGGTCTCACTGCACGATCTTTTGGTGCATCAACACACATCGTATAATAGAAGGGCTTAGAGAGGGTGGATCGATTGCATTTTGGTTGAAATGAATAGATGAAGCACACAGGACACGTTATTTTTCTCCGTCATCCTGCGTGGTCATCGTCATCATCAATCGTTTGCATCAATCCATCCTCCCATTTTGGTCCTTAGCATCTTCGTCGTGCTGGTTGATAACGCTACACGCGTCGTTCGGGGTCAAAGGAACTTACTTTTCTTCGAGCAAGTTTTATAACAACCTAGGCAGTGAACCTAATCGTTGTAGTGTAGTAATTAGGGTAAGCCACGGGTATTGATATCGTTCTCTAGGGGAATAGTGTCGTTAGGCTGAATTGTATGTCGATTTAAGTCTAAAGGTGAGGGATGATTATTTTTGTATTTTTATATTTTATGGAATGGAAAGATGCGAATCTCGGGGTTTGGATTTGGGGGGTGGAATTAGTTGCTAGTCAACTATCCCAAAAGGTACTAACTAAATTAGGGGTCTACGAGTAACGTGAAGCGTATCTACTTATGATGTATTACTCCTTGCTAGCTATCTAATTCTACCTACTGAATTGTCACGTCCTATTGATGGTTGAATTGTCACGTCCTTATTCTTAACGCGTTGTGTTTTCTAAGGTCGTAAGGTGTGCTTTCCCTAACTCTTTTAAAGTCACCTTTAAGTGTAGTAAACAAAATCCACTAATTCATTCATAAACTAACTTTAAGGTTATCTTTGGTTTAGTAAACGAAATCCACCAAGTCATTCATAAACTATCAAAGATTTATCAAGTATTAAACACAACGATAGCCTAGTCGCACTCCTAAGCTAATTACAATTAAGATAAGAGACAACCAATCAAACAAGAGACAGTAGGGTGCAAGAATTATAAACTAAACCAATTAGACATATTGAAATTGTCACACCCCTAATGATGAAGATAGACACAAGCATCACTAAGAAATCAATAAGATCTAATTAATTATATACAAGTTTCATACAATCATAAGCAAACACTAGGTGAATTAGCCAAGCATAATTAATGAAGAGCAAGCAACAATTGTGATAATTGAAGACATACCATAGGATTAGATTAACAAACAAATCATTACACGATGTTTATGGAGTGTTTGAAACCCTTTAAGTTGCTGGAAAAACACCTACCTAAACCCTAAAATCGGACTTAGGGTTTAGGGCTTACAAAAAGTGAAGTTATAATGTTATATTTATAGGCAGATTTTCTGTCGGCAAAGAGCGACGGCGTCACACTTATAGATTGACGGTGTCACGACCATTTTTTCAGCAATTTGTAGATTTTCTCGTTCCGGTCGCGTGGGCTTTTGAACCACCTAAATCCGAGTTCGTATGCAAAAGTTATGGCCAAAACAATATCAACTACTTCGCGCGCATCTTGTAGCTTATGACGGCGTCACCTTATGCCTGTGACGCCGTCCTCTTCAGCTTCTGACGTCGTCTGGATTGCATCTACGCCGTCTGAGTAGCGACGGCCTACTCTTTTACAACTGGACGTCGTCACTTGAAAATACGAGTTTTGAGTTCTGAACCGTCACAACATTTTTCGGACGGCGTCGCAATTTGCACCTGACGCCGTCACCTTCTATTTTCAGCAGCTGTGAGTGTCTCGATTTTGACTTTGGCCATTTTCTTCATATATTCGCGCCTTTTCGTCCAAATAAGTGCCATTCCAGCATTTTGCCTTCACGAGACCTAAAAAGTGAAAAGGAACGATATTAAGCAATAACGGATACAAAAGTGATCAAATAAGGACTTAAACGACCCCTCAAAATGGTACCTTTTAAAACCTTATCAAATATCCCTACACTTGTTATTTGCTTGTCCTCAAGCAAATGTGCTTTTAGCCAATTAATTTATAAGTTAGGGGTCATGAAGCATTAATTCGAAACGGTCCACAACACATATAAGCCCCGCAAAAGTCATAACAAGCACGAAAATTACATACTAGCACCTCACATGGGGTGTTTGGATACTCACATCTCTCTCGGGTGTATAAATGAAATATAACAATATAGGAAATGGAAGATAAACACTCATTAACCGGTCCTAGTACATAGATTACCATAGGCTTGAGAATAGATCAAACCTTCATCGCTTTGGCGTAAGCACCTAGGAAAGACTATCAAAGAGGTCTTTAAAGGGTTGTAACGTTAGGCTTACGGTAGGGAAATAAGGGTTTGGTGGGATAGGTTATTTAGTGGTGGTAAGTCAAAAATCTCTATGTTAAATGCATATGAAGAATGGCGTTGCTAAGCCAAGACTCGACACTCTAAACTCTAGATAACTGAAATAAACAAACATAAATTTAAAGGATAGATGTAGGATGGTAGCCCGTATGTTTTAATCACTCTATTTTTTTTTCTTTTTCTCTTTTTCTATTTTTTTTCGATTTTCACATACACTTTTACTCTACCATCCTCTAAGATAACATCAAAATACTAGGGATTTATAAGCATATCCCTACACTTGAGTTTTTATTACTCTAATACTAATTTGACCCGATTTGAAAAGATCAAAACACTTGGGGTACATTATTACGCAAACAAAGGGAATTTGAATTTAACGTTCCCTTCCCGTCATTTCATAAACTTTAACTTTTCCCATGAATCCCAATCATCCCAAAGCTGTATACAAAGGATATGACTCGACTTAGCAACTTATGCAAGCAACCAGATAATTGAACTAAGGGTTAGGTGATAACAAATATTTGCACTAAAAGTGAGTGCATAAGGGGTAGGCTAAGGCGATTTGGGTGTATATTTGGGGGTGGGGTGTAAACAATGCTCTTCATTGATATTCCGGAAAAACCGAAACATCACGAGAACCGCGAAAAGGATAGGCTCTGAGGGGTTAACTAGGGGTATCGTGTACTAAAGATGAGTACAACGCAAAGGGTGTGGGGGAATTACTCAACCGAAGTGGAAGAAGTAATTATATTACAGGTATCAAACAAGGGTTATCCTAATGCCTCTTATCATTTAGTTATTCCTAACTACACAAGTGTAGCCTCACTTGCGATCTCGGAATGCATCACAAAACAAGTTCTAGAATCTATTATACTACCGGTTCACACTCTAAGCATTAAAGATGAATGCTTTTATTCCTACTAATCTAAGGGCGATCCTCACATTTTGGGTGGAATTTGGGTGGTAAAGGGTTTTTGTGCTAGTCATGCAACTTCCTATCCATGAGACGCTTTTGTTAAGACTAATGGCCCACTCTTATATGTCATGAAAAATTTTAAATTTGGTGCCAAAATTACCCTAACCGACATTTTCTCATGGTTTATTACACAAATGCAATTGGACAAAGCAAATAATCAAGGATAAGCATAGTTTCAAAGTTCCCGTTTTATTTTCCCTCCCTACACTTAAACTGAACATTGTCCCCAATGTTCCCCGAAAGTATCAAAGTTATGATAATGGAAGGTAATTAAAAACGAAAGAAACTAATACTCCCCTGATTAGCTCGGTAGGATCCGTGTGTGAAGTAGTGGTTAAATCCTTTCCAAGAAGAATTTATGCGTGAAAAGCTCCTCAATCTTATGTAACTTCTTCTTGATAAATTAAACCTGCACACTTGAAGAAAACAAACAACCCAACGCATCAAACCGAACAAAGAAAAATCACAACAAGATGTAATTCCAGACTTAAATAAGATATAATGCTTGTGGAATGGATGTTTGCAGATTTTCTAGAAAATTAAGACCTGGAAAATTCCAAAAAATTTATAAGTAGCACAGAAAACGAGAAAAAGTAATCAGTTGTTTCTGCTCCTTCCTGACGCCGTCAGGTTGCAATCCTGACGCCGTCAGGTTATCCTGACAGAAACAGGTCTGCGATTTTCTGGAAAAAATTCTGGAAAATTTACATCTTTAGAATCTGGAAAAATTTCCTGCAAAACATCCATTATGACTCGATACAAGCATTTGACTCGAACAAACACACATGTATATCTTTCAAATAATTGTAATTCTCATGTTCACGTTTCTTTTGAAAAACGTGTGTAATCCTCCCTACACTTATCCCTTATGTAAAATACCTTTATATGTAATTAAGACGAGGTTAAAGACAAAATAAAGCATTTTTACAAATTCAAACATGAGAATAAACAATTAATAAAAGATATATGACACACAAATGAAAATGAAAAACAAATACACATGGGTTGCCTCCCAAGAAGCGCTTGTTTTTGTTCGAGTCACGAGCCTGACTCTACCCTTATTTAACAGATAAAGGGGAAGTTTTCCCTACACTTAAGTTTAAGTGCGGGTGATAGTAGCGATACACACCCTTAGGGTGGAAATATGCCACGTGAGGTGAAGGGGGTGTGCGAATGGCTTCCTTCATCCTAAAACTACCCAGACTAAATTGGTTGATGGGTGGGTCGGTTCCTCTTTTATCTAAGGATGGAAGTAAAGGTTGAGGTTCCGGTTCATCAACACTATGAAATTCCCTAGAACTAAGAGTAAGACTGAGACTACAAGTATTCAAACCTATATTCTCCAGTTGCGTTTGGTTTAAATGTTCTACCTCCATTGGGATTCCTAAAGTCTCTTCTACTACTTCCGGGTAAGTCACGTGCGGTGTGTATGCCTTAAATGATGGTGGAACTTTTAGAATACCTTGTGGGTCTAGACTTTTCACCTTATCCTCAATCATATCTACATCATCTATATGCTCATCATGTGCTATTTCCTTAGGTCGTGATGAAACCAAACTTAGTAATTGATCCAACTTATGGTTTAATGCTTGGTTGCATTCCATAATATTTTCACAAATTTGGTCAGTTCTCCTAAGGGCCTTACTAACAATAGTTTCTAAACATGGAGGTTGTTCACGAAAGTCTATCCTAGGTGAAGGCTCATACGAAGCACAGGTTTCACTAGATGAGGTGTTTTGTGGGCTTGATGGAATGGTGAAACCCTCAAAAGGTTTATGGACTTGGTTAGTTTCTTCCCACCATCTTGAATAATCCGCTTTAGTAATATCATAATTATTTATGAAAAAACCTAATCGCGGATATAGTGGATTCGCGTTCTCCATAATGGTGGCGGAAGAGTTAATGGACAGGTTTTACGAACAAAGGCACAAAGAAGGGGGATAGACTACAAGGAAGCTAATAAAAAGAAAAAAAAATCTCACTTGATAGGAATCTTGTGAGTAGACCTAAACGAGATAGAAATCAAGCCTAAACAATAACTATTCCCCGGCAACGGCGCCAAAAACTTGATAACGGTACACGCGTCGTTCGGGGTCAAAGGAACTTCCTTTTCTTCGAGCAAGTTTTATAACACCCTAGGCAGTGAACCTAATCGTTGTAGTGTAGTAATTAGGGTAAGCCACGGGTATTGATATCGTTCTCTAGGGGAATAGTGTCGTTAGGCTGAATTGTATGTCGATTTAAGTCTAAAGGTGAGGGATGATTATTTTTGTATTTTTATATTTTATGGAATGGAAAGATGCGAATCTCGGGGTTTGGATTTGGGGGGTGGAATTAGTTGCTAGTCAACTATCCCAAAAGGTACTAACTAAATTAGGGGTCTACGAGTAACGTGAAGCGTATCTACTTATGATGTATTACTCCTTGCTAGCTATCTAATTCTACCTACTGAATTGTCACGTCCTATTGATGGTTGAATTGTCACGTCCTTATTCTTAACGCGTTGTGTTTTCTAAGGTCGTAAGGTGTGCTTTCCCTAACTCTTTTAAAGTCACCTTTAAGTGTAGTAAACAAAATCCACTAATTCATTCATAAACTAACTTTAAGGTTATCTTTGGTTTAGTAAACGAAATCCACCAAGTCATTCATAAACTATCAAAGATTTATCAAGTATTAAACACAACGATAGCCTAGTCGCACTCCTAAGCTAATTACAATTAAGATAAGAGACAACCAATCAAACAAGAGACAGTAGGGTGCAAGAATTATAAACTAAACCAATTAGACATATTGAAATTGTCACACCCCTAATGATGAAGATAGACACAAGCATCACTAAGAAATCAATAAGATCTAATTAATTATATACAAGTTTCATACAATCATAAGCAAACACTAGGTGAATTAGCCAAGCATAATTAATGAAGAGCAAGCAACAATTGTGATAATTGAAGACATACCATAGGATTAGATTAACAAACAAATCATTACACGATGTTTATGGAGTGTTTGAAACCCTTTAAGTTGCTGGAAAAACACCTACCTAAACCCTAAAATTGGACTTAGGGTTTAGGGCTTACAAAAAGTGAAGTTATAATGTTATATTTATAGGCAGATTTTCTGTCGGCAAAGAGCGACGGCGTCACACTTATAGATTGATGGTGTCACGACCATTTTTTCAGCAATTTGTAGATTTTCTCGTTCCGGTCGCGTGGGCTTTTGAACCACCTAAATCCGAGTTCGTATGCAAAAGTTATGGCCAAAACAATATCAACTACTTCGCGCGCATCTTGTAGCTTCTGACGGCGTCACCTTATGCCTGTGACGCCGTCCTCTTCAGCTTCTGACGTCGTCTGGATTGCATCTACGCCGTCTGAGTAGCGACGGCCTACTCTTTTACAACTGGACGTCGTCACTTGAAAATACGAGTTTTGAGTTCTGAACCGTCACAACATTTTTCGGACGGCGTCGCAATTTGCACCTGACGCCGTCACCTTCTATTTTCAGCAGCTGTGAGTGTCTCGATTTTGACTTTGGCCATTTTCTTCATATATTCGCGCCTTTTCGTCCAAATAAGTGCCATTCCAGCATTTTGCCTTCACGAGACCTAAAAAGTGAAAAGGAACGATATTAAGCAATAACGGATACAAAAGTGATCAAATAAGGACTTAAACGACCCCTCAAAATGGTACCTTTTAAAACCTTATCACTGGTCATGCATATCCAGCCATCTAGATAGACGGAATGGGTGGTTATGCAAGACTTACAAAAGCAAAGCCAGCATCTAACGCATATCCAACATTCACTTAGATTTCGGAATGAAAGATATGCACTAGATTAGGCTTAGCTTAAGTGTACAGCTCGTATCTTGAAGATGCATATGTAGTAGGTTGACTTTATGTAAGCTGTAAGCTGTAAACTGTTTCTTGAATGAATGAATGAACAATTTGACTTCAATTTCTTTTCTTCAGTATAACTTCAGTGGAATCCAAATTGTTTGTTTCAGTACTTTTAATTTCAGAAGAAACAAGCAACAATCTTTTAGCTATCTTGACCATGTACCATTGAGTCACACTTGATGAATTTGAACTTGATCATGGAATGGACAAACTGCAATCCAGACAACTGCAAAACAGACACAACACTACACAAGAACAACACAAAAACAAGCTAAAGAATAATTAGACAGTTAGTGTTAGCAAAGAATTATAAAAATGCAAATTAGAGAAAATTAAAAAGATTAAATGTATTAAATAAACGCTATCACTATTGGCAAAATGAAGTTTTTACAAACCTAATGATAGAAGAAAAATTATAGAAAAATATGATAAAAAATATGCAGAGTTTGCATAAATCCTCCCCTGAGGCATATGCTTCCCCTGAGGCCTATGCCTCCCCTTAAACTATGCAGTCAAGGGTTTAACATGCCAATATTGACCACGAGGTGTTGAAACCTTGGTCCATCAAACGCTTTTGTTAACAGGTCTGCCACATTATCATCAGTATGAATTTTAGCCACTTTTATCAAATGTTTTTCATATGCATCTCGTATAAAGTGGTTCCTGATTTCAATGTGTTTTGTTCGACTGTGAAAAACTGGATTTTTGACTATGCAGATGGTACTTTGATTATCTATATGAATTGTAGTGTTCATGAAGTTGTACCCATAATCCAGCAACTGGTTTTGAATCCAAAGGACCTGTCCACAGCAATTTGCAGCAGCAACATACTCTGCTTCAGTAGTTGAGGCAGCCACAATGGTTTGTTTCTTGCATTGCCAAGAAATCAACCTCTTGCCAAGAAATTGGCAGCCTCAAGTTGTGGATCTTCTGTCCAGATTTGCACCAGCATAATCACTGTCACTATATGCTTCCAACTTGAAAGGAGACTCTTTTGGGTACCAAAGGCCTAAAAGGGGTTGGCCTTTGAGGTACTTAAAGATCTTCTTGACAGCATTTAGATGGGAAGTAAGTGGAGTGATTTGATGTCGAGAACAAACACTCACAGCAAAGGTAATATCAGGCCTAGAAGCTGTTAGATACATCAATGAACCAATCATGGATCTGTACAGATGAACATTCACAGGTAGATCTGGTTCATTATTTGCTTTAGTCTTGGGAGCTTCATAAGGTGTTGTGGCAGTCCTAACACCTTCCATACCAAACTTCTTCAAAATGTCCCTCACATATTTATCTTGACAGATAAAAATACCATCTTGTTTCTGCTAAACTTGGAGACCCAGAAAGAAAGTAAGCTCACCCATAGCACTCATTTGAAATTCACCCTTCATAAGTTCCTCAAATTCCCTGCACCAAGCTTCGTTTGTGGAGCCAAAGATAATGTCATCCACATAAACTTGCACAAGAATGATGTCTGAATAATTCTTCTTTAGGAATAGAGTTTTATCAATAGCACCTCTCCTATAGCCATGCTTCAGCAGGAATGATGAAAGCCTAGCATACCAAGCTCTTGGTGCCTGATGTAAGCCATATAGAGCTTTAACAACCTTGTAAACATGATTTGGGTGATCTGGGTCTTCAAATCCCTTGGGTTGAGTGACATAGACCTCCTCTTCAATCTCACCATACAGAAAAGCACCTTTAACATCCATCTGATACACCATGAAACCCATGTAAGAAGCATATGCCAAGAAAATGCGAATGGCTTCAACTCTGGCCACAGGTGCAAACACTTCATCATAATCAATCCCTTCCTCTTGTCTGAAGCCTTGAGCTACTAATCTTGCTTTGTTTTTTATCACAACACCCCGAGCATCTCTCTTATTCTTCAGAATCCACTTTGTCCCAATGGCATATTTGCCATCAGGGAGTGGAACCAAAATCCAAACTTGCTGATTGTGAAATTGTTGCATTTCTTCTTGCATTGCTTCTAGCTAGCTTGAATTGTTAAGAGCTTGAGAAACACTTGTTGGTTCCACTTGAGAAAGAAAACAAGCAAACAGACAATGCTTGAAGTCTGTGCGATTGTCTCTTTGCTGGTTGGAGACATAAGAGAGAAAAGCAATCTGTCCAAATTGAGGACTTGTTATAGCCCTTCGAGTTCTAACAGGTGCCAGAAGATCACCTATGATGTTGGATTGAGGATGAGCAATGTTGATCCTCTGAGTAGCAGTGGGGCTGACCTCAATGGATGAATCAAGATTAGTGATTGTTGGTTTAAATTCAGCATCATAAGAGGGTGAAGTGAAAATGCCAGCTTTGGGTTGATGATTTCCAAGATCGGAGGGTTTTGGAAAGCGTGTAAGAGGTTCTCCAAAGTCTGAAGACACTTGAGAAGGAACATGAGAAGAAACAGCATATCCTTCAGCAGATTTGTGGATGGTAGGTGTGACAGAGTCAACTTCAGCAGACACATGGTTTCTACTGACTCCTTCATTAGCAACCTCTCCATTCAGTTTCTCTGCTTCAAGCTTAGCAGCAAATTCTTGAGTCTGAAGCCTAGCAAGGTCCTCAGCATAATGAGAGTCATCTTCATCACTTTTATCAGCAATCTCCTTGGAGGTGGTACCTGCAATACTGTTAGGGGAGAAAGAAGGCACAAGTATAGGTTGCTCATCATCTTCAAACTCATTTTCAGAGTCATCATCTAAGGGACCTGCATTGTTAGTGGGAGAAGCTTGAGGACCTGCATTTTGGTTAGCCAAGTGTCTAGTGTAACCCAAGGAATCAGTTAAGTAGTCAAGGTCAAAAGACAACATATGACCCTGTCCTTGAACATTATGCTTATCTTCCAAAAATCTCAGGTTCAGCGTCTCCTCTATCTTCTTGGCTTGCAAGTTGTACACCCTGTATGCCTTACTATGAGCTGAATAACCCACAATATAACCATCATCAGCCTTTTCATCAACTTTCCCAACGGATCACTGGTGTTCAGAATGGTCACTTGACAACCAAAGGTTTTAGGTAGTGAATGACAGGAACCTTCCCAAAGAGAAGTTCATATGGTGTTTTGAGTTGAGGGCTAGTAATGGAGACCCTGTTTAGCACATAGCACGCTGTGCCAACAGCTTCAGTCCAGAACATGGTGGGCAGTTTAGAGTCTGCAAGCATTGATATTGCAGCCTCTATTAAGGTCCTATTCTTTCTTTCAGCCACCCCATTTTGTTGTGGGGTTCTTGGATTACTATAGTCCCTTTTTATACCTTTTGACCCACAGAGTTCTATAAGAATAGCATTTTTAAACTCTGTCCCATTATCACATCGAATACCCTTAACCTTTTTATTCAACTGATTTTCAACGAGAGAGATGAATTCAGTCAGCACTTGAGATGTTTCATCTTTGGTTCTGAGAAAGAAAACCCAACAAAATCTGCTATAGCCATCAGTGATAACCAAACAAAAGTACTTATGATCAATTCTTCTGACTTGAGTTGGACCAAACAGGTCCATGTGGAGCAACTGAAGAGGTTCAGTAATGATGCTCATAGCATTGATAGCTTTGTAAGAGGCTCTGTGTTGTTTTCCTTTGTTGCAAGCGACACAATTATGATCATTGGTGAAAACTTTGGAGGGAAGACCTTCAACGAGACCCATTTTAGAGAGTTTGTTTATGGTCTTGAAATTCACATGAGCCATCCTCCTATGCCATTTAGTAGACTCATCAAGAGATGCTTTAGCCACCAAACAAGTGAGGTCACCACCAGGTTGAACTTCATTAAGGTTGAATGTGTATAAATTGTGAGTTCGAGGAACTTTCAGCAGAATTGAAGTTTCTTCTGGGAGTTTGAAGTCTTTAGACAGCACAAGACATTCATTCTCAGAGAAGAGAACTTTGTTCTTAGTGTCACAGATTTGTGAAACGGAGAACAAGTTGAAATGGTGAAGTTCCTTAACATAGTACACATTTTCAAAATCCAGATGAGGTGTCTTAATGGTGCCTTTCCCTGTGATACTCCCATCACTTCCTCCAAAAGTTACATTGCCTCCTCCTTCTATAGGAACAAAATTGTGCATCATATCTCTGTTCCCAGACATGCTTCTGGAACAACCACTATCAACAATACCAATATTCTTATGCTTAAGGGGATGATCCTACAAACAACAACAAAATATATACAAAGTGTTAGTATTCAATGGAGGTTCAAGTCATTACTAACTTGAACCTGCCTTGTGGATCACAGGTTTAGGACATGAAGATTTAGAGGATCCACCATTGTTCTTGGTCCTCCATTGATGATTGGGTCCCTTGATAGTCCAAGAACAACCTGCTGAGGGCTTCACAGCAGTGCTCCCATATCCCATCCCAGCATACATAGAGTCAACATATGTAGGCCAATAACCATGTTTAAAGTATGGGCTAGTTGGTTGCATATAAGGTCTGGTAACTGAACCTCTCCAATGAGAGTCAGTATTAGCTGCTTGTGGGACATAAGGTGGAATATCAGCAACATTGGTCCACTTAGATTTGTGTTTCTGGTGAGTAGTACATGCACCCAATCTTTGCTCATAAAAATCACAATCCTTAATTAAATGAAATTTACTTCCACATACAAAACATGTCTTCTTCTTAGAAGATTTATTCAAATAGGGAGATGTTTGATTACATGAAGAAGTACTTAAATTAGAAACATTCAAGGAATTGTTTTTAACAGACTGATTATTCAAAGATTTAAAAGATAAGTCTTCAGAAGAAACTGTCTTGGAAGTTGATTCCTCAGCAGCTTCCCTAGAAGGCTTGGGTGTAGGCTCAGGCTTGGGAAGGTCAGACTTCTCATTTGAATCACAGCTTTCATAGGAGGTAGACCCTTGATCCGATGAATTGTCACTGTCAGAGCAAGAGACAAAGTCATTAGATGAGGCATCAGGGTCTGGCAAGTCTTTTGACTTTCTGCCATATAGATGATGTGATCCATCAAAGTCAACAGTGATGGATAGGTCTATGGGCATAAATTCACCTCTAATAGGTCCAGGGACAGCATGCAATTCACCTTCTTTTACAAAGTTAGCTAACCCTGCTGGTGTGGATTTACGAACATCATATCTAGCTTCTACTCCTACATACTTTTGAAAGCCTAGTCCTAAGCCAGAGGTTACTGATTGACTGTTATAGATTTCACTAGCCAGATTATCACCTGATATTAACCATTCCTTATGCCTAGCTATTTCCTCTGCTAGTTTTTCTTTAAGCTCTAGGTTCTCAGACACAGCTTCATCCTTTGCTTTCTCAGACAGTTTTAAGTAATTATTTGCAACTTCTAGATCAAACTGTAACACCTTTATCTTTTCTTCATAAGCTATTTGATTCTTTTGAAACCATACTTTTTGTCTTTCTACTGTTTTTAATGCTAGTTTATGAGCTTCATTATCAACATAGCATGCATCAAACTTAGGTTTCATAGCATCAAATTCTTCTTTAAGTTCATTGTATCTTAGACTACAACCAAATATACAGTTGTGTACCTGAGATAGTCCCATCAAGGCAAACTGATCATGCCTTTCATCCGAAGTACACCTTGCCAGCAATCCAAGCTTATCAGTATCATGAGCTTCCTCATTCACAGGTTCATGTGCAGTCCAGTTGACCTGTTCATCCATGGTGAGGAGAGCTGCTGAAGCTCCAGCTTCCTGCTGTTTCTGCTGATAGGAAAGGTAGTTAGCTCCATCTCCACTCTTCCTGTCTTTACATTCCCTTGAGAAATGCCCCATCTGGTGACAAGTGAAACACTTGACTTTTCTCCTATCAAAGCGAGCTGGTTCCTTTCCCTTGAAAGCAAACTTCCTCCCAGACTTCTCTTCAAACCTTTTGATGTCCACTGACAGCAATGCCACCTGCATTTTCAGTTTCATCTCCTCCATTTCAAGAGGGTCCAACTGATCAAAGTCTTCATATGCAAGATACTGCTGAGTATCATAATCAGCAACAAACGAATGAAGAACATCCTCCATCACACTACTAGTCTTAGTTTGAGAACATGGTGGAGTGGGACGAGTGTTATGTGGTGGAGTGGGAGTGCAAGATGATGGAAAGTAGTTGGAACTGGGAGATGATGGAAAGTAGTTGGAACCAGGAGCAGGTACCATCGTGTTGGAGTGAGATGTCCCAACAAAAGCTGCATGGCCAGAAGAAGATGTACGGTAGGGAGTCCTGACATCAGGTTCAAGGGTTCTGAGTCTGTTATACAGCTCATCAAAGGTAAGCATGTCCAACCCTCCTTTAGCCTTGAGGGCAATACTTACATGTAACCATGATGGAGGTAAAGATCGAAGGAACTTTGAGTTGCAGTCATCATTATCAGGTTTTGCATTCAGCTGGTTTAACTGACTCAAAATCCTATGGAACCTGTCGTATCCCTTGTGGATACCTTCTTCTTCGGAGATATTAAAGTCCTGAAATTGTTGTCTCAGCATGGACTTCCTCATTCTCTTTGATTCTTCATTTCCACCGAACCTTGCTTTGAGAGCCATCCATATGTCCTTTGCATCATCCATATGGTGAAAATCACACAGATGATCTTCAGGTATGGCTTGAAGCAGAATAGTTTTTACTTTATGCTCTCTCTGCATGGCCAGCACCTCTTCAGCAGTTTTTGGAGGAGCCATGATAAACTTCCCTACCTCCCACAGATTCCAATCAATATTGGAAATCCAGTTTTCCATCTTCATAGTCCAAAGATCATACTCTTCCCTTTTTAAATAAGGAAATTTACCATTGCTGTTTGAAAGACTAAGCTGTTGCATGGAAGTGGTGTTGGTGTTGTTTGTGTTGGTGACTTCAGTTTCATTATCGGATCCAGGCATGGTGAATGAATGTTTGATTGTGTGGGGGTGAGAATGGTTCTTAGTATCGTAGAGACTTTCCCGAGGCTCTGATACCACTTGTTGAATACACACAGACCTTGATAGATCTTAAGCACTCGGAGATCGTTAGTGTTGCCTATGTAATCACAAGCAAACTAATAGAAGATCTCTACAACTCGTATTTTGTAGCGGAAAGTAAATACAAGTTATAATAACTAAGAACTCTTTGATCCTCTATGGATCTTTTGATTATAGAAACTCTATGTTTCGGATATATTACCAGACTTGAAAGACTTAAGAAAAACTTTTTCTATTACAAACTATAATGGTTCCTTTTATAGGCAAGAAACCCTAATGACTCACGAGCATTTACACTGTATGCTCCTAATACAAACGCATGCATCTAGACAAGCATGCAACTAATCATATTGTTTTACTAATCATATTGTTTATTCTGAGTAAGCTCTATACAATACGGCGCCAACCTATCTTTCATACGGCGCTGACTTTTACTACATACTGAGCTCATCTCTCCTACGTGGATTCGCACTTTCAGCAGCAACACGATATCTGCTTTAACACTTCTGCTGAAGTGTGACTTCAGCTGAATCCATTCTTCTTCGGCAGAATCTCTTCGGTAGATACTTCGGCAGAATCAGTAGTTTACCTTAATTCCCAACAATCAAAGAGTTCTCGTATGCTTGATCACGGAGTTCATTTAATTCATTCATTTGAACTTTCCGGTGATCACCAGCTGTCTGAATATCGAAGTTGGCATGTTTCAAGGCCCAGTATGCCTTGTGCTCAAGCTCAACCGGCAGATGACACGCCTTTCCGTACACAAGCTTGTATGGAGTACACCCGATGGGTGTTTTATAAGCTGTACAGAAGGCCCAGAGTGCGTCATCTAGCTTATCCGACCAAGAGGCACGGTTTTCGCCAACCGTCCTTTCAAGAATTCTTTTAATCCCCTGGTTGGAAACTTCCACTTGCCCACTTGTTTGGGGGTGGTACGCAGTAGAGAGACGGTGAGTTACACCATACTTTTGCATGACTCTATCAAACTGGTCATTGCAAAAATGCGTACCACGATCACTGATTATAGCTCGTGGAGTTCCAAACCTAGCAAAAGAGATTTCAAGAATTTCACAACAACTCGGGCATCGTTGGTAGGCAAAGCTTTCGCTTCAACCCATTTTGACAAATAGTCAACGGCCACGAGTATGTATTTATTACCGCGAGATGAAGGAAATGGCCCCATAAAGTCAATGCCCCAGATGTCAAAAATCTCACACACTTGAATGGCGTTTTGCGGCATTTCATTTCTTTGTGAGATATTCCCGTGACGTTGACAAGCGTCACAGGTTTTGACAAATTCGTGGGCATCCTTGTAAATCGTGGGCCAATAGAATCCGGAATCAAACACCTTCTTGGCGGTGTAGTTGGGGCTATGATGTCCCCCAGTAGGTCCAGAATGGCAAGCCTTGAGAATGTCATTGGCTTCCTGATCATATACACATCGCCTGATGACTTGATCCGCGCAAATTTTGAATAGGTAGGGGTCGTCCTAGAAGTAATGTTTTACATCTTTAAAGAATTTGTTTTTCTGTTGGGACGACATCCCTTTCACCACAAAGTTACCCGCATGGTAATTTGCAAAGTCAGCAAACCATGGGGTAGAAGAGTCTCCACGAAAAGAAACCACATTGAGTGTTTCGAGAGGAAATGTTTCATTTATTTCCTTTTTCTCGAACACATCCTGGTGAGGGTTTTCTAAACGGGATAGATGATCAGCAGCCAGGTTCTCAGCTCCTTTTTTATCACGTATAATGATATCAAATTCTTGTAGGAGGAGAACCCAACGGAGCAATCTCGGCTTTGCATCTTGTTTTGCAAAGAGATATTTGAGAGCCGAGTGATCCGTATACACCACGCATTTGGTCAGGATAAGGTATGGCCGAAACTTTTCAAACGCATACACCATAGCTAATAATTCTTTTTCTGTAGTGGTGTAATGGGTTTGAGCTTCAGTCATAGTCTTACTTGCGTAGTGGATAGGCTGAAAATGCTTGGTTTTTCGTTGCCCCAAGACTGCACCGATAGCAAAATCACTTGCATCGCACATGAGCTCAAAGGGTAAATCCCAGTCGGGGGCAACTAGAATGGGTGCTTCCGTAAGCTTTTTCTTTAATGTTTCAAAAGCTTCGATGCACTCAGGTGAGAAGATAAAAGGAGCATCTTTTTCAAGAAGATGGGTCATAGGCCGAGCGATTTTCGAAAAATCTTGTACGAATCTACGATAAAACCCGGCATGACCTAGAAAACTCCTAATACCTTTGACGGTAGTAGGATGAGGCAGTTTAGCAATAACATTAACTTTTGCTCTATCTACCTCAATCCCGTTTTTGGAAATCTTATGGCCAAGGACTATGCCTTCTTTGACCATAAAGTGGCTCTTCTCCCAATTTAGACAAAGATTGGTGTCTTCACACCTTTTTGAGCATTTTATCTATGGGCAGGTGAATGTGGTCTTTTCTTGATCCAGCGGATCAATGGGGATCTGAAAGTAACCCGAGAAACCATCCAGGAAACAATAGTATTCGTTCCCTGCTAATCTCTCAAGCATCTGATCCATGAAGGGTAGAGGAAAATGGTCTTTACGGGTGGCTTCGTTTAACTTGCGATAGTCAATACACACACGCCATCCCGTAACCAATCGAGTTGGAATTAACTCGTTTTCTTTATTTGTGACAACAGTTATGCCACCCTTTTTAGGAACACAGTGAATGGGACTGACCCAAGGACTATCAGAGATCGAGTAAATTAAACCGGCATCAAGAAGTTTGAGAACCTCTTGTTTGATAACCTCATGAATCTTAGGATTCACCCTTCTCTGATGTTGGACTGCTGGTTTGAAGTCATCCTCCATCAAGATTTTGTGAGTACAAAACTCAGGGTTGATACCCTTAATGTCGGAGAGTTTCCAAGCAATTGCTTGCTTGTGTGACTTCAAGACCTTTATGAGAGCAATATTCTCCTCCTCAGTTAAGTCTTTAGCAATTATGACGGGTAATTTATCATCACCCTCCAAGAATGCCTACTCGAGATGAGGAGGTAGGTCCTTAAGTTCAACCTCGGGAAATTCTTCAGTAGAAGTTTGTACTGACTTGATTTCCTCAATTATGATCTCTTTCGGAGGGAATGAAGGTAATGGATCTTCATTTAACAATTGCTCAAGATAAAGAATATCTCCCTCCGAATCATAAATACCATCAATTCCAGGCGGAATTGATTCATCAGTAGCAAGAAATTCATCGATCTCTTCCAGAAGGAAGTCACCTCCCTCAAACGGAGTGAGAGAGGGGGAAGAGTTGGCAATGATTGGTTGAGAAGATGTGGTGGAATCCCCACTCACAGAATTATGAAGATAACCAAGAAACTCTTGAGAGTACTCCTCTGAAGCAATATCAATTAAATCGATTCGATTAATTGATTCAGTATCATAATTTGAGGAGTACCTCGAAGTTTGATCAAGGTTAAAGGTAACAGCTTCATTACCCACACGTAACGTGATTTCTTGCTCAAATACATCAATGAGAGCACGGCCCGTTCTCAGGAATCCTCATCCAACAATGAGGGGAACCCGAGGATCGGCATCGAAATCAACAACCACAAAGTCAGCTGGAAAATGGAACTTTCCTACTTTCACAAATACATCCTCGGCGATGCCAAGAGGACGCGATATAGAACGATCTGCAAGCTCAAGAGTCATGCAGGTAGGAACAAGTTCTGGAAGAGAAAGCTTCTTCCATACTGAATAAGGCATCAGATTGATGCTTGCACCAAGATCGGCAAGGGCAAAGCATTCAATCATTCCTGGAAAAACACAAGGAAGAAGAAATTTTCCAGGATCTCCAAGCTTCTCGGGAAGCTTCTTTAACAGAACTGCTGAGCAGTTCTCGTTCAAAGGAGTTTTAGCCATTTCAAACAGTTTTTCCTTATTGCTTAACATGTGTTTGAGAGTTGATGCAAACTTGGGCATCATAATGATAGCATCCGCAAAGCTTATGTCAAAATGAAGTTTCTGGAAAATTTGAAAGAATTTTTCCATTTGATGACTGGCCTTTTCGCGGAGCTTTTGCTCATTTAAATGTGATGGGTAAGGAATAGAAGTTTTGGATTTGGGGTCACCAACTGGAGGTTCAAAAACAACTCCAGGTTTGGTTCTGGGTTTCGGGACAACCTGAGGATGGACATTGCTGGTACTTCCGTTATTAGTAGGAAGTTCCTTGTCCTTTGTCGCCTCAGGTTCACTTTCCACTACCTTCGGGAGAGAAGAAGAAGAGGTAGTAGGAATAGCAGGTCCATCATACGAAGCACCACTTCTGGTTGTGATCATCTTTGCATCGCCCCTCGGATTAGCGATCGTGTTGCTAGGTAAAGTACCTGAGCCCGAGGGTCGATCATTTAAAGACTTCTTAATGTCAGAAATCTGGCTGACCAACAACATATTCATTTCCTCTTGGGATTTCATGAATTGCTTCAACAACTCATCAGATGATGGTCCAGTTGGAACAATGGCTTGATTTTGCACAGGAAAATTCTGGCCTCTATTGTTTGGATTAGGGCCTTGATTTTGAAAATTTCCTTGATTATTGCCATGAAAGTACCCATGGTTGAAATTTTCCTGACCTTGTGTTAGCCTTAATAGTTTTATTAGAAGTGATGGTCATTCACGATTAGGAACTTTGTAACGTGTGTTAGATATCGTGATAGAATAGTCAACGGGCTCGTGGATTGGACTAAGCTAAATGGGCTTTAGTTTAGTTAAGCTAGCATTGAATAATGGCGTGTAACCCATGTCCAAACCCAAGTCCACGAAAAGCCCAAGCCAAGCCCATAGGAAAGCCTTTTAGGTTTTCATGTCTCTTACTATAAATACCCTCAAATGGTCATTTGAGGGGTGTGCTTGAAAGTGTGTGTGTGTGTGTTTTCTTTATTGAATATACAACATCTTGTGTCTATCTTGTCTCACATCATACACGAATTTATATCATTCAAGTCACCATCTTTCTCATCTTATTTCTAAGCTTTGTTTGTGTTTGTTTCACGTGGGTATACTTGTATACGTGTTGGGTTTGCTTGGTAAAGTGATAAGGTTGATAAATATAAGGTCCTACAATTGGTATCAATCGCCTAACAATGGTTTAGGAGTGTTTGGTTGAAGTTTTTGTTTGTGTAGTATACGCGTAGTTTCGTTCTCAAAGTTTCACGCTTAAAGCTTTAATTTTTGCACTCAAAAATTCAAGATTCTTGTGGTTTAAGGTTTATTTGGTGCTAAAGTTTCAGTTTTTTGCAAAAAGTTCGAAGCTTTACGTGTTTTTCTTCATTTTTAAGCTCGTTTTTGGTTATTGGTCATTTCTACTCGTAACTTTTCTAGGCTCTTTGGGTGAAAAAGGTCTACATTTTTGGGTTATTCGAGTGTTTTTAAGGATTTCTGTGCAAGAGAATTTGGTTGAATCATTGAAAATTTTTTACGAGTAGGTCAAAACCCTAGTTCTACTCGTAAGAAAGTCAACTACGCATAAGTTTTCTACTCGTAACTTTTTGGTGAAGAATCTTCGTGCTATAACTGTTACTCAGTGCTTCCCTCACTTGGATAAGTGTGTGGAACACTTCGACTTGTGGATATCTCTTACGCTGTGACAGTGTAAAGGATTTTTGGTTCTTAACCATAGTTTACGCATAAGCTAAAAGCTTACGAGTAACTCTACGCATAACTTCAAAATTACGCGTAAGGTTTACGAGTAACTTTTTGTCTACGCATAAGCCTAAGGTTACGCATAAGGTTTCTACGCTCAAGGTTCCTACGCTTAAGGTTTCTACGCATAAGGTTTCTACGCTTAAGAATTCCTACGCTTAAGCTTCCTACGCCTAAGATCCTACGCATAAGCTTCCTACGCCTAAGATCCTACGCATAAGCCTCGTCTACTCGTAACTCCTGTTTCTACGCCTAAGCTCTCTTTCTACGCATAAAGGTTTAAAAAAAAAAAAAAAAAAAAAAAAAAAAAAAAAAAAAAAGAAAAAAAATTTTGGTCAAAAATTCAAATTTTTGGGCCTAAATTCAAATTTTTCGGGTCAAATTTTGCGTCAAAATTGTCATAACTCAAATTTTTCATACGTCCTTAGAATTGATTTTTAAAGTGAATTTCAAATTTTGGGCGAAAATTTTTTAAGAACCGAGTTTACGAGTACGACCTTCGGAAACACCTCATCTGAGCTTAATCTTCATCAACCACAACTCCTTTATCGTTGAATCGATCCTACATCAACTTTATCAGATCATACCTTCATCAATGGCTACTCAACAAGACATTCATGCAGCCGGTGCCGAAAACCGTCCTCCTATGTTGGAAAAAGGTGGTTATCTTCAATGGACAAGTCGAATGCTTCGTTACATCAAGACAAAACCTAATGGAAAATTGATGATCAAATCCATTCAGGATGGACCCTTCATACCTCGACAAGTCCAAGACCCTGGAAATCCTGATGCAACACCTCCCACCCCACCATTTTTTCGTCTTCAAAAAGAATCGGAATACTCTGAAGAGGATCAGAAGAAAGTCGAAGCAGATGACATGGCAATTCATATTATCCAACTGGGTCTACCAAGAGACATCTTTGCTGCTGTAGACAGTTGTGAAACTGCTTTCGATATGTGGGAACGTGTTAGACGACTTTGTCATGGAACAGAAATTGGTCAACAAGACACAGAGAACAAGTTGCTAACTGCTTGGGAGAAGTTTACATCTACCCCAGGAGAATCCATCGAATCCTACTATGGAAGGTTCTGCACTTTAATGAATGAGCTGATCAGAAACAAGCTGACACCCAGAACTATCGTGAGCAACATCAAGTTCTTGAACAATCTACCAGAAGAATGGGGAAGATATGTCACTATTGTCAACCAAACAAAAGACTTACATCAAGTGAACTTTGATCAACTCAACGATTTTCTGAAACAAAATCAAGCTGAAGTGAATGAAGTCAGGCAAGAAAGATTAGCAAAGAATCATGATCCATTGGCACTCATTGCAAAGACTCAACTCCAGTGAATACACAACAACAACCATCATCATCTTCCACTAACAACAACTTGCAGCAATACATCCCTCAACAACAAAACTATCCACCTGAACAACAACATTACCAGGAACAAGGAATCACTGATCTTGAAATGGAACAAGAAGAAGCTTTGTCACAAGCATTTGCATTCTTGGGTAAAGCATTCAGAGGTCGCTATTCCACACCAACTAACAACAACCAAAGGATTTCATCAAACACTCGCAACAGGCAAGTTGCACAGCCGGGTGTGAATATGGGTCGTCAAGGACAAATGGTTGGAATTATTGGGAATCAGCAGGGATATGCTACTGGATTTCGCATGGGAAATCAGGCGGTTCCGAATCAGGGTAATCAGATGGGTCAGAATGTTGGGAATAGAGCAGTGGGTAATCAGAATCGGAATGTTGCAGCTCCAGTCGTTGGGAATCATGGAAATGTGAATCAGGGTAATCAGATTAAGTGTTATAACTGTCAAGGAATGGGACACATGGCAAGGAATTGTCCTTCTAAACCGAACAAGAACGATCTTGAGTATCTTCAGAAAACTGTCTTGTTGGTACAAAAGGAACGCGCTGGATTTCAGTTGAGTGCTGAGGAACATGACTTTATGGCTATTATGGATGATTTGGAAGACCTCGAGGAAATCAATGCGAACTGCATCTTCATGGCAAATCTTCGGGAAGCTAAGTATGACACTGAGTCAGACTCACCTCCTGTCTATGACGCCAACGCAGTATCTGAGGTACCAATCATTGATCCATGCTATAACAATGTCATATTTGATGTGTTTACTCATAACGAACAGCATTCTGTGACATCAGCACCTACTTATGATACATACCTGGACAATCCGAGTTGTAGCAATACTAACTCTGAGACTCCAGATGTGGATCCTAGTGGAGACTGTGTGGCACAAAATACTGAGACTGATGAGGAAACACGTGCTTATTTTGAATCATTAATCAACAACTGTGGCATTGAAATTGAGAAAGTTAAAAAGGTCAATCGCGATGTTAAGGCCGCGAATGCCAAATTGACCGCTGAGCTTGAGAGTTACAAGGAGAACGCAAAAGCCTTTGAATTTCAGAAAAACAAAGAATCAGAATTAGAAATTGGTTATCGAAATTTGGTTTCCAAAGAACAAGAATTGCAAATCAAGTATAACACACTTGATGTGAATTTGAACTTGAAAATTAAATCTTTAAACATGGAAATTTCTGATTTAAATAACCAACTTTCTAAACAAAAAGAGATGTTTTCTAATCTTGAAAAAGAGAAGAAGCAGTTGATAACTGACTTTTCAAAACGAGAAGATTCTCTTCTTGATGAAATTCTTGATAAAAATGAGAAAATCCAAACTTTGGAAAATTTGCTTCTCAAAACGGGTCATTCTGCTCAAACAATCAAGATGCTTTCTAATCAAGTAAATCCGCGTTTTCATACTAATAATAGAATGGCACTTGGTAACGACCCTTCTTCGTTCCTCAAGAAAGCTCAGAAATCTAAGAATGTGTTAAACAATGGAAATGTTTTGCATAAACCCATAACTGTTCGTGATTCTCTTGAAACGTTGGAACTATCTGAGGAGAGTAGATCAAAAATGAAACAAAAGAATCCGGAAATCAAACCTATTGATTATAACAAATGGAACCAAATTAACGGAATTACTTTTGTTAATCAAAATGAAAAGTCAAAGTTCTCCATCACAACAAGTGTTTCAAACAAAGAGTCAACACCTGCTTCAAAATCTGTTTCAAAACCAGTTGCTGTCTCAAATTCTCTTTCGAACATTGAACAAATGTCTTCAAACAATCCTTTTAACACAAGTGATGCGAGAAGTATTTTAGACAATGTGAAAACTAGAATTGTGGATCTTCAAGACACTATTAAAACTAAAACCACTATTACACCTAACAACTGGTTCTCTAGTTTTGACATCGAACAAAGAAAGTTTTTTGAAACTCAAATTGCCCCTCAGCTGAATGCCATCAGTGCAAGGGTAATTCATTTTGAACAAGCGTTTTTGAAAGAAACAACTGACTTTGTCAAGGACCATAAATCTCTGGTAAAGCAAGCTAATGACTGTGTTGAACAAATCAAAGTTTTGGAAACTTTAAATGACTCTCTCTTCGAAGATGTTCTGACTACTGATATTATGTCCATCATTTTGCAAACATATTCTGTTGAAGATCATGAAAGACTCCAGTCTGAGACCTCCGAAATTGTTTCAAAATATGAAAAAGCACTTGAGAAAATTGAAAAAGAAAATATCTCATATTTTAAACAACTTGATCGTAAAACTGAGGAATGCAAGTATGACAAATTGTCGTATGAGCGTGCCTACAATGACATGAAAGAGAAAAATGATCTTTTGAGGGCTCAGCTGGAATGTCAAAAAGGAAAGGCAGTGGATACTAAGATTACAAAACCAGTGACTGCGGATAAAGCAAATGTTCCCAACCGGTTTCAAAACCAAAAATGTCTGTTTCTTTGCCTCCTCCAAAAGTCAATGAGAAAAATGTTTCATCAAAACCAGTCACTCCACCTGCCCTACCTAAACAAAATGTTGATAAGGGAAAAGCGGTTATCGAGAAACCAAAAGTTTTAGCTCCTGGCCTTTTTAAGATGAGTACCACTAATGCGTCTGCCTCCACATCTAAAACATATGGATCAAACGACATAAGTTTAGAAAAGCACTCTAAAGAGACTAGGAAAGCTGAAACCACTTCTCTAGATAAAAACGTGAATCCTAATGAGTGTGCCTTACCTTCTACAGGACTAGGAAGCACCTCTAGGAGCAGCAGACTAAAGCCTAAGAGCAATACAAGGAACAATAGAGTCTCGCTTGCCTCTAAGAGTAGTCGCTTGAATAAAGAGAAGAAAGTAGAAGAACACCCTAGGAATTTACCGCTTTGTAATAAGAAAGACATTTCATCTGAATGTAATGAACCTATGAAATCTGCTAAGTTTAATGAATCTGTTGAATCTGTTTGTTTAAACTGGCACGAAATCTTTAACTAATGTTCATGATGAGTGTGTTTCTAAGAATGAGATTGTTAAGCCTGTTAAGAAGAATGTTCCCAAAAGAACTTATGCTAAAAGAATAGGAAGACTAGTCGCGAGACTTAGGCTTTACACTACTGATAGGGAGCATAATGTTTACTTTAGGGATGACATTTGGAAACCCACGAGTAGAACTTTCACACTCGAGAATGGAAGAATGAGTGATGCACCTGTCTTACCATAGATGACTTCTATGAGTGTGATCAGGATTTTACCTCTAACCCAAAGGAACCAAAATCGAAACGGTTTCCAAAATCTTCTTCTTCTGTGATTGGCAGGTTATCGAAATATGTCTTTGGATCGTCAACTCGGGTTGCTCCAAGCACATGACCGGGAATCTGAAGCTGCTGATCAATTTCGTCTGGAAATTCATGGGAAACCGTACGTTTCGGAAATGATCATGTAGCAGCTATCATGGGTTATGGAGATCTACCGTTTGGAAATTATTTGATCACTCGGGTTTACTATGTCCAAGGGTTGGGACACAATTTGTTCTCAGTCGGGCAGTTCTGTGATGCAGATTTAGAGGTTGCTTTTAGAAAAAATGCTTGCTTCGTTAGAAACTTGGATGGCACTGATCTCTTAACTGGGAATCGTGATACAAACTTGTATGCTATCGACATAAACCAAATGGCCTCTTCATCACCAATATGTCTTATGACACGAGCATCTGGAACACAGTCCTGGTTGTGGCATAGAAGGTTATCCCATCTCAATTTTGACACCATCAACAAAATTGCCAAAGACAACATCGTCAATGGACTTCCAAAGTTCAAATACACCAAGGATCACTTATGTCCATCATGCGAACAAGGAAAAAGCAAAAGAGCATCATATAAACCCAAATCCGTACCTAGTTCGGAAGCAAAGTTGCATATGTTGCACATGGACTTATGTGGCCCAATGAGAGTTGAAAGCATTAATGGGAAAAAGTATATTCTTGTTATCGTCGATGATTATTCGAGATATACATGGGTTAAGTTTCTGAGATCAAAAGACGAAGCACCAGGCATCATCATCACCTTTTTGAAACGCATTCAAGTACTTCTTCAATCTACCGTAAGGGTTGTAAGAACAGACAACGGCACTGAATTCACAAATCAGGAGTTAAGAGCTTATTTTGAAGATGTTGGAAATTACTCATCAGACATCAGCTGTTAGAACTCCACAGCAGAATGGGGTAGTTGAAAGAAGAAATAGAACTCTTGTGGAAGCTGCTCGCACAATGCTAATCTATTCTAGTGCACCGTTATTTCTCTGGGCTGATGCGGTTGCCACTGCTTGTTTCACTCAGAACCGATCCCTTATCCATCCAAGATTCAATAAAACCCCGTATGAGCTTGTGAACAACAGAAAACCTGATATCTCTTACTTTCACGTGTTTGGCGCTTTGTGCTATCCTACGAATGACAGAGAAGATCTTGGAAAATTGAAAGCTAAAGGTGATATTGGAATCTTCATTGGATATTCAGATAACTCGAGGGCATTCAGGGTGTATAACAGAAGGCTAAGGAGGATCATGGAGACGATGAATGTGACGTTTGACGAACTTTCACAAATGGCTTCTGAGAGACTCGCTCTAGAACCCGCACTAAACCGTCAGACTTCTGGACACATCAGTTCAGGACTCGTACCTCAAGAGCTCAATCAACTTCGTTTGATAATCCTAAAGAACAAGAATGGGAGAATTTCTTCGAGTTAATGTTCGATGAATACTATGGTGGAACTTCGACAAATGCATCAAACCATCATTCCGCTGCACCCGCTCAAAATCATCCTCCACCACCAACAGAAGATGCATCTACAACGGTCGAAACCAATGCACCAACTCCATCAACATCATCTACATCTACTCAAGTTATTGCACCCGTTCTACCAGCAGTTGATGAGCAAAACCAAAACCATAACGATGCAACGTTAGATGAAGACTTATTTGAAAACCCGTTCGCTACGGAATCAGCTGAATCTTCTTCAAACTTACGAGAACCATCTAACTCGCACACGTATAACCAACGGTATCCTTCTACTCTGAAGTGGACAAAAGACCACCCAATTGAACAAGTTATTGGTGAACCTTCAAGGTCAATTCAGACGAGACGTCAACTTGCCACCGATTGCGACTTGTGCATTTACCTTTGCTCAATTAGCAATCTCGAACCAAAGAACATTCGCGAGGCAATGGCAGATCCCGCATGGATAGAAGCAATGCAGGAGGAACTTCTTCAATACCGTCTACATGACTCGTGGGAAAAGGTTCCAAGACCCATTGACGTTCGAGTCATTGATCTTAAATGGTTATGGAAGAACAAACGGGATGAAGAAATGACTGTAATTCGCAACAAAGCTCGTCTTGTGGCCAAAGGATACAGACAGGAAGAGGGAATAGACTTTGAAGAGTCATTCGCGCCGGTAGCTAGACTTGAAGCAGTCAGGATATTCTTGGCCTATGCAGCTCACAAAAACATCACGGTTTATCAGATGGACATTAAGACCGCGTTCTTGAATGGAACTCTGAAAGAAGAAGTGTACGTGAGTCAGCCAGAAGGCTTCATAGACATGGAACATCCAGACTACGTCTACAAACTCAAAAAGGCAATCTATGGTTTAAAACAAGCTCCGAGAGCGTGGTATGACGAACTGTCCTCCTTCCTTATCCAAAACAATTTCACCATAGGAACAGTTGATCCTACCTTGTTTACACAAAAATGCAAAAACGACATTTTGATTGTTCAGATTTACGTGGACGACATCATCTTTGGGTCCACTAATCCGAATCTTTCAAAACATTTTGAAAATCTCATGAAAAGCAAATTTGAAATGTCCATGATGGGGGAACTAAAATTCTTTCTTGGTTTACAAATACATCAGTCCCCTCGTGGAATTTTTATAAATCAAGCTAAATATACTACTGAGATTTTGAAAAATCATGGTATGGATAACTGTGACTCGGTCGGAACACCAATGGTAACATCACCAAAAATTGGAGCCGATTTGTTTGGGAAACCTATTGATCCGAAGAAATATCGGAGCATGATTGGTTCTCTCATGTATCTTACTGCTAGTCGACCAGATATTCATTTTGCTGTTTGCTTATTAGCACGGTTTCAGGCTAAGCCTACCGAACTGCACCTCAAAGAGGTTAAACGGATCTTTCGGTACCTGAAGACATCCATTCACATGGGACTTTGGTATCCGAAGGAATCCGGATTTGATCTAATTGCCTTTTCAGATGCGGACCACGCAGGTGACCAAGTTACAGCAAAAAGTACATCCGGAGGAGCACAATTTTTGGGTGAAAAGCTAGTCAGCTGGTCGTCAAAGAAACAAGATTGCACTGCACTGTCAACCGCTGAAGCTGAGTATGTGTCTCTATCTGCGTGTTGTGCTCAAGTTCTATGGATGAGAACACAACTCACAGATTATGGCTTTACTTTCGATAAAATACCTATGTATTGTGACTCGAAAAGTGCCATAGCCATATCATGCAATCCTGTTCATCACTCAAAGACTAAGCATATCCGTGTCCGCTATCACTTCATCAAAGAGTACGTCGAAAATGGTACTGTTGAATTATTCTTCGTGAAGACTGATTACCAACTCGCCGATCTATTAACTAAAGCCCTTCCAAAAGAAAGGTTTGAGTATTTAGTTCGACGAATTGGAATGCGAAGCCTAACCCCTGAGGAGTTAGAACGTCTTCTCGATTCTTCTTGAAAATGATTTTCCAAAACGCTTCGCTGTAAATATTTTTGAAAAACAAAATACAAAATTTGAAAAACCAACAAAAGCAAAATATAAAAATATAAAATCTTTCAAAAAATACAAAACAATATAAAATCAAAAATCCAAAAATATTCTTCTCACGACATGTCTCTTGTATAATCGATATTCTGTACGTATCTAGAAATGTCATTCAACAATGATACGGGCATGTACAGATGCTTGAGCGAGAGTTCTTTAATTGTTTTCTAAAACATGTCGTGTCTCAAAATTTCTTAATAAAATGGCTTTCGTATACATCAGTACGAAACCCGGACCGAAATGATGACTTTTGATTATTTTCAAATCAAAACTCGTGCTTTGATCGAAAAATGAGGTGTACGCTTCAGTGCACTACATTTAAAAATGGTGAGAAATCATCATCATCTTGAGCACCTTTTTAAGATTGTTCAAAAAGATTTTCAAAATCTTTCAAAATATTGTGTGCTCAAGATAACTCCCTCTAAAACCCTTTAATTGATTATGCTTTATTGAAGGGGGAGTATAAAACAAAAATGTTCCAAATTCATGCTTAAATCAAATCCGTTTGTCTCCCCAAAAGATTCTAAATTGTTTTTTTAATCCGTTAATATCAAAAATATCACAATTATGCTATTTTTGAGGGGGAGGAGACGTGATTAAAATGTGATCAAAAAGTTTAATAATCGTTGTTTGAATCTCAAAATGAGCTCGACTCAGACGGAACCAATGAATTGACGAGCAATTATGTACCATCTCGAGAAACTTTCTATCGACTTGACCAGGACGGGTAATAATTTCAAGCTAGTTCTCTAGTGATGTAAACGTGTCTCGAATCGGTCTTGTTCATTTTAAGTCGATCAATTCAAAAAGTGCGAACTCTACTCTCACTGTGCAGATTTCTGTCAAAACTTATAAGCACATGTGAAGGGGGAGTGTTTCTGAAAATATAAAACTCACGGAGTGTTTCAAACATATTTTCTATCATAAACACTCTGAGAGATTTTCAAGAAAATGGTTTTATGGCAACAATAGGACAGTCATGGAGTTATAAGGTGACTAAGGATAGGAAATCAGTCCTATGATCCGCCAGAGCCGGAGGGATCTACCCAAGGACAATACCCATAGTTAGTATTAGAAGTCCTCAGGTATGATTGAAAAAAAAAGAAAAAGAGGAGTAAAGTGAGAAAGGAGAAAGAAGGGGTTGAAGAATTAAAAAGAAATGTAATGAGAAAGGGTGAAAAGAAATAGCCCTCCATATTCAACCTTAGGACAGAAACCGGGTTCAACTCATCTGCTACTGGTTGTCACTAGATGACACTGGTATTGAAGACAAAGACGTCATGGACCCAGTGACGCACTGCACTAAACCTTCTAGCCACTCAATTCCTCTCAAAAGGGATTTGTTTCATTCTCACTGGGAACCCTACATAATCTATCGACTTTCTCTTAGAGATCGTTGATATTGAAGAAGGAGACCCTCTCCCTAGTCTCCGCTCAGGAAAACCAAAATGCACTAATTGAGTCTAGAGCCACGAGATTCATCAAAAGATCTCATAGGAACACATGACATGACATCGCTTGTTGTTCATCAATAAGAACTCAAGTGATATATTATAGAGTCCTACGCAGGTCTTAGCAATCTGCCAGAACATTTATGAGAAGTTTCACGCCTGTGATTCTTCAGTGATTGAATGGAAACTCCTGCCAGGGTCAACATCAAGCAGCCCTGACAGCAGGTCACTTCGGTAATTCTCCGTGGATTACGCTTAGTGTGTCTCAAACGGTCTACAGTCGTGAAGTGATGCTTCGGTGTACTTCAGCGACTCATCTGAACTGTAGATGTACTTCGGTATATCGCGTTATCTCACTTGTGGGACTCCAGTTCAGGAACGGCCTATGTGAGAATTAGAGACGTGTTTTCACACTATGCTGTTAACACCCTCGAAATTCAAACTTGTAAGTGCCGGAATCCGCTTATCACTAACAATGTTTTATGTTTTCTTCTTATGGAAGCTCCGGAGCGGATGGATCGTGCAGACTTGCCACATGCTCATACCAACAACACATGAAAGTTCTCATCATAATCAAAGGAGATGATTCTTCGTCAATGTCAAAGAATCTACAAAGTTTAAAGACTCCAGAACTACATCATTGGTAACCAAAAGACAAATAGAAGTGTGAGCATGGTGGAGAAAGAAATGGAGAATGACGTGGAGACACCTAACCAACGAAGTTGACAATGGCAGACAACCACATTATCTGATCACAAAGCATGAAGGAACAAAGCATGAAGACTATTCAATATCTACACACAAAGTCCTAGCTCAAGAAAAGTAGAGACCTAATCAAGTGGAGCATCATTTGAATGACCACCCCTTAGGGGGAGATTGTTAGCCTTAATAGTTTTATTAGAAGTGATGGTCATTCACGATTAGGAACTTTGTAACGTGTGTTAGATACCGTGATAGAATAGTCAACGGGCTCGTGGATTGGACTAAGCTAAATGGGCTTTAGTTTAGTTAAGCTAGCATTGAATAATGGCGTGTAACCCATGTCCAAACCCAAGTCCACGAAAAGCCCAAGCCAAGCCCATAGGAAAGCCTTTTAGGTTTTCATGTCTCTTACTATAAATACCCCTCAAATGGTCATTTGAGGGGTGTGCTTGAAAGTGTGTGTGTGTGTGTTTTCTTTATTGAATATACAACATCTTGTGTCTATCTTGTCTCACATCATACACGAATTTATATCATTCAAGTCACCATCTTTCTCATCTTATTTCTAAGCTTTGTTTGTGTTTGTTTCACGTGGGTATACTTGTATACGTGTTGGGTTTGCTTGGTAAAGTGATAAGGTTGATAAATATAAGGTCCTACACCTTGGTTTCTATTGAAATTTCCTTGGTGTTGGAAATTTTGACTTTGATTTTGAAAACCGTTATTTTGACTAAAATTACCTTGGTTTTGAAAACCTTGGTTTGGTCTATTTTGATTTTGATTACGGTTTTGGTTTTGGTTGAAACCGGGTGGTCCAGGGTAGTGGTTAGGACGGTGGTTCGGGTCCATAGGAGCACGATATTGGTTGCCTCCTGAATTGGAAATCCCGCCCACAACATTTGATTCAAAAGGGTTACCATCGGTGGCCATACAGTCGTAATAGGCATGGGGGCCACCGCAAGTAACACAGACTTCCACTTTCTTAACTTCAGCAGGAGGTGAAGTTTGTGGAAAAGAAACTTTCTTTTGGTTGGAGAGAACCAAAGCTTGAATTGCTTCTGTGAGTTTGTCAATCTTAGCATCGGTGCTAGATTGACTCACGGGTGATGGAGAAGAAGGACCAACACTGACTTGGGAAACAACCGGTTTGCTTCGTGCAGTGTGGACCTTAGACTTGTTTTCAATTATCGTCAAGGCTTCTTTTACAGTTTTGCTCAAGAAATTTCCTCCAGCGGAGGAATTGAGAGAATCTTGATCAGATAGACTCACTCCATTATAGAAAGTATCGAGTTGCATCAACTCGGAGAAACCGTGGTGAGGACATTTGCGGAGCAATTCCTTAAAACGATCCCACGATTCACTGAAGGGTTCATCAAATTTTTGTGTAAACTTGATGATTTCATTTTTAAGACTCGTGGTTTTGGAAGGTGGATAAAACTCGTTCACAAATTTCTTCACCAGGTCTTCCCATGTTTCGATTGATTTAGGGGGTTGTTTTTCAAGCCAAATCCGGGCTTGCCCCTCAAGGGAAAATGGGAACAGAAGAAGCTTAACAGCATCTGTAGGGACATTTTTGTATTTGATGGTAGATGCAATCTTGTTAAACCATCGAATATGAGCATGAGGATCATCCCGCTCAAAACCATAGAATTGACTTGAGGTTACAAGATTCAGTAACCCGGTTTTGAGTTCAAAATTTTCAGCCACAATGGCTGGGATAACAATAGCATCTCCATACCCGTCGATGGGTGCCTGGAGAAGCTCACACATAGGACGTTCTTCCGCCATGATAACGGAAGTAGTGTGAGCAGTTCGGATCTCAGATCCGACTGATGGGGCAGAAAGTCTACGGACACGCCTTCTTGGAATCCTGACAAGCTCACGAAATGGGCTTACAGACCTAGAAGAGCGAGTGCGCATACACTAGAGTTAACTCTAAGAGATCTCAGAGTTAAGGAAAGGAATTATGAAAATGGTGAAAATGGGGTAAGAAGAATCTTTTTGGGTTTTCTGGTTTTGACAAGTAGATATAACAACAAATCCAATTAAAACAATATCGAGGCAAAACAAAAGTGAACTTAAACCAATAATCACAAGATGAATGGCTTCTTTGAAAAAGGTACACCACTCACAAAGACACAAAGGCAAGTTTTAATCTTTGGTTCGGGAACTTATTATGGTCGTACCCCCAGTTAGGTAGTACACCGCCTTGGTTTGCGGTGGTAATCTTTTATGTTGTTATTATTTAAGAAAACGACAAATCTTTTTGTATTTTTATCTTTGATATATATATAGAAACAAAAGGAAAATATTTTTGTGTTTTATACGTTTTTGGATGTTTTTGGGTTTTTGGATTTTTTATAAGAAAATATATATAGATATAGATGGATGGTATGAACAAGGAGTGAATATTCAAATCACTAATCTGCTAAGTGTAAGATAATTAGCACAGCTCCCCGGCAGCGGCGCCAAAATTTGATTGGTCCCGAACCGTCAAGTTTTATCACGCAAGCTGACCACTTGTGAATGGTCAACCGTAACAAACTTCAAACAGTCTGGAACCAAAGCAATGAAGATCAGGAGAGTATAGTGTTTCCCCAGGTCGTTAAGTCCCAACGAGCTGTGCGAGAATAATCAAACGAATAGTGATCGAGAGGATTTGAACGGAAAAGAGATATGATTGATTATACCTAAAGAAAAAGTGTATAAATTACAGGGGCTTAAATGCAAATTAAAGAAAATTAAAAAGATAAACTATATTAAATAAACGCTATCACTATTTTTAAACTGATGTTTTTGACTTTTCTTTTATAAAACTTAAATTAAAAACTACGTGACGTACACAAGAAAATGTGAAACTGGAACAATATTAATCCTAAAAATATAAAAATGACATTTTTACAAACCTAATGATAAGAGAAAATTTTTAGAAAAAGAAAATTATTTTTAAAACTATTTATCTAATTATTATTAATTAAAAACTGATTTTACTTATTTAATTATACCCTAAAATACAAAAAAATATGAAATAAAGCAAGAAAAATGAAATTATGACTTAGAAAAATCTAAAATAACTAAATAGAATTTTCAAAACTAATTTTGTATTTTTCTGATTATTTTTCTATTTTCTATGAATTAAAAACTATTTTTAACTAATTAAATTGCTAAAAATTACAAATTAAACTATGAAAAATCTGGAAAAATAATTTTTTGACTTTTTATATTTATCTTAACCTAGGAAAAATGAAAACTTATTTTTTTGAAACTTTTCTGAATTAATTGTATTTAAAGCTAATTAAAAATGCCTAAAAACTATTTTAAATGAAGAAAAATAGTAAACAGTGCTAGAAAAATATGAAAAATTCAGGAAAAGTCTAAAACAATATTATGAATCTAAGAAAAATATAAAAAAAGTGGCTTATGTGTAGGAAAATGAAACTGCAGTTACAAGTGCTTATAAATAAGCACTTGGATTAAGCCAAAGGCCACAAGCTGGGCACCAATCTAACACAGAAGCTATAATAAGCTAAAAGTACTTAAAAAAAACTTATTACAACTATCCTAGACCACTGAAATGCAAACTACACAGATTTGGCTATTTGAGATTAAGTTCTAAAACAGATTTTGGCTACCACTTTGTAGCTTAAAGATAAGCTACCCAATAAGCTGGAACTGAAAAACAGAAGTTGGAACCTAAACTAGACCTGGTTAGCTACTTGTAGACCAAAGACCAGACCTGGACAAGCTCTTATGAGCTTGTGACAAGCTCTGCAAGAAGCTGAGAAATCAGCACTGGTGATTATGCCCTGTCACAGGGCATTTTTGACCAGATGGACAAGCTCATTTGGAGCTTATAAAAAATTTACAAAAATCTACAAAAATGATATTAAGAAACTAGACCAGTTGAAGTTTTTAAACCCCAAGTTTCACTTGATTTGAACCAAAAATGAGTCCATGAAAAATCCTCCTAGTTTGGTGAAAACTGGACTTTACACTTTTTTTTTACTTTTGAGCAGTTTTGATATTTTGACTTAAGTGAACTTTGAGCTTAATTTGTGGACTGAATATGTTGTATTATGATGAAATAAGCTTAATGCAATCTATATCTATGATTTCTAAACACAAAACAAGTTTTTGATTTGACAAAATTCCAACAGTTAAGAATTTAAGACAGATCCTAGATCATTTTGACTTTTACTGTCTTGATGAACAATTGAAGGACTCAAATGATTTTAACTACCTATATTAAGACTGAGTCTGCAATTATCAAGTGCAAACCAAGGCTCAATATCAGATACGCCTACTGATCCAAACACTGCTTATATCACTGTTTTGCAATTTAAATGAGCTAATCCACTGCACTAGTTTATATTATTGATTAAACTGAGTCTAATTACTCTAATTACCACTAAATAAACAGGCCTAAACCATTTAATGACCAAAGATTCAAACACAAGTACAATAGGCAAACTGAGTTAAAAATGGAAATGAGATAGAAACTCACAAATGTCCAACTTATTTGTGCAGCTTAAACAGAACCCAAACCAAACTAAGCTACTCAAATCCAACCCAAATCAACTCTGCATCAACCCCATTCCATTTCCAACTAAGCTATTAGAAGCCTGAAATTAAGCTATTAGAAGCCTGAAATTAAGTACATGAATCTAAATTTTTCAACAGTAAACTCAAAATCATGAAACTTTTATACAACTTGAATTAATACTTGAAAATAGTCTTAATACACTGGAATAACTTAATTTAATACAATTCAACTTGAAATTACAACTTTTGACTTAAACTAAAACATTGAACTTAAAAACGACATATAGGAAATTTTAAAACTAAATTCTACCACTCTCTTTGCTTCTCTTCCTTCTCTTCTATACACCAAATGCCTTCTATCACCTCTCTGAGCAAATCCCATCATTAATCTTGTCCCTTGGATGAGTTGAGACCAAATTGGCCGTTTGATCAATTTTGGCGGGAAAGATGGATTTGACCTTGGGCTTATGAATTTGCAACTAGGGGGGGGGGTGGCATTAATTGTGGTGTATAAAGTTGGTAGACATGATGATGAGGGGGGAGGGATAAGGTGAGGTGATGGGAATATGTTGCAGGCAACTTGGGAAGGGGATAAGCCAGTGGGAGGGAAAGGGTAGTTTGACTGGGGTTGACCAGGGGTCCAAAAAGGAGGGGTCAAGGGAATGGCAGGGGTCACAATGGTTTTGGCAGGGGATCAAAATACAAAAGGGGTCAAAGCTTAGTTATTATTTCAAGGACCATTTGTGCAATTCTGATTTTTTTGAGGGACCAATTCTGCCATTTTCCAAAGTTGTTTCAAGGGATCAAAATTGACAAGTTTCAATAGTACAAGGACTATTTTTGACATTTTCAAACTTCCAGGGACCAAACTTGACATTTTTGAAAGTTTAGGGACCTAAGTTGTAAATTTGCAATTTTAAATCTCAAGGACCAATTTTGACAACTCATGAATCCCTAGGGACTTGAAATGATATTTTTCTTTATTTTGTTTTACCAGGGACTGTTTTTGACAACTTTTGAAACTTGGGGGACTAAAACTGCCAATTATGAAAACTTGATACTTTTTTCACCAGATTTTGATATTTTTGCATTTAAAACACATAAAACACTTATTTGTGATATTTTTATCATTTTGATGCATTTCTGAGTGTTTTCAGATATTTTTGCAGTTTAAATGGTACAAAAATGATGAGTATTTAGACACTCATCATGCACATTTGTTGAACCTTGCTATATTTGATTATGAACTTCTGAATTGTGAACATTTGGTTATGAAATTCTGATTATGAAAGTATAATATGTGACTACGACATAAACTTCTGACTACTGAACCTTTGAACATGAACCTTATGATATGAATTATCTGATATGTTAACTGTGGACCTTTGTGCTTGATTATGATCTGTGTTATTTATGATAATCTGTTTGACCTAAGTTAGTTGACACCGAGCCACTATTTCACTAGTCATGGGGGTTCCATGTCCGTGTCAGTGATGCACCTCTGACATGACTCTAGGGCAGTAGGGTGATGTTCTGCCACGTCCCTTTCTGTTATCTGTTTATTGATAGTATGGCCACTATCCGTCTGTTGGGGCGTATGGATAAATCCTAGATCTGATCTGTTATTTGATATGTTTTCTGGTGAATGATGTCGTGTGCAATACGCGTCTTCACAAAATTCTGGGAGCTAGCTACTCCAATTATTTTCTGAGGTTACTTTCTGAATAAGTAGTTATTTCTGATATGATAAGTTCTGGGCTCGTGGTAGTTAACTAAATCCTTATCTGTTATGTCTGTGTTAAGTATTCTGTTTATGATTCGGTATTTTCAAGTGTTTATATTTAGGTATTAGGTTTATTATATGTTATTGTATGTGTTTATGCTCTTATATGATTATGTAACTACCGTATGCCATGCTAGGATATGATTAATATGTTTAAATATGATTCGTATGTTGTCATCTTATGTTATGTTAGTTTATCGTTATGTGAATTCGTTGATCTGTGAGATGAATGTGCTAGTGTGAAATTGAGTATCCTGAAAGTTTAGTATGTATGATTGTTCAGTTAATTTTGTAAACTTTGCCTATTCGTTAGTTATCTGTTTGCTTATGATTGATCTGTTATGTTTAGACTTTGCTTATATTAAGATTTGATCTGGGAAATGGTTTAATTATGATATCTGTTTTGATAATTTGCTAATTGCTCTGCTATGTCTTTTGCTTATTTAGTTATAGTTTTCCTACTATGTTTTCTATTTGCATGTGTGACTGCCATGATTTGACTGCTATTTCCGCTGCTACAATATTGGATTAAGTGTGTTAATTGTAGATTAATTGATTTGTATGAATGCCATGTTTACTTTCTAGAAATTGTTTCCGTTAGTCTTTAGACTTTTCGCTTGGCTTATATGTGCTCTATTTTCTTAATGTGTTTGTGTTTGTGTTATTAATGTATTATGCGTTGTTCTTATCTGTCATTTGTTTCTTTCGGATTTCTGTATATTTGTGCTTCCGCAGAATCCTCAATGATTCGTCATTCTCATTTCGTTGTGATTTCGTTATGTGTATCTTTGTTCTGTTTTAGCTTTTGTTTTGTTATATCTGTTCACTGGGCTTTGTAAGCTCAGCCGCATTTTCTTTTCCTGCGGCAGGTTTTAAGCATTCAAGATGAGCTTATGGGATAGCTGATATGGGTTGAGAGTAGAGCTGAGAGCAAGATTTGAAAATAGGGATCTTAGATTTATTTTGATTACTAAGTTTTTTATATTTTCTTTTGTAAGTTTTGTAAAGGCTTCCGCTATTGTATAGTACTTAAGGTTCTGATATGAAACCGTATTTGTGATATCTTTACCCTTGTCGGGTTGGGGTGTTACAATTTATGGTATCAGAGCGCCTGGTTTTAGGACCCTTAGAGCTTAGGCTATGACCTGTGAGGATTGGGTAGATTTAGGATTTTCCCTTCTGCGTACTTTCTTTGCGTCCACTATCGTACTTAGATTTTACTAATAGATGATTATTCTTTTAGATGGTTATCCCTCGTCGTTCTAGATCACCTGATAGGAGCAAGCAGGGACCAGCTAGGCAACCTAGGGAGAGGAAGAAGTGGACTGTTGTTATCGTTAAGGGCTGCAAGAGGATTGGTGGAGCGAAGCGGACCAACAGGAGGATACGAGTTCCGGCTAGTATGTGGCCATGCACAATTGATGAGAAGCTAACCTTAGAGAACGTAGACGGAAGAATAGTAGAGGAGTACAAGACTAAAGTCGTTGACAACCAAGGCTTCACCACTAGGTATCATGAAAGATGTCCCGAGTTCTTGGAAGATGGAGGAGTAGTTTGGACTAGGAGTCGCGACTTGTATGCTTTTGTAGATCGTGTGCCGGAAGAAGAAGAGAGGAATCGGAGAAGTGACTTTGCTAGTCGCCTATTACCGCAGCGCGAAGGAAATGGGAACGGATGGATAAGTGAGGAAGAAGAGGAAGAAGGAGAACATGAGGAAGAATACGAGGTGGACTCGGATTTAGAGTCTACGGCTACTAGTAGGTTTAATCCGATACAAGAATAGAAATTCACGCTCATGATTAGTTGTCCTCTTTATTAGAAGTTTCTGACATTGGATTTTGAGTTTAGGTCCTTTTGTTTTTCATTTAGATGATTGAATCTTTGATTATTAAGTTTTGTTTTGGAAGTTTCATCTTATGACAATTCTGCAATTTGTTTGATTAGTAGGAATAAAGCGAAATTTTGAAAGTATAGTTGCTGTTTGTTGTTTCTTTTCTGATAGATTCGTTAAGTTTCCGTTAGTTCTAATAAGTTTCGTTCCCTATTCGATTCTATTGATGATGTTGCTTAATCACAGCTTGAAATAAAGTATGACCATCATGATGGTATACTCATGTGATGGTGGTATTATGACGCCTGATCAACGTGATAATACTTACATCATATGACGTACCCTTATTGTGTTCATAGGATACTTCAGGAAGTGTTTGAGGATTATTAAATCCTTTTTAGTTCGATTTTCTGCGATTAATAAGACCATTAGGATTTGTTCTGTCTGTGTATGTGTTTGTTCTCATCCTTAGACATCTGAATAAGTTAGAGACTGTTGTTTGATTTTCTGCATCTCATCTGTTTTCTGCCCTTACTTTGATAAGTATATGAATATCTGTTATAAGTATTTGATTATTGGTTTGATTTCCGAAAAGTATGAGTTTGAATATTCTGATAAGAAATCCGTTTGTTCCGAGATAAGTTTAGCATTCGCTATATTCCTTGAAGTTCTGAAATCTGATTTGTTTTCTGTTCTATTCCGTCTGGTTCGTTTTCGAGGACGAAAACTTTCTTTTAGAGGGGAAGAGTTGTAAAACCCTAAAAATACGAAAAATGTTAAAAGACTATTTTACCCTTAAAATAGTCAAAATCCTAAAATACGTAAAATACGTAACGTTCATTAAATGAGATTAAAACCTAACTTATAAATAATCATAAGACCTAACGTGCCAAATAGATAATCAACATTTGCCACGATAAAATAAAAGCCACGATTATTAAAATTTAATGAGTCGACTAGCACGAAGAAAATATTAAACCACTTATGCAATGTTTCGGCCAAACCCAAGTTTTCGGCCCATGCTCTCTTTTCTTGTGAACCGATTACCATCACAGCCCATGGGTCGGTTTTGTTTTCCTTTGAACCGATTCTCACACTAACCCAATATGGGTCGGTTTCTTGTAAGCAGATTCTCACCCAAACCTACAAGGATCGACATGTATAAATACCACCCCAATGTCTCACAATGAAACCCTAGTTTCTAAACCCTAGTCACGGCACCAAAAGCTTCGGCTCTTCTTTTTCTTTTCTTTCCGTTCGACTGCAGCTGTGAGAAGTGGTGGTGCTTGGTGTTTTGCTCCGAGCCACGCTAAGGTAAGCGACTCCCTCGTCTCAACTTTTTCTACGTGCAACTTACATTAACTTTAAACTTGTAAGATAAAAACCCATTCGAATTGAACAAGAGTCACGCATTAAAAATATTGTGACCGTATAGTATGTATATGTTGCGCGTTTGCTGTTTACATACGAATTCAGAACTTTATAAACAAGTTGCAAACATGCATCATTAGGGTCGACGCATAAAATCACGAATAAGAAGTCACATATATTAAGTCGACGCATGGGTGTAGGATGTGAATGTGTTGCTATATTTGAAACGTAAATAAAATTGAGCATGGGACTAGTTAGTCGTGTTAATAAGCTACGTGTTGAAACAATACACCTCACATGTAATTACTGTTGTGATTTGGTTAGGTGTCGATGTGCATGCATGAGTTTGATTCTTTTTCTGTTCGGTTTTTCACAAGTCCTGGGCCAAGAGATGGGTCATTAAAATCCGTAGCACGTGAGTCAATTTAACACTCGTTAATATGATACTAAAAGTTTGGGAAAAACCCTAGGTCATAATTAGGGTCGATTAGGGTTAAGAAGCTAGGTGTGTTGATTCGTTATTTCATGTGAAAATAGTAAGTTTTGAGGTCATTAATAACTGTTGATTTAACGTATAACGAGCTAGTATTAAGGGTGTTGTAAACATGCGTGAGTTATGATTTTATGCAAGGAGTCAAATATCATGAATTAAAGTATTGTATGCATGGTCTCATTAAGGTGGTGTTCGAACAATGTTACGTGTGAGTCTTGGTTAATCATGTAAGTTATGAAGGCTTGTGTAAACTATTTTGAAAGAAAGTCCTAAAATCCGTTCTTGACATTTATAAACCCTATACTTTGAAAGATGATCATATAAACCTCAAATAAGATATTTATCATATTAAACCCTTAAGTTTACCATTTATCATTTGTAACACAAAAGTTTGGCTAATTAATGATTAAGACTCTAAAATGTCGTAATTCCGTCCGTCACTAAGAATAAGAATATACTTACAACTCTAAGAGTGTGAATGCGATAAATCCGTTATAACTTAATGATGCTAACAAGTATTAAATAAATCATAATCCGTGTAGATTCGTTGAAGGAGACGCGACGTTATATCTTCGTGATTCACTCATTCGTTTGCTTTTCTCTCATTTGCTTTAAGGTATAGATATTCTGACATTTTCAGTAAAGGTTCCTTATGACGTTTTCTTTTCGTTAGCTTTTCTATTTCAATTATTAGGGTTTCCTATGCCATTGCTATGAACCCTTTCTGATTGTTTGATCTGTTGCTTGTTTGAAACACCTGTTTTATTGAATCATGCAATATCTGATTTGAACGTTATGTTAGAAAGACTTTGATATGCACATTTGTTGAACCTTGCTATATTTGATTATGAACTTCTGAATTGTGAACATTTGGTTATGAAATTCTGATTATGAAAGTATAATATGTGACTATGACATAAACTTCTGACTACTGAACCTTTGAACATGAACCTTATGATATGAATTATCTGATATGTTAACTGTGGACCTTTGTGCTTGATTATGATCTGTGTTATTTATGATAATCTGTTTGACCTAAGTTAGTTGACACCGAGCCACTATTTCACTAGTCATGGGGGTTCCATGTCCGTGTCAGTGATGTACCTCTGACATGACTCTAGGGCAGTAGAGTGATGTTCTGCCACGTCCCTTTCTGTTATCTGTTTATTGATAGTATGGCCACTATCCGTTTGTTGGGGCGTATGGATGCATCCTAGATCTGATCTGTTATTTGATATGTTTTCTGGTGAATGATGTCGTGTGCAATACGCGTCTTCACAAAATTCTGGGAGCTAGCTACTCCAATTATTTTCTGAGGTTACTTTCTGAATAAGTAGTTATTTCTGATATGATAAGTTCTGGGCTCGTGGTAGTTAACTAAATCCTTATCTGTTATGTCTGTGTTAAGTATTTTGTTTATGATTCGGTATTTTCAAGTGTTTATATTTAGGTATTAGGTTTATTATATGTTATTGTATGTGTTTATGCTCTTATATGATTATGTAACTACCGTATGCCATGCTAGGATATGATTAATATGTTTAAATATGATTCGTATGTTGTCATCTGATGTTATGTTAGTTTATCGTTATGTGAATTCGTTGATCTGTGAGATGAATGTGCTAGTGTGAAATTGAGTATCCTGAAAGTTTAGTATGTATGATTGTTCAGTTAATTTTGTAAACTTTGCCTATTCGTTAGTTATCTGTTTGCTTATGATTGATCTGTTATGTTTAGACTTTGCTTATATTAAGATTTGATCTGGGAAATGGTTTAATTATGATATATGTTTTGATAATTTGCTAATTGCTATGCTATGTCTTTTGCTTATTTAGTTATAGTTTTCCTACTATGTTTTCTATTTGCATGTGTGACTGCCATGATTTGACTGCTATTTCCGCTGCTACAATATTGGATTAAGTGTGTTAATTGTAGATTAATTGATTTGTATGAATGCCATGTTTACTTTCTAGAAATTGTTTCCGTTAGTCTTTAGACTTTTCGCTTGGCTTATATGTACTCTATTTTCTTAATGTGTTTGTGTTTGTGTTATTAGTGTACTATGCGTTGTTCTTATCTGTCATTTGTTTCTTTCGGATTTCTGTATATTTGTGCTTCCGCAGAATCCTCAATGATTCGTCATTCTCATTTCGTTGTGATTTCGTTATTTGTATCTTTGTTCTGTTTTAGCTTTTGTTTTGTTATATCTGTTCACTGGCTTTGTAAGCTCAGCCGCATTTTCTTTTCCTGCGGCAGGTTTTAAGCATTCAAGATGAGCTTATGGGATAGCTGATCTGGGTTGAGAGTAGAGCTGAGAGCAAGATTTGAAAATAGGGATCTTAGATTTATTTTGATTACTAAGTTATTTATATTTTCTTTTGTAAGTTTTGTAAAGGCTTCCGCTATTGTATAGTACTTAAGGTTCTGATATGAAACCGTATTTGTGATATCTTTACCCTTGTCGGGTTGGGGTGTTACAGAATACATAGCCATGTCATCTTGTTGTGCTCAAATCCTATGGATGAGATCCCAATTTTTCTGACTATGGTTTTGAATTCAACAAAATCCCTCTGTACTGTGATAACAGGAGTGCCATTGCTCTCTCATGCAACAACGTTCAACATTCAAGAGCAAAGCATATCGACATTCGACATCACTTCATCAGGGAGCAAGTGGAGAATGGTGTGGTGGAACTATATTTTGTGAAGACTGAATATCAGTTAGCAGACATCTTCACCAAAGCTCTTCCTAGAGAACGTTTTGAGTTTATTCTTCCACGACTTGGACTTAAGAGTCTACAACCGGAGACACTCAAACGTCTTCAAGAGGAAGACGAGGAGTAAAGGATTTTCTTCATTTATCTATTGTACATATTTATTCAAAAAGAAAAATACAAAATTATAAAACCCACAAAAAGAAAATAGAAAAATATAAAATTTAAAAAATCCATAAAATCAGAAAATCTTTGAAAAAGCCCAAAAATAGTATTTTTCCCCATCTATTTCTATTATTCGATAACATCTACGGACTTTGTTTTGTCACTCAAAGAATGGCAATTCGAATGTACATAAACCTTTTATCAAAAAAAAATGTGATGGAGAAAAATGATAGATTATTGTCATTTCAGGCAGTAACCAGTTTTAAAAGAAAGAACAGAGCCATGCTTAACTTAATTTTTCGAATCCTCATGCTCTGATTCCAAAAACAAATATTTGTCGCCAAAAAGACAAATGTTTCCATCACAAATATTTTTCCTTCTAAACATTCTTCTGAAAAATATTTGTCATCTAATGAAAACAAAATTGCTTTGAAAATAACTCGGACTATATTCTTGAATATCATCTGGACTTATCATTTGTCAAAATCTCCAACACTCAATCAACAACTAATGTCATTGATTGAGGGGGAAAATGATTTCAATCATATCAAATCAAAAAGTTATTTTTCAAACAATTGGCACGTAATCGAGCAAGGCCTAATTTTGGATAATCAAAAAGAACAATGTTTTTATACAATTGGATCCAAAGCAAGGCTAAGGATGTGTTTTCATAAGATACTTAAGCATGTTTAATCATTGGAGTTTAAAGTCTCAAAATTTGATCCTTATCAGTTAAATGTTTTAAAAGCAAGTCACAATTCTCCTCAAAAGCTTTCAAAAACAATTTAAATCAATAGAGATCACAAATCTCAAAGGATTTGAAAATTGTGATCGGGGGAGAATTTGTGATTTAATTGAATGTAAACTGATAATTCAATAAGTGGTTTAATAAAGATAATAACAAGCTCTCCTCCCTACATGTGCCAAATGATTTCAAATTTTCCATGCACATGTTAAGGGGGAGCATCTATCTCAAACCAAAATGGATTGAAACGTGACTGATTTGTCTCTATGTGCAGGTTCTATCTAATATGTGCAAAACACTTTCGAATCTCAATGCACATATTGAGGGGGAGCAATCATAAAAAAACCTCATCCTTCCCAAAAGTGTTTTACCCAATGTATTTAAAATAGGGAAAATGACACAAATAGACCGCGCGCCCTGATGCATATCACTTTATGGACCACTTTAATTTTAAATTTGAAAATAGACCGAGGGCAACCACTGTTATTGGGCAACTTATCCATAGTGCGACAAGTGTCCCGTATGTGTAAGGTATTGTTTTTTGGGCAACCAAAAGTCGGTGGGCAACCGTATTTTTTAAAAAGGGTTTTTTGGTCATTTTACGTTACATAAAAAGTACACATTTGAATAGTGAAAGTACAGTGAATTTAAATTCAAAATCCAATACTCACTCATCTTCATCATTTGTCTTCTTCACTCTCGATGTTTTTTGCTTCTCGAATAAAAGCATTCCTAGTTAATCTTTTCACAAATGAAACAGTCTGCTGCGTCGGCACCTCTCTTGCTCCTAACGTACAATGTTCATAGCAACCGATTATTTCCGTTCGTTACATTTTTGTACAACAAGAAAACCACCTTCAATTGCTCAATCTTTTTGTTCCAATAATGTGGCAAAGTATGGTACGTTTTAATTCGATTATTGTTATTCGATCCATGTTATAATGAATCGTTGTTGTTATTCGATTAATGCCTATGTTACACACGTTTTAATTCTATTCTATAATCCATTGTTCTTTTTTATGTCTGTCTGATTCGTAATTATGTAGTCTATAATACGTTGGTATAGATTCCTTGTATGGTCGCCTTAATTTTGTTTATTGTTATAAAAAAATGTCCTGTTAAAAATGTCATGTTTGGTGGGTTAAACATCCAAACCTGAACCTTTTTTCAAAGGTAATCCTGTTAAACTTTGTGGTTATTTATTACTTGTTTATAGGTAAAAAAGTAAACATACACAGAAAAGTGAATTTCCCATTTCCACCTATTTAACTCAAGGCATATACATAAATACTAAAAAGATCTGCACAAATAGTCATAGCAGATTTCAGGTGCACATATTCTAGATTAAACAGATAACAACCATTCTAGTTGTTTTAGTACATCAACAAACCAGTAGATAAGGTAACAAGATGTTACTTGTAAGCCATTTTTCTTTTCCCTTTGCCTTTGCCTTTGTCAGCCGCTCCTGCGACTGTGGAGGGATTATTTATGCCAAATTTCTTCTCTTTAATATCAGCCCATGTTTGTTTATTTGAAAGTCCTATTACCTGAATCCTTTTACCCGAGAGGTTCCGAATTTCGGCATTACTAACTGAAGCCTTTTTTTCCTCGAAACTCATAAACGTTGCCCTTTTCAACAGACTGTTGTGGTAAGCTACCACATCGGGTCTGTCAGAATAGTCACTTGAGCTGTAGGTAGACAAATAGTTGGATATAGAGCTTGAATCACTTTCAGAGGTTTCAGCGTTTGGGAAATATGAAGCCCATGGATTACATGGCTGAATTGTATCTGAACTGCTTGAGGACAATCTTATGCTTGAATCAGAAGAGATTGTTATGATATCTGCAAAATAAACAAAGTCGTTAAAGATGCGTGAAACCAAGCTTAGCATTAGAAAAATAAGATCTACAGAAACAAAAAACCCACAACCTTTTTTTTAGTCATTTTTATTAGGGTTTTGCTGATATGTGTGTGTAAAGGCAGTTTTAATGTGCGTCTGTTTATGACTGCCTGTCACTATAAAAGAAAGCCTCTACCTAACCGCATTTAAAAGCATTAACTGCCTAATAAATGCTAGGTTGTTGACCTTATCCCTTAACTTTGAACTTATAACTACAGATTATGCTAAAGCTTAGTTTTGCACCATCCTATACATCCTAACATATTTACAATAAAACTTTTGTGACCGTCATACAAGCATTTGTAACCCTGCTCAGCACTGTTTACTTAAAATCAGCACTGTACATGCATCTGTAACCTTTTATTGCTTGGTCTTCATGACTGGCAGTATCAACTTCCACTTTCAGTTTATCACTTTAATTACATATCCCTTAAAAATGGTGTCTTATCTCACTATGTGTTGTTTTTTTATGATACGCAATATTTTAAATATTTCACACGATCATATTTAAACTGTTGTTTTTCAACACATTATCAGCCAATGTTGCATCCTTATATGTTTCTGGTTGTTTTTTTTATTTTATTTTTTTATTTTTTTTTTATTTTTTTTTCAATACAATCTACTAAAACATAAGCATCAGTTATCAATAACTCTAGTATTTGTCAAACTCCAGCAGTATTCTAGATGATCCTAACAACCATCACCACTTCTAGAATATTATAACTTAACCCGACCTACAGAATAGTACCAGTTGTTCAAACAAACTAGCAGTAGTTCCAATCTTATACTAGCAGTGGTATACCTTGAGCAGTCACTCTATCCTCATAACCATAACCAAAAACACAACAATCCTCCCGCAAACTTGATATCTTCGTTCAAATAACATCCAGTAACAATCTTCAATCTTCATCTTCTGAAAGGATTTGGGGAATTATTTCAAACACTTCATCTTCTTCTCAATGCTTGAATAGCTCTTGAACATTGATCTTGAAGTCTGAGTAACAATGCTCTGACTTTCTCACTATCTTCATGAACTCTAATGCTTGTACATAGCATCAAGTGAGAGTTCCAGCTCTGAGTGGATATTCTTTCTCAGCAAGCATGAATGCATCTACTCCATTTTTTGTAGAAACATGATGAACTTCACATGAATCATAATAATACCATTTAGTATCGGGACCTGAACATGAGAATTTCCAGAAATCATCACTTGTATCATAGAGCCTTTTAAGATTAACCCACAACTGCATCTCCTTCATATCTTTGGGATCTTCAACACTAAACTTTTCTTGAACTAACCTCCATAGTGTGTCAAGATCATCTCTGTCAAAAGCTTTTATGAGATCTTCAAACTGAATGAATGAAGAAGTTTCACCACCCAGCCTTGTAATCTTCCATGTTGGAGCAAAATTGCTGGCAATAAATACTTCCCAATCAATGATAGGATGTCTGACTTGCAGTGGTTCAGGGTAGAAATCTTCTTCTTCTATCACAATCATCTCACTCAGTTGTTCTTCAGTGAACTTCTCAGTTGGAACTTCTTGTTCTTCAGCAAACTTTGTCTTCTTAGATGTCTGAGATTCACTATCTTTGGCCTTTCTCTTCAAATTGGGATACCTTCTTGATTCTTCTTCAGAGTCCATTGGAATAAAATCTTTATCTTGTCTTCGAACTCTGTAGTAGATACTTTCAACTTTAGCATCAGACATTCCTTTGAATTGATGTCTTTTCCAACCACCAACCTTGCAACAATAATCTTTCATCATTGAAATTACTTGTGCCTTTGTTGGTTGTCTTGATTTCTTTTGGCCTTTCTTGACTGAAGCAACAGCATCTTGAAGTGCTTGATTGTTCTTCATCTGGATAAAGTCCTTTAACTGTGCAGTTCTTTGATCTTAAGTTAAAGTCTTATCCGCCACTAGGTCAATTGCTTTCTTCTTGATCACTGGATCATGTTTTATCAAGAACAAAATCTCTTCATCTGTTGGTACATAGCTGAACTCTAGAGTCTTTTCTCTAAGTCTTGTAGGTTGAACAGTGGAAATTTGATCTCCCATCCTATCCAGCCTTTTACCCTCCATAAAGCTTACAATCTCCAGTTCTTCTTGCGTTTTCTTTTCAGCAAGTTCATCTTGAGTATCAGCTCCCTCTGATCCTTGGAACACTTGTTCTTCATTTTTCAATTTTTCAATCAGTTTCTGAGAAGCTTCGTCATCTTCTTACTTTTTCTTTTCCCTATTAATTACATCAGCATTTAGTTCCAGATGTACTCTTTGAGCTTCTTCTCTATCATAAGCCTCCTGGTCATCTATACTATTAAACTTCAAAACTGTTTCTGCAATTCCTTTACCCTTTCCAATATCTGGTTGACCAACAACTGACTTCACAGGCTCACCAATCTTCAAACTTCCCAAGGGTTTAGGTGCATAAGGTTTAATTTGTGACAACCCGTACTTTCAGGTCATTTCTCGAAACAATTCATGCCTTACAATTTCAACATTTATCGTAAACTTGGTTTACTTGTTCCAAATTCGCGTAACCTTTATGGTTTAGCGGCGAATTCATGATCATATCATCACGAACCTTTCATATGGACTAGTATTAGTCTACATTTCATTGACATCATTTGCATCATGATAGTTCATTCATGACATTTCATTTCACATTTAACGCGTAATTTTTATATTAAATAAACGTTATCGCGTGAGTTATTATTTTTAACATTTAATCCGTTACTTTCAAAAATGATCCCGATGTATTTTTAAACTTACATTTAGTTTATAAAAACTATATTTTTAGTTTTCCTAGTGTTTCAAATTTATTTGGTACATAAATCGTTAAAGTTATATTATTACGACGTTTTCTTAAAAATTTTACGATAATTATTTTATCACCCAAATTTCACAAGGAATGTATTTTTACAATTTTTATTATCTCATTTCATTCTATTTTGATCTATTAAAAACTTACTTGTACCAAAAATCTACCATTTATCCTACAAGTTACAATTTCCTACAAATTTACTTACATTTTCTTACTAAATTACACAAATTATACACAATACATTTTAGAAAAAAAAATAAAAAATATCTACATCCCTCCCCCCTTGGCCGACCAAGGGGGAGGGTTAGCATTAAATGGTGCATGGCACTTGATTGTAATAATTTTACTCATACAAAGTCTTACTTGATTCAATTTTCTCATTCATGTATCCAATTATTTTTCACAAGTGTTAGTAGAAAAGGTTTTCTCTCTTCTTTTGTTCTTCCAAAAACCGGCCACATATAGAGCTACAAAGGGATCATCATCAAAAATTTTCTCAAGTGTTTTAACAATCTAGTTTATACTCTTTATAAGGTTTTGAAATAAAAACCAAGAGTGTTTAGGTTTAACCTTGTTACTTGCACCTCATCATATTCACTTGTAAGCATGTTTCTTTCATTTTTCATGTTTCCTTATCATCTCATATGTATCTTTTCATTTTTGGTACAAACATGCAAGACATATGTGATTTATACCATTTTTACATGATTTTTGGAGTTTTATATATATATAGTCATCCTATAATTATCCCCTTGGTATTCATTGGTCTTGATGGTGATTAGGAACCCATGACACCCTAAGAAGGTGTATGGTAGGATTAGATTAGCTTTGGAGTTGATTTGAAGGGATTAGAATAGGTTTTGTCCGAGAAAAACTATTTTCGATACGTATAAATTATGTTCTGTCCTTGTTTCTGGAAAAACCGAAAGTAGGCACGACATTTTGGCCTTGATATTTAGAAAATATACTTTAAAACGAATCCGTGGCCGCTTGAACGGATTAAAACGGAGTTATAACGAAGAAGTTATGGATTTTACAAGTTTGACGACGAAATGTATAGTTTTCTGAAATTTCAGCAACATGTTTTTAAATTATCCGGGTCAAAAACGAGCCTTAAGCTTCACAAATTATTTCGACTTATCAAAAATATATTAGTTTACGTCGATACGAAGCTAAGGACGTATTATACGTAGAAAACGGATTTGAAACGACAAAGATATGCACGTTTTCATAAAACTTGCCGTAACTATTATTTTCTGAAAAACTATATTATTTTACGATACAAGTGTTACGGTAGCTGAAACGACCATGTTGGAGGCTGTTTTTAAACATGATGTGGAACTTTTTGGAACGAAATGTCTTCTAATAAAATTAAGATCACCGAGCATATTTTTCAAAACGACAAGCCGTTTGTATAGCGGAGTTATAATAAATTAATTATGGATGTTTAAACTTTGCCGAAACTCACTTTTTGAACCACAATTAGCCAAAATCACTATCTTTAACCCTTAATATCTTTATGATCGAGACCTTTTGGACGAAAACTCCTGAACTGAAACTTCTAGATTTCGATACAAACTTTCCAAAACCGTCGAGTTCGTTCTCTAACGTTCCGACGACATTGTTTTGCGACGAAAAGTGAAAATTTCACTATAAATCATTATAAAATCATTGTAGGATGACATTTTGACGTAAATACTTGAAAAGTGATTTTTGATTGGTCAAGACGTCAAACGAGTATTTTTCGACGATAAGTAATATTTTCAAAACTCGCAAATGGTATAAATAACATACGAAATGCATGCATATCATTACATTGCAACTCATTACATATCATATCATTCGTAATAGGTCTCGGATAACGCATCACATTATACCTCAGTGTACTCACTCTTGTCATCATTCCAGTTTACCAAGTGAGTTTTCATAGCCCCGATTTATTCAAGTTTTACTTATTTCAAACCTACGGGGGAGAATACATTGCACAACATTTTTATTACGATACCAAGTATGTTAAATACATTTACATTGCTTGAGTTACAAAGTTGCCAGTTAAAAGTCCCCATTTCAAATGTATGAGCCGTTAATTTCCTAGAAGCGTGTGTGAGTGGATAGATCTATCGAGGGTGACGCCTCCATCCGAGTTGGTGAATCCCAACTTGTCATACGGATGCATTTCATTCATAAACATTACCAGAGTTGTTTGGCAAGACACTCTTTTAGGGCGTACATCAGTCTGAGCTTCGGTATCATGCGCTTAAGCAATTGTAACATTTTTACATGACATAATTGTCATGCCTGTAACATTTTTACGTGACATAATTGTCATGCCTGATTTATACTTGCGTAGTCGTACAATACATTTACATAAACCTATGATTTCTCACCAACATTATTGTTGACCCGTTTTAGCAATGTATTTTCAGGTAACTGAGGCATTATCATCATGACATGGTTTAGGGACCTACCTTTTTGAGTCGCGGCGTCGACTTACATTATTGTACATTATGGCACTTTATTTCAAAACATCGTTTGGATTTGTAATATATTTGTATTTCCGCAAACTTTATAACCTTTTGGGACCGATGCTGTAAACTCTGATTATTTTTGTTAAATGTCAAACGATGTGTTTTTAAAACGACACTTTAGGTCGTTCAATATAACTGTGATTGTGGTGCTATGACAGTCAAGCCCCCAGGAAATCCATTCCGCTGCAAAACAGGTAAATTGGGGGTGTGACAGATTGGTACCAGAGCTACAGTTATAGAGAACTAGGTTGCATCATTGACCCTAGACTATAACTACATTATCATAGCATCTCATCATTTCATCATATATACATAGTCACTACATGCGGTTTTATACGCACATTTTACGAGTTATTTACTTTCATTTCGAACCCGATTGTCACATGAATGCCTTCAAATACCCATCCCATTATACTCACATCACTTTGACATGGAGAATACCTTGTCATTCCCTATCACAATTTTAACATCAGTTGACTCAACACCGATAACATCGGATGATGACACTGAGACCTTTTAGGAGGACGAAGTTGCACCTACACCATCACGATCACTATTGATTCACTGTAGGATCAAGACAATTTTTATCACTCAGTTGGGACAGATCATACCATTGGGTAGAACTTATAGGCTTAGTCCTAATGAACCTATTTTCTTAACTCACCACAAGGATTTCCATTATCATCATTGTCATTATTTTCATCATCATTATCATTTCGAGCACCATCCGTACCATCACATCTCATACCCGATACTCATACACCTGACTTGCAGCTTGGGAAACGTGCATGATTTGACACACCATTACCATCTACTACTAAGACTATAGACACTACATCATCTCATAGGTTTGAGGACTGTGAGAGTTCTAGGGCTATCGTTACTAGACCGCCTACTACTCCTACACTTGAAACACGATTAGACCACCAACAGGAACAGATAATAAGTACCTTTCTAGCTAATGTAATCCTTATCATTTATTATCTCTACGATAATCACCACCTTGTTTATTTCATTCCTTACTCCAATTGCCCAACTCTCCATCATTTCACGACAATACATCACTATCTTACTAGGGGTTAGGCCAACTTTATTCCCGACCAATTAGTAGACTGTTATTACTCGATAAGGTTCTCCTATGTATCCTACAAACCATCCAACAAATTTTATTCCAAATTATTCTGCTACAATTTCATGAAATTATTTCACTTGATTTTATTTTGAACTATTTTATCACTATTTTAGAAACGTTGTTTCATAAAGTTTTAACGTAAGTTGTTTTATTACCAACTTATCAATTGGTTTCAGTCATTTTATCAACTATTTAATATCCTCATGCGAAACGATTTTCATGTTACTCTGAAAAATCATTGAGCCATTATCTTACAAAACAAAACGCCGAATACCAACTATTTGTCCTACATTCTCTCTTATGAGATAATAAACTTCATCGTTATCTAACGCAAACTGCTTTCAACTATTTTACCGACCATTTCATCTTACTCCTGTACCATTAAACCAAAAATTTACGACTTTAATAATACTTTATAAACAATGACCTTACTGATACTTTGCAAACTATTTTATCATAGTATGATAAACCGATTAATTTGCTATTATTTTATAAAACAACAAACAATTGCAATAGCAAGTTATAAACTATATTACAAATTTTTTCTGCAAGTAATATTACGGTCTTATAAACTATTTTACCCTTTTGGTGAGCTATTTTAGCCACTGTCTGATTTAAAATCATAAAACTTGGTACGCTTACCTCACAGACTATTCGCCTTTACTTTACTGACTATTATATTACCAACCTATAAACCATCTTGATATTAATTGAACTACGAAATCTTCTATTATTTGACAAACGATAAATTGTTTTTCTTGTAAGCTATTTTACAAATCATTTCGCGAGTTATGTTATAATCTGAATTGTGTCTTACCAAAATATTTCACTACCATTGTTAAGCCATTTTCTATCACTATATAAGCTGTTTTAAAATTTCCTTAACAAGTTGTTGCTTTAACACCAAGCCACAACTAAGATTTATTATTAAACTGTAAATGATAAAAATGTTTCTTTCTTACTCAATAAAGTGGTTTTACAAACCTTTTCATAAACTTTACTGTAAATTTTCTTACAAACTATTTATTCTCGTTTGAAAGCAAAGTTTTATAATCAGATATATCGTGCATAAACATTTCTTTCTGTTAACACTCTATAGTTGCTTACACCATCTATCTCTCACTCAACCGATAAGTTAGGATTTGACGAGTGACCTTTTTAGGAAAGACTTCCTATACCATCTGTGAGGAGGATTCCTCGATGCAAGAAAACAATGAAAGGATTTTGGAATTACCAACAAGGACTAGAACTAGGTGGTAGGATGAATCAAAACTCAACAAAAATCTTAAGACATCACGAGACATTCCGAACCACTATTTTGAATTAGAATCCAAACTCTATCATTCCAAAAGTACTAGCTAGACCGAGTTATGAGATTTAATAAGAAGCGAATACCCACGAAGCAACACTATAGGGATATATCAAGTCTTCTAACTGAAAATGTAGAACATTCTGTTAAGCATGGCCTCAACAATATGTGAACTTCCTTACAATGAGTGTCCCTTAAAGGAAAATTTGGTTAAATTAAGGTTATCGATATAAACTTCCCCTAAGGTATTGTGTTCTCTAGAAATTCCAAGTAACCTCAATTCCATATCAAGAGATGCCACAGATTTGAACATGTCGAACAATCAATGACTCCCCATCTACAAGTGAAATTTGAACAAACATTCTTTGACATAGTATGAGCTGATATTTATTGTCTTGCTGGCATGATAACGATCTCAGTGATGAACTATTTTAGAAACACTCAAGTAAGATTGAATACCTATGCCTGTAGATTTTACCTAACCTCGACTTATAGATATTATCCAACATCAAAAAATAAACATTCATGCAGACATACCTACCCGACTACTTCATCTTTTATAGTGCTTTCATTTTAAATGGATTCTATTTAAAATGTATTTATGCAAATCATATACCTTGTAGGAAATATTTTTTTTCTTTCTTTCCTGAATTACCTGTTTTAACAAGTAAATTCTTTTTGGTCAACCTTTAACAAAACCATTGTACGTTAAGAAACGTATAAACATCAATCTTTGATAAACAGTCCTATTTTGCATAACTACTCAATTTTGGAATTAAAAAAAAAAAAAAAAAAAAAAAAAAAAAAAAAAAAAAAAAATGATTTCAACCAAAACACTCAATATCGGAATAAATCTTGGAAATCAACCATTAGACCACCTCACTTAAATATTTAAGGTTTGTGACTTTACAACATGGAGCATGGAAACCCTTCGATAATCAAGCAATAAACATTTTAGTCATAGAGACTAAGCACCTTAGGCAAGTAAGACTCAGGTCATGACCTTCGATAGGACTAGAAACACGAGGAGATCGCAACTGTTACCTATAATCTATTCTTTTCAATAAGGTCCTTTCCGACAGATTTAACATTTTGAAATCTAACACAAGACACGTGGTATTAATTCCAGTTGTACCTATTATAAGCTATTCGATTCACCTTAGACTGCTGACAGTCATTTCAGGATTTCCATGAAACCTACTAGGACATGATTACCGCCTACTATCCTCAGCTCAATGGTTAGAGCGAGAGAGCAATTCCCACATTAGATAATATGCTCAAGCCAGTATGACCTTCTAGAACTGGTTAGGCAAATCATTCTCCATCGACAAGTTTCTTTGCAACAATAGTTAGCTTATGAACATATTGACCACACCATTTGAATCACTGTAAGGTTGAGGTATCAATTCCTTATTCACGGGTTAAAAATCAGGAAAGTCCGATTCATTAGTCCATGATTCATTCATGAAACAAACAAAGAAGACATACAAATCAAAAATCAGTTACAAGTAACAACCTATGGCTAGATAAGCTACATCGTTATACGATGCAAAATTTGGAGATATGTCCCATAAGCCGCAAACCATTAGAAATTCAAGTTGGTAACAAATTATGCACAAGGACCCGTCTTGGAAAGGCGTGGTACGATTTAGAAAAACACTGGACGAACCAATTCGACCCAAATATTCTCATCTATCGTATCTTATTTTCTTTCCGATTTGTTATTACTTACGAGAATTTTACTTCCTTTTTACTTTAACTATCATTTTAACGACACGGTATAAATCCTTGTAAACATTGAGAGTTATAACAACTAAACCGAACGTCACGTCATCGTTCCTTAATTATACATAGCCTAGCTAACTATGTCTAATTCTGGAGGGATCACGTTAAGGTGGGAGCAGTTATTTATAAATCTTAGTGCGAGCAAAATTTTCACATATTCCAAATTCAAAGTGTTACTCATCGGAAATATTCACCCGATATTTTCTTTACTACGATGTTTTGTATACTCTCAATCATCGATAACCGTAACGGCACTTCTCCATGTCTTCTCTCCTCGATATTCATCATAAACTCAAAAATTCGATAGACTAACACGAACTGAATTCAGGGACTGAATTCCTTTTTGGATGGGCGAATGTGACAACCCGTACTTTCAGGTCATTTCTCGAAACAATTCATGCCTTACAATTTCAACATTTATCGTAAACTTGGTTTACTTGTTCCAAATTCGCGTAACCTTTATGGTTTAGCGGCGAATTCATGATCATATCATCACGAACCTTTCATATGGACTAGTATTAGTCTAAATTTCATTGACATCATTTGCATCATGATAGTTCATTCATGACATTTCATTTCACATTTAACGCGTAATTTTTATATTAAATAAACGTTATCGCGTGAGTTATTATTTTTAACATTTAATCCGTTACTTTCAAAAATGATCCCGATGTATTTTTAAACTTACATTTAGTTTATAAAAACTATATTTTTAGTTTTCCTAGTGTTTCAAATTTATTTGGTACATAAATCGTTAAAGTTATATTATTACGACGTTTTCTTAAAAATTTTACGATAATTATTTTATCACCCAAATTTCACAAGGAATGTATTTTTACAATTTTTATTATCTCATTTCATTCTATTTTGATCTATTAAAAACTTACTTGTACCAAAAATCTACCATTTATCCTACAAGTTACAATTTCCTACAAATTTACTTACATTTTCTTACTAAATTACACAAATTATACACAATACATTTTAGAAAAAAAAATAAAAAATATCTACATCCCTCCCCCCTTGGCCGACCAAGGGGGAGGGTTAGCATTAAATGGTGCATGGCACTTGATTGTAATAATTTTACTCATACAAAGTCTTACTTGATTCAATTTTCTCATTCATGTATCCAATTATTTTTCACAAGTGTTAGTAGAAAAGGTTTTCTCTCTTCTTTTGTTCTTCCAAAAACCGGCCACATATAGAGCTACAAAGGGATCATCATCAAAAATTTTCTCAAGTGTTTTAACAATCTAGTTTATACTCTTTATAAGGTTTTGAAATAAAAACCAAGAGTGTTTAGGTTTAACCTTGTTACTTGCACCTCATCATATTCACTTGTAAGCATGTTTCTTTCATTTTTCATGTTTCCTTATCATCTCATATGTATCTTTTCATTTTTGGTACAAACATGCAAGACATATGTGATTTATACCATTTTTACATGATTTTTGGAGTTTTATATATATATAGTCATCCTATAATTATCCCCTTGGTATTCATTGGTCTTGATGGTGATTAGGAACCCATGACACCCTAAGAAGGTGTATGGTAGGATTAGATTAGCTTTGGAGTTGATTTGAAGGGATTAGAATAGGTTTTGTCCGAGAAAAACTATTTTCGATACGTATAAATTATGTTCTGTCCTTGTTTTGATTTTCTGGAAAAACCGACAGTAGGCACGACATTTTGGCCTTGATATTTAGAAAATATACTTTAAAACGAATCCGTGGCCGCTTGAACGGATTAAAACGGAGTTATAACGAAGAAGTTATGGATTTTACAAGTTTGACGACGAAATGTATAGTTTTCTGAAATTTCAGCAACATGTTTTTAAATTATCCGGGTCAAAAACGAGCCTTAAGCTTCACAAATTATTTCGACTTATCAATAATATATTAGTTTACTTCGATACGAAGCTAAGGACGTATTATACGTAGAAAACGGATTTGAAACGACAAAGATATGCACGTTTTCATAAAACTTGCCGTAACTATTATTTTCTGAAAAACTATATTATTTTACGATACAAGTGTTACGGTAGCTGAAACGACCATGTTGGAGGCTGTTTTTAAACATGATGTGGAACTTTTTGGAACGAAATGTCTTCTAATAAAATTAAGATCACCGAGCATATTTTTCAAAACGACAAGCCGTTTGTATAGCGGAGTTATAATAAATTAATTATGGATGTTTAAACTTTGCCGAAACTCACTTTTTGAACCACAATTAGCCAAAATCACTATCTTTAACCCTTAATATCTTTATGATCGAGACCTTTTGGACGAAAACTCCTGAACTGAAACTTCTAGATTTCGATACAAACTTTCCAAAACCGTCGAGTTCGTTCTCTAACGTTCGACGTACACTATTTTACGACTAGTTTTCCAAAGCCATTTTTGTTAATTTCAAGAAAATTCCGACGACATTGTTTTGCGACGAAAAGTGAAAATTTCACTATAAATCATTATAAAATCATTGTAGGATGACATTTTGACGTAAATACTTGAAAAGTGATTTTTGATTGGTCAAGACGTCAAACGAGTATTTTTCGACGATAAGTAATATTTTCAAAACTCGCAAATGGTATAAATAACATACGAAATGCATGCATAACATTACATTGCAACTCATTACATATCATATCATTCGTAATAGGTCTCGGATAACGCATCACATTATACCTCAGTGTACTCACTCTTGTCATCATTCCAGTTTACGAAGTGAGTTTTCATAGCCCCGATTTATTCAAGTTTTACTTATTTCAAACCTACGGGGGAGAATACATTGCACAACATTTTTATTACGATACCAAGTATGTTAAATACATTTACATTGCTTGAGTTACAAAGTTGCCAGTTAAAAGTCCCCATTTCAAATGTATGAGCCGTTAATTTCCTAGAAGCGTGTGTGAGTGGATAGATCTATCGAGGGTGACGCCTCCATCCGAGTTGGTGAATCCCAACTTGTCATACGGATGCATTTCATTCATAAACATTACCAGAGTTGTTTGGCAAGACACTCTTTTGGGGCGTACATCAGTCTGAGCTTCGGTATCATGCGCTTAAGCAATTGTAACATTTTTACGTGACATAATTGTCATGCCTGTAACATTTTTACGTGACATAATTGTCATGCCTGATTTATACTTGCGTAGTCGTACAATACATTTACATAAACCTATGATTTCTCACCAACATTATTGTTGACCCGTTTTAGCAATGTATTTTCAGGTAACTGAGGCATTATCATCATGACATGGTTTAGGGACCTACCTTTTTGAGTCGCGGCGTCGACTTACATTATTGTACATTATGGCACTTTATTTCAAAACATCGTTTGGATTTGTAATATATTTGTATTTCCGCAAACTTTATAACCTTTTGGGACCGATGTTGTAAACTCTGATTATTTTTGTTAAATGTCAAACGATGTGTTTTTAAAACGACACTTTAGGTCGTTCAATATAACTGTGATTGTGGTGCTATGACAGTCAAGCCCCCAGGAAATCCATTCCGCTGCAAAACAGGTAAATTGGGGGTGTGATATAATTGTAGCAGGAATGGGTGCAACAATAGGTTCAGGGATTGGTAAAGATTGCTTTAGGTTTAGCAGTTGAATGCCAACCTCCTTTTCAGCTTCTTTTGACTTTGCTGGTGATGTAACAGTGGTTGTGATTGTAGTAGCAGTGGTTGTGATAGCAATGGGAATATCTGAAGTAACAGTTGTTATAATTACCTTAGAGGTGGTTCTAGCAGTGGCTTCTTCTTTAGAAGCAGTGGATGCAGCAACATAGGCAGTGGTTGTTGCCTGCACCACTTCCTTCTCTTTTTCTGCACAAGTAGCTTTCAAAGCATCATTTATCGCTGCAGCTTTTCCTTCCATGTCAGTCAACAGATAACCATCCCGATTAGCACGACTATCCAATTCCAAAACCACATCGAAATTCACATCCTCCCCTGAATCTATGCTTTTACTCCTCCCCTGTTTGGATGCATCCTCCAAACTCTGATCCTTTGAGGAGCTAGCCTTCTTTCCCATCCTTTTGACTCTTGTATATACAGCAATCCCTGGTCTTCTCATTCTCTCCAAAACATTCAGCCTGTGCTTGTACCTTTTAATAGTTCCAGCTAGAGAGGTTGTCAATTCATCAAGACCAGACATTTTAGACTCCATGTTGCTACATTTATCCGTCAATTCCTTTAAAAGTTCCATTCTATCCTCACAACTTCGACATGTGTTAACTGGTCCAAGAGGTGTACACTGGGAATTGTCATTATGCACAAAAGTATCATTACCCATCAATTCATGTTCAGTTTCACGTCTATCCTCATCACTCCGATCTGTGTGACCTACTCCGAGAGGTGAATCGTAGGATGTGAGTACCATGGCATCCGACCGAGCCTCCGTATCCATGGACCCCAAGTTACCCAGTTTCCTGGGGATTCCTCCACCTGTGTTGAGCTCGAGCGAACTCTCCACATTAGGAGTTGCCAGTGGTTGGGTCTTACTTAGGTTTTCACTTACCTGGTCAGCGTCTACACCTGAAACAGTAGTTACACCCTCATGTCCTTCACCCCTTCCACTCATGTCACCTCCCACACCTGTTACACCCTCATGTCCTTCACCCCTTCCACTCATGTCACCTCCCACACCTGTTACACCCTCATGTCCTTCACCACTACCACCAACCTCAGGTAGCTGAGTGCCCTTCTTCCTCCTTCTAGTAACTAAAGTACATTGGGGTTCAGATGTTGAAGGTAAGGGTTTGGAATTGGTTTTGGAAGTGGTAGCAGGGGGTTCATCAGTGGATAGATTGGGTTATGGATTTTCCTCCTATATAAGTTGTGGAAGATTTAGCATGTGAGGAAACAAAGGTGTTATGGTTCCTGTAAAATTTTGACTCTTTTTCCTCATATGGGCAAACACCCTAGGAACCATATGTAAAACGTCATATTTTTTCTTATGGGGAATGGGTTATGTTATTTGACTTTCTGCTATCAATTGAACAAACCTAGGATAAAGGTAGTATTTGCCCTGTTCTTTAATGTTCTTTTGAAAACCCTCAAAAATCATTCGAGACCAGTTAAAAACCCTTTCTTGAGGTAAACAGATGACAGCAATTGCAATCTTTGAGGGAAACTCATCAAATCCAGTTGTTTTATTGCTTACACACTTGAGCAAGATATGGATTAAAAACTTCCATTGCGGAGAAAACATACCTTTGTGAAACTTTATACGATCCCCTTTTCTCTCATAACCCATTCTTTCTCAACCTTCAAATATTTCAGCATCAGACAGATTAACAACTCCTTCAGCATCCTGAAGCTTCAAAACACCTCTAATCACCTCCTCTGTGATCAGAATCTCTGTTTCATCAACAACCGCCCTAATAACCTCTTTTCCACCTCTTTCTTGAATTTCAGCATTCCTCCAAAACTGCCGTATATAAGCTTTAACAATGACGGGTTCTACAGTTAATGCATAGTGTATGGGACTATGTTTGATGAAATCAATCATCTCATGAAAACCTTCAGAATGGTCGTTCTTGACTAGGTATGCGACTAAGTTGTGGGTTTTGGAATATTTAGTTGCCATTGTACGTTGAAAGTGAATGTGATATGGGATTTGTGAAAATTATAGTTGGGAGCGGTTAGGGTTTCTGTTCAGCGCCAATTGGGAGTGTTTAAAAGATCAATTAATTGATCGGCAGTGAATTGGGGAATAAGTACGGTACAAGCAAAATGTTTCACAAAAGCCCCTGTTGTTTCCATATTCACCACAACTGCACTAGCAGTGTATTTACCATTACTGGCAGTGGATAGCGCAAACCAGCAGTGGAAACATCACTGACACTCCCATCCTTTGACCAAGGCTACGACTGCAAAGTCGTTGTTAACTGAATGTGATGATGCATACATTTGAAGGATTACAAACTTACACTAAAGCAATGTTCTGTGTAGATGTTGATGAACATGAAATGTTGTTTTCAGAGTCATAGACATTCAAGTTGTTGTAGAGATTATCGAAGGTCATCTTTTCAAACTCATCTTCGTTCTAGTAACTTGTTAGACACATGTTTAATTCCACCTTTTATGGGAATACGTGAACTTTATAATTAATGGACATAAACAGTTCAAGTACATGACACTGGGCAGCACCATCATTTCAGTACGTCTTTTCCTCATTATTAAAGTTTGTCCTACTTTTGTGCATCCCCGATTCGGGTTATTTCAAAATAAGCATGCAATACTGAAGAAACCACAGGCAACTGCACACATACTTGGAGTTCATGACATAAATTGTTAGTTATATTATAATTGTATATTGTTACAGAAAAATATAAAGTAAATGTACACCTAATAATACCATTTGTATGTTAACTACAAGGGTAAATAATATTTTTCCTAAGGCATACACATCATAATGTTATGGACCACGTGGCATACCTTACTAAAACATTTGTTTGAATTGCAAGTAAACAACATGCTAACTAGTTTAGTTGCCCCCAAATGGTTTAGTTGCCCAAAAATTGTTATCTTTGGGCCAGGAAGCGTATGAGTACTACAGAAGCTTCATTAATTGCATTTGGCTTAATGTGTATTTCTAATTACTTGACAAGACGCAACTATTGACCAGTTGACTATCCACATTTACTTATATTGACTTTAATTGAAAATAAAATCCATGTCACCCCACACACCCCATTTTGCTTATATAAACGGACACCATCTATTATATTTTCAAACTACTTTTGTGAAGTGTCACACACTACCCACAGCAGCATTTACTACAACAGAAATAGATAACTATATTTACGACATGGCTAACACTGTCTTTGTGCGTGACAATGGACGTGATCTAAAGTTCATTAGTGACATGCATGCAATGGTGATGGAGCTAACTTGTCGATGCAGTGTGCGGGGTGAGCAGATCAAGCAGTTGGAGTGTTTTGTTGGGTCCACTGTTGCCAGTGCTTGTATGGAAATGCTGTGTGAAATCCAGGATAAGGAGCTAGAGAAAAACAGGACGCTGATGAGGCTCATCACTGAGACGCAGCTGCAAGTTCTCAAGAAAAGCTCCTTTCTAGCCATGATGCGCAAAAAATATTAAACCTATACTCCTAGCTTGTTATGTGCTCTATCTCAAGTTCTGTCATTGTCGTTGTTGCTTCGTTACTCTCTTTTTTTTATCGCTTAATGTAATGAAATGAAATGTATTATAAAAATTAATTGCGAAGCAATTGTCAAATGGTCGAATTTATATGTATCACGCATAACACTCATGATAATACTTTTGGAAAAATATTCAGTTAACAACACTATATATACTATGTATTATTTTTAATCCTTCTTGAACAAACAACTGTAGTTTATGTATAACTTACTTATTTCGAGTATACAATATTAACATTTTTGACAACCCTCCAACAAGATCAACCCTGTATGTATTTTAACTATCTCGATTATTGTACAGGCCAAACTACCAGTTGTTCTAGAGTAAGAAAACGTTTTTGATAAGACTGGAATACGTTCGAACGACTATAAGATTACATGTAGTGAAGGGTGTATTTTTGGTGATTGTGGTGTGTGGGTTTGTATATTTTTATGTCGATTGGCACATTGTCAATGGTTGGAAGTTGATGATCCTGCTGACGTTGCGCTAGCTTATCGCGAGAACAAGATTCGGTTTTTTTATAGAGTTAGATTTTATCCTTTGTGTCAACAGTTTTTAACTTATCTCCAACAGCACTTTCGTTGTTTTATCACTATCGGTTTTCAATATACGATATTCTATCAAATACATTTTACAATCAAACATATATCATGCCTCATCCATTGGCATATTCATTCACACATTAACACCAACATTATTACACAAACACGCTAGACATAAAAACGTTTAACAAAATAAAATAACATTTACCCCATTACTATTTGTCACACCCCCAATTTACCTGTTTTGCAGCGGAATGGAATTCCTGGGGATTTGACTGTCATAGCACCACATCACAGTTATATTGAACGACCTAAAGTGTCGTTTTAAAATCACATCGTTGGATATTTCATAAAAACAATAAGAGTTTACAAAGTATAGGTCCCAAAAGTTTATAAAGTTTGCGGAAATATAAATATATTACAAGTCCAAACGATGTTTTGAAAGAAAGTGCCATGATGTACAATGATATAAGTCGACGCCGCGACTCAAAAGGTTCCTTAACCATGCCATGATGTGTATGTCTTAGTTACCTGAAAATACATTGCTAAAACGGGTCAACAATAATGTTGGTGAGAAATCATAGGTTTATGTAAATGTTTTATACGACTACGCAAGTATAGATCAGGCATGACAATTATGTCACGTAAAAATGTTACATGCATGACAATTAAGTCACGTAAAAATGTTACAATTGCCTTAAGCCCATGACCCCGAAACTAGACTGTTCAATAATGTATGCCCCTGCAGAGTGTTTGCCAGACAACTCCGTAATACTATCAAATGAAATGCATCCGTTTGCCTGGTTGGGATTCACCAACCCGGATGGAGGCGTCACCCTCGATAGATCTATCCACTCATCCTCGCTTCAAAGATTAACGGTTCATGTTCAGGTAATGGGGACTTTCAAATTGGCAAATGTGGTAACTTAAGCAATGTAATGAATTTAACATACTTGGTATCGTACAAAAAAAAATGTAGTGCAATGTATTCTCCCCCGTGGGTTTGAAAATAATCGAAAGCATGTAAAACGGGGCTATGAAAACTCACCTTGGTATGCAGAAATGTAAGACATCACAACTAACATCAAGTAATAAATGTGCACGGCTCCGACACGCAACCTAGATAAGTATGGTATGGGTTTAGTATAAGTCTCGTATTCAAATGCATGTTGTGAAGATTAAACAACATTTGTAAGTTTACCGGTGTTTGTGTTTTTGAAAGTGTTTGAAGTTCAAAAGCAAAAGTTTTCAAGTATTAGGATCTTTAAAATGCTTGAAGTTAAGAACCAATATTTTAAATATTTGTTTAATAACATATCATGCAAAGTTTCTTGAATTATTTTGATTGTCGATAATGATCGAAAAGTGTAGTTGCGAAAATAATTCGCGCGTCTTGGCTCTTGGAAAAGATGGAGGAATAATGTATACGAAACTTTCGTATAATAGCTGACTCGTATAGCGACTCAATTATACTCACGCCAATAAAGAATATATGATCAACACAGTCGAGAAAAGTATTGACGAGTACTTGAGTCGAGAAGAAATGACAAAAGAAGTCGAGGATATAACGAACAAGACAAACGTCGATAAAGAAAGTCAATTGGTACGTTTCGGTGTTTACCCCATGTTCCCAAATAGTTTGATAAAACATACATGTTTTATAAATAAGGTTATGTTTGAATTTGCAATTCGAGCAATAAAGTTTTACGACATAAAAGTAATACGTGATTGGATTTTTGTCGAGTTTTATAACAATAAAAAGGGATTTCGATTTAAAATATAAGTTAGAACGTTTTTATAAATTTCGGCATGACGCGTCCATTTATATAAAGTGCCCAAGTCATCGTGACTTTATAACCTTCATGTTGCAAAACAATATTTCTCGACAAGTTTATAATTGACAAGTCGTTTTTAGTTGAATAAGTGTTTATTGTATATTTTAGGTTTGTTACGAATCTAATATATTAAATTCTTTACGAGTCTAATATATTGTATCGTCTCAAGTCCAAAACGTCCAATAAATGCTCATACAACTACAAACTAATGTCCAAAACAATCCAAGTCCAATTTTAATGTTTTCGTCCAATAATGTCCAAATCCAATGATCAAATCCAAGCATAGGCTTTAATAAATATTTCCAAGTCTAAAATATTTAATCCGTTAAGTATTTGTTTTGTCCAATTATCCAAATCAAAATCATATCCCATATCAATCCCGAGTAGTGATCCAATAAGTATCCGAAACGTCATCGACTAAAACAAAGATAGTAAGTCACGTTAATAAACGTTAAATGAAATGATTAACGTCAAAAATAATAAATATAAATAATCCAACACTTAAGTTTTAGTTTCCAAAACAATATATATCGATACTAACGTATACGACCCATTCGAAGCGACCTAAACCTCGTCAATGACCCAAAAGAAGTTACGTTTAGGCCTAAGATATACTCCAAGTCCCCACGACACTTCGTGTGTCGTGGTACACATAAAGACATTTACCGAAAATGTCGTTTTCAAACAATTTTCAACAAAGGAAGTTACCGCGACTAAACTAATAATTTCAACCTTAATAATATTTATCAACATTGTTTTAAATACCTCGACCTCGGCTAGTCGCTTCGGTTATCGAAAATTGTGACCGCGACTTCCCGTGAGTCACGGCTCACACCAACGAATTTAACATATGATCAAGACTCAAAATAATTACCACAAAGCAATTCCAAACCCACGACTAACCAATAACCACCAAGCATTAAAACAGGCCGCGTTTCTAAATATTACAAGAACATCAAGGCCGTGACTCACTCAACTTACCCGCCAAAAATAAAATCTGCCAACTGAAACATTAAACCGTGACTCCCTTGAGTCACGACTAAATTTTCCCAAGACTATGTACAATCGGCTGGATAAAATTTAAACAACGAAAAATCTAAACAACATTAAACTTGATATAAACCAAACATATATGCACGAAATAGTAATAACAGCCACGGATTAACAAGGATGTGCATGAGTCGACTCAACTCGTGAGTTGACTCGAACGAGTCGTGTTGACTCAGCAACGAGTCGAGCGAGTTGAGAGCCAAGAACAATAGATCCACACGTTTTAATGATAAAACATTAAGTTTTTGTTTAGTTTTTATAATAAAAACATTTTTATTTATTAAATCCGTTTAGGGTTTCGATAAAAATAAAGATTATGACGGATTAAAGGCGCGTGAGCCTTACCAAACGGGAGAAGAAGATGAGGAGGGTGGTGGCTCACGGTGGTACATGGTGGTGAGCGGCGGTGTACACAAAACGCGACCCATACGAGCTCCTTTTGCGCCCAAATGCTCCAGAAATGACCCTTGGGTGTTGATCTACACGATGGTGGTGTTATATGGAATGGCCGGAATTTTGGCCGGAACCGGCGACGGCGCAGGAGTATTTTTCCGGTGGTGGTGGTGGTATATTAAAAGAGAAATCTAATTTTTTTGTTTATATACCCCCTTGAGGGGCTAAATGTGGGCAAAAGAAAGATCAAGGGCAGTTGGGTAAATTAAATGAGGGGCTGTTTTGAAACTTTAATAATCTTTTATAAATAACCCTTGTGGGCCCCATTTGACGTAGTAAACGACCGTTTAAAAATACGGGGCTTGCGCCATTGTGTCCGAAATAATTTTCCTGATAAAAATGAGTATTCACATGTATATTTTTCTCGAAATTAAATTAATTAATAAATCAAATTAATTTAAGAGTTTAAAGTCGCGCAAGCTCATTTATTTCGTAGTTTTCGCGTTTCACGAGATATCCTCTCGTTTTCAAACTCAATAAGATTTAGGTAAGTTCGAAAGAGATACTTTGGGAATAATAAATATAATTTATCATTAATTCAGTCTGGAAATATCACTGTTCATTGTTTGAATGGAAATAAGTCCATAACGAGAAATGCATATACGAAATAATTATAAAACGAGTTGGATTGCGTTTCGTTGCATAAAATGCAACACAATAAGAGTAGAAAAGAGTGGGAAAATAAAACATGAACTTCCTTGAAGTTTTGGTATTTTATTTACGTTTTAAAACGTGAATTGGAATATTTCAGCTACACGTTAGAAACGGTTAACGTGTAAAATATGGTTTCGAGTGTGTTTTTATAAAAGAAATATAAAAACATCAACATTGGTTCAAAAATGTGTTTATTAGACTAATACCATACTTTCTATTGGTCGGTTCGTGCGCGAGCTCGTGTTTTTAATAAAGTGAGATAACTTCTCGTTGTTGAGTTAGAAAAACTCATAAGTGGCCAGAAAATATAAAATATTCATTTTCTGCTATTCATAATTAGTTTAAATTGTTCCAGTGTGCGGGATAACCTCCCTTATTTATCTCAAGTGAGCTAATGCTTGCTCAAAATCGTTCAGGTAATAATAAATAATAATTTATTATTAAATTTAAAATGTGGAAATTTACCGATTGTCACACTATTTCCGTATCAAAATTAATGGATCATAAGTCTCATATAATATATAAGTACATTGTTAATAGTAAAATAATACTACCTTTGCTAATATATAGCAAATGTTCATCAAGATCACATTTTTACACTAGTCAGGATGCCTTTCTCCAAACAATCTCTTTCATCAAAAAATGCTTCTAAGCCTTCAGTTTCCTTATTTGATTTCAAGCTAAGGTATGAATACCATCACCCTTCCTAAAACTGTTTATATGTTACCTCGTGGTTCTGACTTGCCTTGACTATATTTTTTACCATACTTGCTATTCTTTTTTATGTACATTTATATACTTTTATTACAGGATGCCAGGGTCTGTAGCTGCGTATCCTGTTTTTGAGATTCACTATGATGGTACCTTCATTCGGTTGCCCAATTTAAGTTATGCGTTTGGCCGAACCCTTTCGCTAAGGTTTAGTAACTCCACAAGGATGAACTTTAAGCAAATGCTTGACTTGTTGGCCTACAAGCTTGAGTGTGAGATACGGGCTTTATATTTTAGCACGCCAAGATTTGTTCTTTCAACTGGTTTGACGATTGTTGAATGCGATAATGATGTTAAAAGGATGTATGAACTTGCCGAGGAATATGGATTAATCGGCTTGTACGTTTCACATAAACCTGTTAACTTAGCATGTTTCTATTATCCTAACCTAACTTTTAATCTTCTTGATAAGGAAACGCATGCAAAGCTTGCGATACATGATAAACTTGTGCAACTTGCTACATCTAAGTCTTACTCTGATATTCTTGCATGGGAGGAGGATGAAGGGCGTTCACCTCCCCTAAGAACCCCTCCTTTCCAACCTAGACGTAAAGGAATTGAATTCCAAGGAAAGAATCTTTTCATGGATTTTTTGCATAGCGAAAGTGTTGATGACGCCATTGAGTTCAGTGACGATGAATGGTACTATGGGGGATTTGTGGGTTGTGTAGCAATGGATATTGGGTGGTCTACTTCCCCACCATATAAACGGGAGCAACGGGTTATCGAATACGATGATGCCACTTTAAAGAATGTACCAACAAATTCTCTTCCAAATCAGGTTTTGTTGGATGCAGGATCTTCTTCCGTTCCACGTCAAGTAGGGAGTTGTGTCAAGCCCAGGTATGGACATAAGGTTTCGAGGAAACCATATGCAAGGAGGCTATGCTTTGAAACACCAAGAACGGGTTTACGGAAGATCAAGATGTTGAGGCATTTGAAGGCTCTAACAAGAGATCGGCGTCGAGGATGTTCGGGATTAAAACCTACTTGGTATTTAAGGAACGGAAGGTTGGAGTGTAGGTATTGTTATGCAGCATGCTAATTTTGTTGTTAACGATTACAAGCACTTGTGTTAACATTACTTTAAAGTTAAAAAAGATAGTCTAGTCTAGGCTTTTTTATAAGGCAACGTCTATGCATTGGCCACCTGCATTGTAACTATCTCTTCCTGGTATAGTGCTCTATCCAGACTTGTTTGTGTTTACCCACTTTGACTTTAAAGAAAGGCACCCAAAAAATGTATTTGACAGTTTTACAGCTTGATTATACATTTTTTTCATATTGTTTATCAACTGTGTGCATTTACCCACTATTTACTAACAACATGTTTATGTTACTTGGTCTTCAGCACTAGCAGTACTAACGTGCAATAGCAGTTTTAAGTATTCATTCTCACGGCCTAATATACGTGTCATATGTTTTGCATTATATTGCATCACCATGACTACCTTTATAAACAGCAGCAGCAACCAACGAGAGCAGCAGTTACAACATTATCATGAATTTGTGCTATTCGCAACACTCGTGATCATATTTAATTAAACCCTTTGTATACTTACAGAAACAACTATAACAAATCATAAAATTCGGGACACTAGTTTAAGATTGTTTCTACTTTATGAAATGCAACACTGTATAGTCTTGATTATGTATTCAAAAGATCTACACATGAATCTGTTACTCTAGGGGTATCCATTTTATGTGATCTATGTTGTTGCTTACATTATGTAAAGGTAATTTGTACCGTATATATTTTGCTGTTCCGGTGGGCTTTACAATTTAACACTGAACATAAAAACTTGCAACTTCTCCAAAAGTAAATTACATATATAATTAAACGTTTATATCTATTCCATTACATTACTTGCCTATTAACATACCAAGTCCAACACAAGTAACCGAAAAAGATCCACACATAATGAAAAACAACCTATCATACAGCTTCAACTTTGACTTTGCATCAGTCAACTCTTTGTCCAAGATTGACTTGTCCAAAGCAAGAGTATCAACCAATTGTTCAATATCCACCGACTTCTTCGATCTTTTCTCCTTTTCAAAGAACCCATACACCAGATCTTTATAGTATTCACTAGGCAGATCATCATCCAAAAACTGATAGACATCACAAATAGAGCATTTTAGGAAACGCTTCCCAGGGTTTGCCCTTGTTGTTGACGTCTTGACTGGTAGACGAAGACTGCATTTGCAAAAGTATTCAACTTTGCCACCAATTAGTCGGTTTGTAGCTGAAGTTCTGGAACTCATGATAAACAGGTTTTTAATTAACAAGTTTGTGGAAATGTAGGAAAATGTTGACCGACAAATTAGGTGTTGGGGAGTTTATAAAAGTTGCAAAAAGTACCTTTTAGGCTTTTATAACTATATCGTTTTTTTCCCAAACAAAATTATAAAGACATATATTCAGCTTATATTTGTTGTAAAAAGTAGAGGGACCTACCATGACAACCACTTAAACTTTTTTACCCCACACATCACTTATCTTTATGGTCCCGACCATCAACATCCCAACATTCCTGCTTTATACCCTAGGTCACTTTCATTGAACATTACAAAAAATAATTGGTGTCCTTTTCATCTTATTTTAGGAAAAACTCCAGGTTTGTTGTACTATCCAGTATGTACTTTGTTACCTTATTCGTTCATATTGGTTGATATATTTATATATTTGTTACCTTATTCGTTCATATTGGTTGATATATTTATATATGAATATAAATAACTGTGCAACTTTATATTTTATATTCTATTATTAAATTATTATTTAATTAAAAGTTATTGAATTTGTTATTAGGGTTTATGTTTTATAGGTATGGTCAGTATACCCCTTTAAGTCTAGTAGTTGCTTCTAATTTTTATTAGTATTTATGTTTTATAGGACATGGCGGAAACCAAAGAATTCATATTTAAAGTTCACCACAACGGGAAGTTTCAATTTCAGCCACTCCGCTATGTAGGTGGTCGCCTTGCTGATGTCTGGTGTTTTAGCTCCAGCAGGGGTGCATTTACAAGGGTGCTTGATCATGTTTTCGCTGATATTGGGGGGGGGGGGGGGAAATGGGCTTTATTTTATGGTGCACCAAACAAGTCACTCGAAGATGGTTTAACTTTGTTGCACACAGACAATGACGTTCGGCGAATGTATGACATTGCGGAGGAGACTCGATCAATGGACCTCTACGTTCTGCACAAGCAACAACCTTTGTCACAATTTTATTTAAAAAACATCGTTTGGCAAGAAGAGGACGTTGGCATGCGATGCGCTAGTGCAACACCGTTCAAAAGAAGGAAGCTAACAACCCGTGTGTCTATAAGGAAAACTGATACAGGGTTCGAGATCAGAGAAAAAGGGGGTAGTGCACAACAAACTGAGGTGTGGAACTCCGAGCTGGAATTGCTGCCGCGAAGGGAAAAGAGATACCCTTTTATGAGGATGTACATGAAAGTAAGCCAGGTCATGGGACTGCCAAGGGAAAAGAACCAGTTGTTGAGCAAGAGGGTGTGTCAAGAAGTGGGAAAAGGGTTTCTATAACCACTTACAGGCGGGCCACACAGAACGGGAAAGCGATTATGATGGAGGTCCTGGATGCCTGAATGATGGTTTTGGTACGTGTATAGACTGTGTTTTTATATTCAATGAACATGTTCATACCACACAGATGCACGACCCCTTTTAGCTAGCAACCGCATGTCACAAATAAGTAATACTTTACAATCCATCCGTTATTACAAAGCCAAATACACACAAACGTTTACCTTACACAAAACACACTATAGTAGGACTTAGGCAGTGAATGCATTATTAAAAACCATGTTCCCGCTTACTTTAAAAAGCTGTTTGGAGTAGGGAAATCGGATAGAAGACTGATGTGTGGAGCGGACGAGCTTGGTTGTTCAGTGGTTTGACTTGAGTTGATGTGATTCGCCGCATTAATCACCCCATGATTAGGGTCTCCGTTTGCCTCGCTTTGGCTGTTGCTAGTTAACTGAGATGATTCACCCATCTTACGAGCCTTTTTTTTGCACCTGTTGTACCTGGCTTAGCCTTTCGTTTGTAGCCAACCAGTCTCTGTACAAGTGTGCCAATACAGGTTAGTTGCCAGTTAACAACATAACCTTAAAGTTTTTTGTAAAGCTGAACAAATACTTACTTTTCTTTTGACCAAAGGTACTCTACATGTTACGCGATTGTGCCCTTTTGTGCCACACCTTCCACAATTGTTGCTCTTAGGCGCCTCACCTTGAGATGGTATTCGGTCTTTATTTTTAGGCCTGCCTGAATTACGCTTAACAATAACAGGGGGTAACACAACCTCTAAGTTCACTTCAGTGTCCCACAGCGTCATATCTTTTAATGGGTAGATGATGTCTTGGTACGTCGCTTTAATAGTTGTATTAGAAAACCAAGCTTTTGCCAACTTCTTAACACTGGTCAGGCTTGCAAATCTACCTACAGCACAAACATGTCCGCACGGCAAGCCTGAAAGCTGCCATTTGCGACAACTGCATTCACCGTTTACCAAATCAACAACATGCTATTTTTTTGTGTCGTGTACTTCATACACTTTGTCCTTTAGTATTCCCAAAACCTTCCAGTTTGCACTTTTTTCCATTCTGTCTTTCACTTTGGCCGTCGCCCAGTCTGTAAGTTCGTCATCCGGTGCATCTAGCATTTACACATATTAACACATTACTGAATAAGATTGCTTAATTATTGCTCAATAAACTATCTAATAATAACAAAATATTCCCTACCTGCATGTTTTTCTCGCCATTCGTAATACCATTTTTGAAGAAGACCTCTAAACCATTCCATCAACATCGTTATTGGGATCTGCGCACATCCTTTGTTAAAGCATTGATCGATTCCACACTGTTTGAGGTCAGGTAGTTGTACCTGTTTGCAGGGCAATTTGCCCTTGACCATTTTTCAATACCTGCTGCAACTAGTTTTCTGTGAGCTATCGGTCGTGCTGCAAGAATCTCACACATTAGGTGTGCAAATTCCTCTGTTGTGTAAGCTTTGCACGTCTTCCGGTATAAACACTTTAGGCTATCGCTTTGCATACGTGTATTCAACATCAAATGGCGACAACAATACCCGTGAAAGGCATTTGGAAAAACATTTTTACATGCTAGGGCTATTGCATGATGTCTGTCAGATATAATTGCCAAATTAGCAACTTCCCCTATGGATTCTTTCAGGTTTGTCAAAAACCATGTCCATGATTCACCACTCTCACCTTGAGAAACACCGGTGGCAATCAGTATAATTTGATTGTTTCCGTCCATTCCCACGGCTACCAGGTTTGTCCCTACGTAGGGCCCTTTAAGATGTGTCGCGTCGATTATGATCAGGGGTCACATATAGCATAGGAAACTCTTAATCTGTAAAATATAAATGCGATTACATACTGGATAACAAACACATTGTATATCAAGGTAAAATCATCATAAACCATGTATTTAAGTGAACTTTCTATACTATTGTAATGCATTGGTAAGTAAATTAATGTCAAATAATTTGTTTTATGTTTCTACTGACAGGTGTGCTGTGAAACAAACAATAGTATCAGCATGAGTAGATCCAATTCCGAATGTTTTTGTGCTTATCTGACATAAATTGTTAGATACTTTGCTAGGATGCTCAACTTTTATAAGACAAGTAAAAACTAGTTGTATGTAACTATTTTCTGGTTTTATGTATGTATAGTTTTTTATATTCCATTTTGTGTTGATGTTGCAGATATACTACTAAACACCCGCATGCTAAACTAAAAACAATGCCTATTCACCAACACACTTGTATGAAAACCATATCATATATTAGACAAGATTTATTTAAAAACATTCAAGGCAATTAGCTTACCGCAGCACCGAAAGATATAAAAAGGTTCTTAAAATGTCTTTGATCGTCTGTCTCAATGTGTGTAACAGTCCCCTCGTTTGCGAGGTTTAGGTTGTGACAGTAGTATGGTAACTGCGCAAACGATGCCTTTGGACAGCCCTGGGTTGATTCCACTGCCAATTGTTTCCCCCTCCAAGATTTTGTGTATGAAACATCTATATTCAACTCCATATTCAGATCATGGATAATGTCCCTTGGCTTATAAACGCGTAACATCTGTGATTTTTGGACGTATTAATTTAGACAGGGTTTTTGCTGTAGCATTTCGATGATTTGGATTGAACTGGATTTTGGAACATGCATGACGGTCATTAATTGCAGTGATTCTAAACTGGATACAGTTTGGAATCCTACGACAGTTTATGTGCCAATCACATTTTGGCCACACGCATTTTACTGCGTACCTAATAGTGCATGATTTATGAACATAAAATTCATACCCTTCTTTTAGGCACTTCAAAGATACCTCATATATGCACTCTGCCTTATCATCAAATCTATCATTCACTTTCATAACACCTCTATCTTTACTTTCAAGTCTGCTATCAATAGGTGGTGGTTGGGGTGTGGGCGGTATATGAGTTAAGTTGTTTCGTTGCCATGTATTCGCATCTTGCTCAGGTAACAACGTATCATTAAGATCCACATGTAAGTGTGGGGAACAAGATGACTGGGTTACCACAACGGGTTCTTTAACTTGGTTGATGCATATGGTTTGCACCTCTGACTGCGACCCATCAACCATACTTTTGAAAAAATCCAAGTCATCATCGTCAAGTATGTTCGTTGTGGTTGAGGCGATGTTGTATGTTAGAGTTATCCCATTTACATCATTAACTTTGAACTTTTTCTTGATGTACCGCACAAGACTCGAAAAATTAATGTCAACTGGGAGTAAAACACCACACACAAGATCTTCATACCGCATAAACACCTTCAATTTTGCAACAGAGTTCATTTTTTTTTGTGATGTTATTTTGTTTTGATAAAACTTTTCTGCTGTTATGTGTTGAGTCAAGTAAATAAGCACATGGAAACTAGGGTGTGGTTATATTTGGTGAAAAGCTATAAACACACTAATAGTGTGTCGCAAGGTAGCCCCTTAGATCAGTTGTACCTCTATGTAACACTGTCAAAGAACTTTGGGAAGAGTTGAAGGAGCGTTATGGTATTGGAAATGCTCCTAAGATGATATGCAAATGATTTAAGGTTGCCCAACGTACAAGACATATTGACCAAGTATGTCCTATAGTTGCCCAGATTGCGTCTAGAAGGTTTGCCTGAGGTACAAATTAAAGTTCCCACATGACACTAAAAGTTGTTGCCCAGAGTACATCTAAAGGTGTGGGCCAAAGTACTAATAAATGCTAAGGACCCATTGTACAATATATTCTCTAAATATGTAAAGGTTGCCTAAAGTACTAACTTGGTAGCCCAAATACAAATTTAGTTGCCCAGATTACATCTAAAGTGTTGAGTGGCGATATACCAAAACGAATTCATCGGTGCCATGTGTCGAATACTCCAATAGGCCCCTTTTTGCATCCAAAAATTGTGGCACGAACACTTATAAACTACTTATTCCGTCATTAACAAAATATAACAATAATTGCTTTTTAAAAGTAGTAATTCGACAATTGTTATACTTTTATAAACTTTAAGTTTCTCCAACTCGAGTGAGTATCTAGTCGCAACAAAAGAGGTGCTATTTATTATCGAGCAACGGGCAAACAATTATTCCCTCGACTCAAAATTAATGAACCCGATTGTTTACCCTCTTGTTCAGTTTATTATCAATTCAAACCATAATCACCAATCCAATAATAATGTTTACTTTTTCAGTTTATTTTGGCCACAAATCATGCGTACAACTAGTTCTTTGATCAAGTATTTGCAAGCTTTTGGATGAAGCTTTATTCATGTCTTAATTTTTTTTGGCGGCTTTAGTCCGTTTTCCCGCCCAAAGTCTTGGAAACCATCCATCTACATACAATACTTTGGGTAACCCTTAACCCAAAAAATAAACTACAAAAAATTAAAATAAAAAAAAAAACGTCCATTTACATCTACAACCTCTTTATAGCATCGATTGTATACCAAAAAACAGGACAGACATAACATGTATTCCCTTACAAAAATTACCACATCAATGGCTGCAAATGGTTACTTTGAAAATGATGCAGAAGAGTACGCGTTTGTGTTAAACAACTATTTGCTGTTTGACGCGGTTATTGATGCTTTTGGGGAGGAACCCATTTCAGAATTTGGGTCCTATAAGGAGGTAGATACGAGGATGAGGAAAATTATTTTGAACTGGCTCCATACAAAAGACTTTTACTGGGATGAGGTTTATGGAATGAATGATCTAGAGGAGGACGACAAATATGAAGATGATGAGGAGGCTGGAGATGAGGAGGATGATCAACAGGATGCATAGGTGGTTCAAAGTCAGGTGTTGGATCAGCAGGAAATTCGGGTGGAGCAGAAAAATGTGGTAGTGCAGCAAAACCAGGAGGAGCAACAACATGGGTTTGAAGCCACTTATGATCTGGAAAACAGGATTAGCCGGCTTGAAATTTTGTTTCAACAAGTCAAAGCCAGGAAGGAAATGAAGGAAAACAGGGAAGAGAGCTATGGTTCTTACAACTTGCTTTGAAATGGGGTGGGTGGAGCAGTTCACGATGATGGTGGTTTGTTTTTCGTGTGTTTTATTACTATTATTATTATTATTATTATTATTATTTATAAAAACATCACTTCATTAGAAAACCAAAAGAATTACAAAAAATTGGTGGGAAGCCGAGACACTAATTGGGCTCCCACTCCTTTCTGAATACAAAAGCTAAGTCTGTGAAAAATAAAAGCCCCACTTTTGACACTATTCGAGTGGCTAATAGCAACAGACTTGATACGTGAAATCGTGTCCAAAGCTTCCGTGTCAAGCTCCCCAAATGTAGAGAAAGCAAAAGGGATGAACTTGTAGCCATTTTCTTCACATTTGGACACGTATTTCTTTTTCTTCTTCTCCACAGCGTTATGTAAGGCCACCCCGGGGGCCCACGCAGACACATCAATACCCGCAAAAGGAGAGATAATTATGTCTGAATTTCACCCCCACTTCAC
>BPTQ01000007.1:219366745-219570448 GCA_019973895.1 Chrysanthemum seticuspe | reverse complement strand
TATTATTATTATTATTATTATTATTATTATTATTATTATTATTATTATTATTATTATTATTATTATTATTATTAATAGAGAGGAAAACGCCCATAACTACACAGACGCACCCGGGGGCCCCACCGGAATGTATTGCGACACCTCTTCTTCTTTTTCTTTATGCACAGGTTTACACTTCTTTTACCGATGTTCAAGTAGGGAAAACGAAAGAGATGTAAACCCCTCGAACTGTGCCTTCGAAACCTGTGCTAAAGTGCATAGTTCAGACAACGATAATCGGTGAGCTTATCACAGTTTTCACCCCGAAAATAAAAAGTGTCTGAATCGAAAACATAAGTCTTTCCTCACCCTCGGGTTAATCACAGAGCCGAAGGGTGGTTAAAAAACATTAAGAAAACCAAAAGATTACTTCACTACAAAAATATTTATTATTATTATTATTATTTATAATTATTATTATTATTATTATTATTATTATTATTATTATTATTATTATTATTATTATATTATTATTATTATTATTATTATTATTATTATTATTATTATTATTATTATTATTATTATTATTATTATTATTATTATTATTATTATTATTACTATTATTATTATTATTATTTTTTGGGGTTTTTCGTTGTTTTACTTGTTTTTTATTTTTCATCATTTGTTTTTAGGTCGGATAATTAGATGTATGGTTGCACTGTTATGAATGTTTGTTGGGTTTAAAAAAATATGAATGAAAAACTAGCAGTTGCAATTGACTTTCTGCTGCCAACCATGAGATAGTGCTTCTAACTGTAACCAAGATGTTAGATTTATGCTGTTACGTCTAGAATTAATTATAGTGGAATGGTTAAGAATTATGGTTGCCCGATAGTACATGACATATTGCCCAAATATGGCATTTAGATGCCCATATTGCATATTGCAAATTACAGGGTGGCCTTAAAGTCCAAAAGAAACTGCCCAGTTACATCGTTATTACAACATAAAAAGGTTGCCTGAGGAATGAAACCGAATGGCCAATTAACTAAAACTGTGGCCCACTAAACAAGTGGCTCTACTTTTACAAAAAGCATGACCTACTAGCAGTTCTGCAGTTGTAGTAAAGTACAAAAGTTGGTGTAAAGTGGAAAATTTACTCTTAAAAACGTGTCATCATTTCGTTCTTGTCTTCTATCACTAGCAGTAGTTAATATAACTTGCAGTTGTAAGTATACAACCAACTCAGTTTTAGTATTTAAAATAACTAGCGGTGGTAAAAATAACTAGCAGTTGTATGTATACAACCATTTCATTTTATAATTTCAGATATTTTATTTAAGTAATCGAGCATAAAAGTAGTGTCGTATTTTTTTAACGTTTAGGAATGTCACATAAAGTTCGAAATAATAAACTCAAATCAATGTAACTCTACACATCTGATAAACTAAAGCCGTTATGTGTTTACGTCAAACTCAACATGTTGATGATTTTAGAATAAGTGATGGTGTATAAAATAGTTTTGTTCCATCATAGAATAAATGTAGTCGAAGGTAATAATAACTACGCAATTATATTGACTCAGTTATAACCACTTTTAATTTGTCGTTTTATTAACCAAGGCAGCATTTACTTTGAATATTTACGCCGTTAAAATTATTAAAGTAAACACTCACATATGCACAGGGTACAGACATTAAGTGCAGTACAATATTACAGTTGGCCATTGTAGAAAGAATTGTACATGTCCAATGTAAAATATTAGTTGGACTGTGTGCCACAAATAGTTGGCCAACTAACTAAAAAAATTGCCCAACGTTTGTAACTAGTTGCCCAATAAAACTGTAACTAGTTGCCCAAAAAAACTGTTTGCGTTGTAACTTGTTGCCCAATAAAACTGTTTGCGTATGAGACAAACTTCAGTAACTCAATATTTAATAAATTCAACTAGTCACCACTTGAGTACACCTATTACTAATTTGTATTTGACTGAAATGCAAATAAAAAACATTCAACCACTAGCCATTTTGCATACATCACCGCTGTACTATATGTACTGTAGCAGTTGCCATGTGTACACTATTTTAGTTGCCCAAAGTACCATTTTCTAGCAAAGAGTTAGCAAACTCGTCATAAAAATAGATTGTGGGTGGGTACCTATTTGGGGTTGTGATCCACTTGTCCATGGAAAACAGACAAATGTCATAACTTGTTTGTCAGAATTTTTTGTGTCTCGATAATGTATGACGCTAACGGTTGCTTTTGCTGATTATATATGTAACTAACAGACTTATTATTATTTATTTTTTTTATCTCTATTAGTGAGAGTCTTAGAAAAACAAACATAACAAGTGTCCCAAAATTGTTTAGTCTAAGTGTCTAACAATGTCTACTGCCATGGTTATATGTGATGAATTACTAAAAGAGATTACGACCGCGTACTATAGGGATGAATTGGATGTTGCTTTACGTGAAGAAGCAGATCAAATGAGGAAAGCTATTGAAATTAGGGCCCGTGTCAACCGTAGACAGCTAATGTTAGTGGAAGTCGAGCTTCTATGCGGTTTGGATTGTTCGTTGCCAACTATTAATCACCTCCTAAGGATGCAAAATGAGGATCTGGCTGAGAGTTCCAAACTACTTCTTTCTTTGTTTAAGAAACATGACCGTGTTAAAGAACTGAATGGTTTCATCCAAAAGTTGGAGTCAATGGAGATTTGATGTGCTATGTATTGCTTACTTTGGAGCTGGTGGCTTTTGTTTGTTAGGGAATCGTTGTTATATTTTTGAGTCACTTATCTCATCTTCTATACTCTGTCTATGTTATGTTAACCTATGGATTTGATCCCTTTTATGTTAGTTGTATATATTTGTGGACTGTTACTGGTATGTATTCTGTTGCGTAGTTGTTCAATTGTGTGCGATATAGTAAGTCATGTTACAAAAAAAAAATTAAATAAACAAAATAATAAGCAAAATATAAAAATAAAAAAATAAACTTACTGCTAAAGTAAAGACCGATTTACATGTACCCAAAAAAAACGTATTTAGTTAAAAAAAAAAGTCATAATGTGGGTGTGTACTTGTTTGGGCTTCTTACCAAGTTGTCGATGCATGGAAAGAGAGATAACTCTTCTAATAATGTGTATAGTCTGACATTTTGTGTCTCGATAATAGAAAGAAGATGACGTGTTGAGTTACATGCTTATTTATGTATTATGTATTAAAATAATAATCCTTATTATATCATTAAAAAAAAGAGAGAGCGATAACTACACAAAGAAATTGTAACAACTGCTACAAGTGTTACAACTGCTTGGTCATGACATAGTTTAGACCCACAAAGAGCGTCATTCGGAAACCCCTAACATTCAGTTGCAATCAAGTTCGAGATAAACAAGAATGGCGCCGTAGTATTTTGCTAGAAGTCACAACATGATTGCGTTTTTGAAAAAACCAAAGGAGGCTACAGGGTTTGAACAAATTATTGATTTCCTGAATGCACACCCGTTTAGGTATGCACTCACTGCCAAACCTGTTATCTACGTTTGTTGTATGAAGCAGTTTTGGTCTATTGCAAAGACTAAAACTATTGGTGAGGAAGTACAAATCCATGGTAGCGTACATGGCATGCAGATAATTATTACTGAGGCATAAATTAGGAGAGATCTTCTCCTAGATGATGCTGGCGGTGTTGTGTGTTTGGATAATGATACCATTTTGGAAACACTACCGCTTTTGGGGTATGGAGGTGAATTAGGACCAAAATTAAATTTTTTTAAACCACTGTTCTCCCCACAATGGAAATTCTTGATCCATACCATAATGTAGTGTCTAAGTCCAAAGACAACTTCCTGGAATGAGTTTAGTACAAACATAGCATCTTTTGTGATTTGTGTAGCTCTTAATAAGAAATTCAATTTATCCAAAATGATATTTGATGGTTTAGTCAAGAACTTGTTGGATACGCATGCAAAATATTATATTTATCCAAGGTTTTGACAACTGCTATTTGACAACCGTTTTGAGAAACCACCCAAACATTCCAAAACTTGGCATGTCCGTTGTCACACCTCAAAACTTATGAGTCACATGAGAAGACAGGGCAATAATTTTGATGGGACACTAACACCATTGTTCCCACACATGGTGCTGATGCCTCAGAATGTCAGGGAAGGATCAGGAAGTCCCTCTGAATCCCAAAACACAACCCGGACGTTTCACTTCTACATCCCAAACCAATGAAACTTCAGCTGATCAATTTCCAGTGGAACAAGTGCNGATCTTCTCCTAGATGATGTTGACGGTGTTGTGTGTTTGGATAATGATACCATTTTTGACACACTACCGCTTTTGGGGTATGGAGGTGAATTAGGACCAAAATTAAAATTTTGTAAACCACTGTTCTCCCCACAATGGAAATTCTTGATCCATACCATATTGCAGTGTCTAAGTCCAAAGACAACTTCCTGGAATGAGTTTAGTACAAACATAGCATCTTTTGTGATTTGTGTAGCTCTTAATAAGAAATTCAATTTATCCAAAATGATATTTGATGGTTTAGTCAAGAACTTGTTGGATACGCATGCAAAATATTATATTTATCCAAGGTTTTTACAACTGCTATTTGACAACCGTTTTGAGACACCACCCAAACATTCAAAAACTTGGCCTGTCCGTTGTCACACTCAAAAACTTATGAGTCACATGAGAAGACAGGGCAATAATTTTGATGGGACACTAACACCATTGTTTCCACACATGGTGCTGTTGCCTCAGAAAACCATGAAACTTCAGCTGAATCAATTTCCAGTGGAACAAGTTCTGCTGATGAACCCACCCAAGCGGAAAATATGGGGGATCTTTCTGTTCATGGTAGGCAAGAGATGAGGTCTGCACACCTCGAAGATTCACCTCAGTCAGGAGTTAACACAATTGGAAGACAGGACAGCGGTCTGATATTAAATAAACTGGTGGAAAAGTGTGATCAACTATGTAAACAGGTATGTGAATTAACAAAGAAAACTTCAGCACAACATGCAGATTTAAAATATTTAAATAGGAAGTTTAAGCGGTTGGAGAAGAAAAAGGCAGGTACCAAAAAAATAAAACGTTTGGTGAAGGTTCGAAAACATCAGGTAGTTGAGTCATTTCTGGAAGAAGCAAGTTGTGATCATGAGAAGGATACTACCAAGCAGGGGAGGCGTACCGAAAAGAATGAAGATGGTTCAGGGGAGGGTGGTGTTGCAGTGGAGAAGTCCGTCGAAATTAATACAAGTTATCACGATGTTGGTACCTCATTTGAGCCACAAAAAAGGTATGCGTGCCATTACATTTCTTAAGCATGTTCATATGTAACTGCATAGTTGTCGCTTGCCTTGACTAGTCAGTAATTGCACAGAACGGCCGTGAAGGATGTGGATGGTTCAGGGGAGGCGTCGAATGTAGTGGAGAAGACCGTGGAAACTAATAAGACTGATCCCGCCGTCGGAGCCTCATTTGACACCGAACAAAGGTATGCGTGTCATCAACTCTGCTAAGTATTTGTCGTATGTAAAAGCTTTGTTGTCGGTCGCTGTGACTAGTCAGTACTTGTACAGCACGCGCGTGATGAATGAGGATGCTTCAGGGGAGGCTACGACTGGACTGGAAGAGACATTTGAAAGTAGTAAAACTGTTGAAGATGTAAGCGTCTATTTTGATTCAAAACGAAGGTATGCGTGTCCTTACAATTCTTAAGTATGTTCATATGTAAATGCGTGGTTGTCACTTGCGTTGACTAGTCCGTAATCGTACATAAAGATCAGGGTGGATGTGGATGTTTCAGCGGATGATGCTAATGCAACGAAGAACAGAGTTCGAACTAAAAAGACTGCTGAAGATGCCGTTGCCTATTTTGGTTCCAAAATAAGGTATTATTGTCATTACTCTTATTTATTATGTTGATGTGTACATGCATGGTTATCACTTGGCTTGACTAGTCCATAATTACACCATTGCCATCGCAGTTGGGAGGATGTTTTTGCTGTCAATGCTAAACAGTCTAGCGGACGTACAAACTGGGATCCTGTATCTGCTGCCGGTACAGATAATTATCCTGCTTGTTCAACAAAACCAAAGATTTTGTCACAAGTAACTGATGCTTGTATATCTGTTTATGACGTTGCAGTAGGAACAGAAAAAGAAACAGTTGAACATGACGATATTAATGCAGATGTTACTGCTGTGATTAAGAAATATTTCACCTCAAGTGGAAATGAGGAGTCTCCTACAAGTGAAAATAGTGAACCTCAATCTGTTACTAATGATACTCATGTGACTAGAAGCAGTGAATTGCCATTCAGTAATGATGCTGCAAAAGATCTAGTTGGGCATATGACTGATGTGACAACAGAAAACACAACGGTGAAAGAGACTACGGATGCAGGTGGAAATGGTCAACCTGAAACCGCTGCTAGTGTCGCTGCAACCACCTCTGCAACAAATGGTGCAACCACTTCCATTACAACTCAAACAAATATCACTCAAACAAACGCTGTCAATGAAAAAGATGATGCACCAACAACAATTTTGAAGAAAGGTACGGATGCTTGCGTATATGTTTATGCTGGTGCTACAGTTGAAAGTGAATTACTTAGTGTGGAAACTATGGAAGCTGGAGATTTTGGTAATGCTACTGACGTGCATACAAGTGTTGAAGTAGCAGTAATGATAGACGGAGGTGATGAAACGAAAAACCTTGGGACTGCAGAACTTGGGCTAGCATGTTTGAAGAGCGCAAGTGATATGCAAGCTATTATTTCTACTGATTCAAATGTCGTTGCTTCTGTTCTAGGAAAGCGTCCGTTGGTTAAAGGAACCAACACAAACGCTTTATCTAAAGAAAACAAAACGAAGTCTGATAACGACATAGCTGGTAAGTTGCATGATTACTTTTTTACAGAAAAAAATAAAGATGACAAAGTCTTTCAAATCAATGCAGAATTAGCTGATAAGATTGCTGCTGACAATGTAACTGAAAAAGCAACAGCTGAAAAAACCCCGGTAGATTCTCCCAATGCAAAAGACAGAGCAAGGGTTAAAAGGAAAAGAAAGGCAGATGGTGTAGCTAGACAGGAAGCTGCGTTGGAACATTGGCATTACATTAGGTCAACAGCTGAAGCCGATGAGATACTAGCATCTAGGATGCAGAACAAAGAAATTGAAATCCTAACATGTGAACAGGCAAAAGAAGCTCTTGAAAAAATAGTGATAGAAAGGAAAAAATTCTACATTAAAAAAAGTGCACAAGAAAGGATCCGAAAGCCACCAACGAAGAAAGAACAGAAAATCTTCATGTGTGAGTACTTGGAGAGGATGTGAGGGCATAAAGTAAATGTCTTGCGGAGGCTAACTTATGATAAAGTGAAAGAAATGTTTGAAAAGTGTAGAATGAGGCCTGATAAGTTAACTCCTATGAACAAAGGTACAGGTGAGAGAGATGAAGGAAGTTCCAAAAGAGCTTTTGATGATTTAGAGCAGGATCCGTCATAGAGGCAGAGGATTAAACCGTTTGATTGTGCTTGATACGACGGGGCAAAGACTGGGTGCACTTCAGCCGACAATAACAAATAGTGCACGTAATGTTTACTTGACAAATGGTGGCACTGTAATTACCATCAAGAGGTCTGACGGGCTCGAAACTACATTTAACAGCCTGGGTCAGTTGCTACATACTATAGACAGAGAAGATTTGGAAAGTGTTTGGCAGTGCGTTAAAATTGGCTTTCAGACAGGTCGGGACGCAGGTTGCCTAGGAGTTGATAAGTGGTATGGGATGAAATGCATGTTTGAGCCCGATATAGAGGACGTTGAATGGAAAGAAACACTGGTCACGAGTTGGAGATTGTACGAACAGTGTGGAGTTCATGTGGTTACTACGCCGACAAGTTATCTGTTCATGCTGGATGATGCGGATTACCCTCTAACACCAACTCTAGCTTGTAACATGTTGTTTAAGAAGCTGACGACAAATAGAATAAGTGAAGTGGCATATGTGCTTGTTGAAAAGATAGAAGGAATAGCGCGTATGTATCCGTTTTTTAATGGAAAGTTGCATATTTTGGACGCAAAAATCAGGTTTGTGTGTGTGGTTTAATAATATATTCGAAGAGTCCCTAAGGTACAAAAAAATGGTATTTTCGAATTAAAAGGTCAAGTAGTTAAATTCGAAGTGTTTATAATTGTGGACAAGCGTTATCCAAATACCAAAAAGGATAGAAAATCTGCTAGTATAGCTATGTTAACTACTTCTACTAGTAAAATAAGAACTGCTAGCTATGTTAACTACTGGTAGTAGTAAAATAAGAACTGCTAGCTATGTTAACTACTGCTAGTAGTAAAATAAGAACTGCTAGCTATGTTAACAGCTGCTAGTGATAGAAGAAATCAACGAAATGGTGCCACAGTCGTATTAAGTCAAACCGAGTTGGTTGTATTGTTACAACTGCTAGTAGTCAACTAAGAACTGATAGATATGTTAACTACTGCTGGTGATAGAAGAAATCAAGGAAATGATGCCACAGTCGTATTAAACTGACAACTGCTAGATAAATTGTACTAGTGTTGAGTGTTAAATATGTTTTTGTCAAGTGTGTAGGTATTAGTGTAGAGTGTTTATGTCAGTAGCTTGTAGGTATTAGTAGATTGTAGAATACGAATTGTACGACTATAAGGACTACTTCGTTTATAAAAGTCATTGCTAGGGAAATCAAGTTGCCCTACGTACAGCTGCTGGTTGCCAAGATTACATAAACGCTGGAAATAGTAACGAAGTTGACTTACAACGTTTCATACACACAACCAACAACATATTAAGCGTACTACATAATTATAAGTTTAATGGTTACATAGTTATAGAACCACGTGATTTATAACTTTCAGCGACTACGAAAAAGATAAGCACTCCATGCTTCCTCCCCACAGACAGCGTACTAAAACCACAAAGCCTCGTTCCCATTAATCATGATCGATAACTTCAGGCCGACGTACCTGTTGAAAATGCCCTTCATATATCATTAACCAAGTAAAGTGATAATCTTTTAAAGGAATATGAATAGAATGTTAAGTTACAAAAAAAAAAGAAAAAAAAAACATACTATACACAGCACGATCTGTGTGATTTAACAAAAGAAGAGATTCTTTGTACGGGGCGATGTAGAAAGTTCCAGCATCTCCTAACATTCCTATGGTGACGAATAATTCAAGTTCTTGGTTGTACACAAATTCAGAGTGATGCAAATGATTGCCGTTGTAGGCTTCCACTATTGGAGCATGATGCTTTGTAAAGCCAAGCAAATGAACCGAAACTAGGCTAGGGATGGCGAATAGGCTTCTGAATGATCTTATGGAACAACCATTCACGTCGAACAACCATCCACAAAACAATGGCATACCTTCACCAATGATCATACCAGAAATGACCAGAGAAGTTCCAAGATCCGTAACATAGAATGGGACTGGGAGTTCATTTTTGAAAATATGCGGTATGTTGATAACTTTGAATTCGCTGGTTACCAAATCAAAAGAAATCAACATATAAATCTTGTAGGTAACATCGTCCTCATTAGTTAACTTTTCACTCCCAGTCCAATAGATATAACGACCCACAACTGCCTGAGTTTTACGTTTCAATTTGATTGTTTCACGAGGGGGGTGGAAATTTTCAAGGCGTGTCCACCGTGAAGAGTTCAAAGAAAAGACAGACACATACCAGAAACCACTTTGGAAAACAGGATAGGAGACCTTCACGATCTTCGGGTCAAGAGTGTCAGGACGGACGCCAAAACCAAAACAAATCTTTTGAGATTCAATTTGATGCGTGTAAAACGGGACAAATATTGCAAGTGATTTTTTGATTGTCGGGTTCCAAATAACAGACATTAGATTAGAACCATAAATAAAACACGAAAGACCATTAGAATTTCCAACTGCAATCAAAGATGAAAGCCTTAAATCTGTACGAAGTGGCGTAGCGATTAGCTTTTCATCTAAACCTAACATAAACCCTTGGTGACCCAGATCGAATGTTAGCGTAAAAAAACACGCATCATTACGACGAACATCGTAATTAAAGATGAAGCTTCCACAATCTATACCAGCCTTCCATAACTTGGAAACAGTACGTAGCTGGAGTATAGACTTAAGAGGTAGCCTACGGATGATATCTAGTTGAACATCCAGTGGGATATTGTCAGACATTTTGTTAAAGAAAAGCAGAAAGATTGAGATAAAGATGTGAAGTGACCCATAGAAGAAAGAAAAAATTTGTTAAAGAAAATTAGAAAGATTTTTATTGAAGAAAGAGATTGGGAACAGAGGCATTAAAGGACATGTGGCATGATGTACTTTAGGGCAACCAAATAATATTTAATTCAGGTGTATACCAAATATTAATAACATATACATAACCAATATAGAATTGGTTTACAAACGATATGCCTTTTTGTGTATGTGTACTGGTATACAAAAAAATAGGAAATGCAGTTGAGCTTATAAAAAGATATTCAAAGAGTCCCTAAGGTACAAAAGAAATGGTATTTGCGAATTAAAATGTCGAGTAGTTAAATTCAAAGTGTTTATAATTGTGGATAAGCGTTATCCAATACCAAAAAGGATAGAAAATCTGCTAGTACAGCTGGTAGTAGTATAGTATAATGTACTTGTTAATTTAACTAGTGCCACTGATAGAAGACCTCAAAGAAAATATGTGTACAGTTAAATTCATTTGAGATGATTATTTTGAGCTATATGCGATATTTGTAAACGTAAAAAAAAGCTGCACTGCTTTTATGCTCGATTACTTAGATTATGAATCTCAAAACATAAAACGAATTGCTTGTATAGTTACAACTGGTAGTTACTTTTACAACTTGTAGGTAGTCAAACCGAGTTGGTTGTATTGTTACAACTGCTAGTAGTAAAATAAGAACTGCCAGCTATGCTAACTACTGCTAGTGATAGAAAAATTATTCACAAGTCAACATGTGACAATAATTATGGGTCAAAAAGACATTAAGGATGGTACCTTGAGAGACCGCTGACAATTTTTGTATTCAACCTTGTGCTTCCAGAAGTATTCAAGCATCCGTTCACGGTAAGCTAACGCTGTTTGAAGAGGGTCGTCTACTTCGAGAGGCTGGTTACGGAGCAATCTGTACAATATAATGCACACCCATACTCCGCAATCGCCATACAAGTCTGATTGTTGTGGGACTTTTGGAAACTTGTATGTGATTTTATAATCCTCAGGTGAGATGTCCTTACTATCCAGTGCGGATATGGAGCACACCGAGTACCCAGTGGTTTTCAGTTTCATTGACAGGAAAATACACCTGATATATAAACCAATTGAAGAATATTATAAGCTGTTTATAACAGTAGTGCTAGATGTACGGTAAGAGGCTGCCAAACTGACCTTTTCAACATATCGCCAAGCGACAGGGTATGTTGTGCCATCTGAATAAACGGTAGGTAGTTCACCATCTAGGATTCGACTGCAGAAATTACACCCTGCCAAAGCCCAATCTGCATCGGCTGGTCTAAACAACCACATCAAATCAAGCCATACATCCAAGTGCTGCGTACATATAAAGCAAATCAAAACTGTTAACATTCGGTTCCAATTTAACAAAACAAAATAATAAACATGTGTAGGAGACAAGATAAAAATCAGGTTTACTCACTAAGTCAGTAAGCCACCCGTGGGTGCAATCCTCAACACATGCCAAGGCTACTCGAAAACTCCTGTAAACAACAACGGCACCGGAGCCCCAAGAGAACGTATAAAGTAATGGTTTTTTAAGCTTGAAATAGCTGCGAATGTAATCAGGCACATTAACCTTCTCCTTGTTGCATTTCGGGTGTCGTAAAAGTTCCTAAAAATATATATATATATATATATATATTTTGAATAACATTAACCATATGATAATGATGTTAATGGATTAACAAACAGAAGATACCTCTACAAACGGTTCAATTCTGGGCGAATACAAGTGACTAACGCGATGCGTTTTGGGGTTCCCTGAATTTTCCTGAAAACACACTTGAAAAATAAGCAGACAAACATAAAATATTCATTTCCGTTAGAATTTAATATGGTGCTTTACATCGGAACCGGCAGTCGGGATAAAAGCCTCGTTAATGACACCTTGCGATCTTGTAAGACGGCGCCAAGGAGTAGCTGATGTTTTTGATAGGCCAGTTGGCGAGTTGACAGAATCAGCCATCATCTTCTTATAATGTTTTACAATGCTGTTTTTTTACTGAGGTTGTCGTTCAATTTGACTCTCTTTCTTTTGTTTCTATTATTATGGGAGAAAAGTTCTTCCAATGGAGGTTTGTCATTAGGACCTACCACATTTGCAAATGACAATTTGTTGGATTTAACCTGAGATTTAGGGGCTTCAGGGTCTTTCTTTGTTGGTGTTTCTTCTTGGGTAACAGCAGCGACATCATTGTTACCGGCACGGAGGCCAACAAACGAGTTTTCCTCAACCACATTGAATTCTTGCTCATCAAAATCCATTAAATCTAAAGACGGAACAAACAATGTTTTATCTAGGCCTTTGTTGAAATTATCTCCGGAGGAAACACGTCCCAACATAGGTGTGTCATTTTCGCCAACCACATTTACATTTGACAGGTTATTGTCTTTGAACTGCGATTTCAAAATATAGTATGCTCAAAACAGCACATTAAAAACTTTTATTTATCGGCGTTGTTTTACTGATAATGTAGATACCTCAAAAGCTTTGTTGGTTGGTGTTCCTTCTTCTGTCTGCACACCAACAATATTGTTAACGGGTTCAGGTTCCCCACACAATTGTTTCTGAACCACATCTTGGTGTTGATTATCACAATCCATTGCATCTACAGAATTATCACACGAAAGTTTATCGTCGTTTATGTACGACGACCAATCGATACCACAATCGGGTTCCTGATGAATTTTAATTATATATACATAAGTATGGACATATGTTATACTTGATATGTAAAGTCTAAATGAAAGATAACATACAATAATGGGGTCACCGTGTGTTTTTTTTCATCGTTTGGTGCAAGTGGTTGAAGTTGAGTAGTACGATCACCTCCATATTCCATAGCAGGACATTTTTGGGTCATTGGACAAGATTGTACAAGAATCCCAAGGTTACATGGTTGCGTTTCTTTAAGCCCATCATCATTGTCAATGTCTGTTGCATCTTCCGCATCAACGACCTTATCCCCGTTAGGGCCTAGAGTATGACACGACGTGGCCTGTAGAGCCCAAGGTTTGATATAAGTGTACACACGAAGGATTATTTGGGTTTGGTATAACATTGGAGGCAACCTTAAAAGTAAATACAAACCTTCGGATCATCATGATTAACGTCAGAGTCATTTGTATTGGCACAACTTTTAGATTTTTCAGGAACGAAGGCCGCATCATTTTTAAGACCCAAAAGTTGTTGTACTATTGAAACTCTGCTTTTGACATCGGTAAACACATCAAGTACGACTGGTGTGTTTCTGACCGAATGAATGCCATTTTCTATCATCAAAAGTTTTTGATCCAAATCCACTAACTCACGAATTACAGCCCCTGTTGAAAGAGTGGTCCCCGTTTGTGCACCATTTAAAGAATATTGTTGCTCAATGTTGAGTTACAATGTGTTTTTAGGTAACCCCTGTAGTTGACTTTCCATGACAGTGTGTAAATTAAAAGCGTCCACGAATTGATTAGAGTGCTGTGCAGTCTTCTCACAACCGTCTGTGTCTGGCACAGACAAACCATCTATATATTGGGCACTGTAAATACACCACGGTTGCTTCATTTCAGCTTGTGTTGCAGAAATTTCAACAATGGTAGTTGAGTCCTAAGAACAAAAAAGAGTTACAATTACTGATATTGTGAACAAATTTAGGTACAACTTAGTATAGTCTGCATCATAAGACTGTGTGATGCCTACCGGTCCAAAGAGATTACAACTGTCTGCGTTCCAAAACTTTGCAAGTTCTGACCAAGCAAGACCACGTGGAATCACCTTGTTGTCTTTGACCCACCAAAGTGAGCTTCTAGGAAAACTCTCCAAATTCTAAATCTGTAATAGGCACACCCGTCATCGTTAAAAATGTCTAGCTATGCAGTTATCATTTTTAAATTTGTTTAAAGTTTTAACAAGCTAAATGTAATCTGTTTACGATGAAACAATACGTTTATGATGACAATTAAAAATAAATCGCAAGCTAAAAAGTGTTATAACATTGTTGTTATCTAAATTACGGGTAACATTTATATTACGTGTATACACAGCAAAGACAAGCATTGCATAACAATTAAAAACATCATTATTTATAGGTAATTTTCGATTGAACAAAATAGAATCAAAAGCTTTTAATAACCTGTTTTCTAAAACAAACGTGTTATCAAACAAAGACATGCATACATTAGTACAAACTACAGAGAATTCAAACTTGAAAGCCCAAGCGAACCCGTATAGATTGTATGTGGCACTGAACTTTGGGTTTTTTTTCAATTTTAACAGATGATGTTTTCTGTGAATATGAACAATATTGACAGTCCTTTGATAAAATTTATGCCACATATATTCACCCCAAGGAAATACATTCCAGGCCTCAAAATCATCAACCAAGGAAAATAAGTGATTATGGATGCAATTCCTGTCTTCTTTTCCCATAAACACCAGCTCTGCGGCTACCAACAGACACACCCTAACAGCATCCTCATCAGAAAGCGATAACCACCTTTTTCCATCCTTTTTTGAATCATTAACAAGTTCCAAAAGATCAATGGCATGTACATTTGTTACACCATTACTCTTTTTTTCAGGAAATACACGATCACAGAAAGCGCTAGATCGTTTTTTCGCTTTTGAAACTTTGCCAAATCGAAACCCTATTATCAGACAAAATTCTTTCCGACCAAACCTTAACGAATGCTCCCCTATTTGGAATGTTAGTGGAGGGGAATCATAGGAGATGTTAGAAACATATACCTGGTGTTGCAAAACATAATGCATAAGAAGGCAGTCATTCTCACACGACTTTATATCCAACCATGGACCAAATATTGTTTGCCCCTTTCTCGGTTTTTGTTCTTTAACAAACAGAGTTTAATATCTGGCAGCAACTTCAATGTAGAACGAACTGCGATTTTACAAATGTACAACTTTAATTTTGTCATACGTAATTATACAGTAAAATTAATTAGGGGGTTAGAGGGTTCTGTGAATAAGATGTGGTTTGTGAGTGTGTGCGCGTGATCTAGAAGAAGATGTTTAATTGTAGAAGCTGTTAAATTGTAGTAGAAGATGTTTGATTGTGTGTGTGCGCGCGCGTGATGGTGTGTGAGTACGTGTCTGACTTATTAATATTACTTTTATAATACAGCCATTGTAAATTGACCATATTATCCTCGTGTATAAATACAAGTTGCCCAATAATATATAGTTGCCCGAAAATACATTTTGGTTGCCCAAAAAACAATACATGACAAATACGTTCAAAATATGTACTTCTGTTGTACCTTTGTCGGACACGTGGCACCATATGGTTGGCTACAAGAAAGTCGCTGGGCAACAAGTCCATTTTCGTAAGGAAAAAAAGCGTGGTCCATAAAGTGATATGCACCAGGGGGCGCGGTCTATTTGACTAATCTTCCCTTTAAAATACTAGATTTGATCGGGAAGTGATGATGATCATTTTAGAAAATATTAATCATAGATTGGATATTTAATTCCGAATCTAAGATTTCAAATTCCTCTTGCCTCCATGTGCCAAATTTTTTTTAAATATTTAATGCACATGTTGAGGGGGAGCTTTTTCTAAAATATCAAAAATAATTAAGGTACAAAACACTTTGAGTCTATATCACAAGTACCTTGATTGATTTTCAAATGATTTTCAATTGGTTTTGAGGCGGAATGAACAATACCAAAAGACCTACCAATTTATTTTATGCATGGAGATATAAGGATGGTTAGGTTAGGTATTCGTTCTCACGATCCCGCCAGAGACGGAGGGATCTACCCAGGGACAATCCACTAGTTAATGTAGAAGTCCTTAGGTATGATGAAAAAAAGGAGAAAAGTGAGAAATGGGAAGAGTGCGAACTGAGATAGAGCTAGAACTGGAATAAACCCAACAAGGTTCCAGTTATGAAATCTCGGTAAGCACTGAAGGGGGGGGGGGAAGAATGAAAAAGAAATGAATGAGAAAAGGGTGAAAAGAAATAGCCCTCCATTATTTTAACCTTAGGGCAGAAACCAGGTTCAATTCATATGCTACTGGTGGTTACCAAGGTAACACCGGTATTGAAGACAAGACGTCATGGACCCAGTGACGCACTGCACTACATCTTCCCAAGCTACTTGTTTCATTCTCACGGGGAACCTACATAAACTATCGACATTCTCTTAGAGATTGTTGATATTGAAGAAGGAGACCCTCTCCCTAGTCTCCGGCATAGGAAACAAAAAGTGCACTATTGAGTCTAGAGCCAAGAGATCATCAATAAATCTCATTAGGACGCAATCTATGAAGACTCACTGTTTCACACAATGTGGAAAGTGAGAATATATCTTAAGAGTCCTACGCATTATCATTGTGGTATTGCCAGAACATCTGAGTGATATTTAAAATACTCACGATGAAGATGGAAATCCTTCTAGAGCGAACATCAAACAAGCTCTTGGTGGGTGACATGTGACATCTATCCAATAGATCAAACTTGTAACAACTGGATAGAAACGATTGGGCGATTCAATATTGAATCAACCTTGGTCCAGGAAATGGATTGACGGATACATTTGAAAAACCGGTCGTTGTGCTTAAAATTCTTTTCTCTAGCACATCGACTGCGTATTAATATTTCAAAATAAAAGGTGTTTATGATTGATAATTGATTTTCCTTAAAACCTTCATTGTATTGCAAAACACTTTGTATTAAGCAATACACGATTGTTTTTCAAATCACTTTTCATCAATCAGTGACTCTCAATTCGCTGGTTCACTCACTCCGTGTTGTCTTCTTTGAGACGTTCCGGTTTGAGAACAACTAGAGCAGCTCCGAAACCCTGTCTAGGAGATTCTTCGGAATTTTACTTGATCACAGGCAGTACTTGTATTGATCAACGGGGAACCGTGGGCCGTGTACCTCAATTCAACGAAAGTGATCAAAGACACTTTCGTGCACTTTATTACTAACTGTTGTATGCAGGGAAACCCAACGGTTGCAGCTGATCAGAATTGATAAGTCATTCCATAGCCGCATGCTCACACATCACGTTCATTTCAAAGAAATCATGATATATGCATGTCTTCATCATGTGATTCTGATATCTTCACCCCATGCTTCTACTACGCTGCTGCAAATATCAAGAATCAACAAAAGCTTTCGCAACTCTAATAAGAAGATATCATGATTCAGAATGTGAGCATGTCGGTCCAAAAGTCACAACTTCACATGATTGAAACACTTCAAAGGATACATCAGAGATTTATGGTGGCAGATGATCTCAATGCTGGCTCAATACTCATCTTCACGTGGATCAGATAAAGACCTCCACTTGAAATAACAAAACATCTGGTACATGAAGAATCAAAGGCTACGGACTATAGAGCAAAGAACTTAATCAAGAATCCAAGAACAATCAAAGTGTAATATCGGTTTGTATTCAATGTAAATTGCGGTGACCTCCCTTAGGGGGAGATTGTTAGGATTTAGAAAATCCGTTTGTTAAAGAGTCGGTCACCTCAAGAATAGGTATTCGTTAGAAAACTCGTAGTCGTAGTCATGTAATGTTAGTAAGTAGTTTCTTAAGTAAAACCGTGGAGGACGGACGGGTCTTTACCCATTGTATGCCTGATCCACAGCCTGAAGGAGGCGTGTCTTGTAAGAACCTATAAATACCATTTGCTTAGCAAGGCAAATGGTTGGAGCTTTCAATATTTATTTTTCTTTGTCTCACTAAGTTCCCTAAACTCTTCCACTTTCTCTCTTTAAAACCTCATTCTATACGCCTCTTATTGTGATTGTGTATGTGTTTATGAAAACCAATATGTTACAGATCATCTCAACGACCTACTGCTTATGACAAACCTCAGGACTCTGAGTCTCCACCACCATCTAAGAAAACTGGTGATCATTTCCAATACACCGGTGGTGAAGACGAAGAGATTTTTGAGCCCCAACAACCACCCTCATCTCCAACATCAACTAAGCAGCAACCAGGACCATCATCAAAACCAAAGAAGAAGAGATCCAGCTATGTCGTCTCATGGTTAGATGAAGATGAAATAGTAGAATACGAATGGTTTAGCAAGCTTGTTGATGCCACTCCTCGATTACCGGAAGGCCAAGAACCGGCAGATGGTCGAACTATGGAGCACGTTAACATCATTCAAGATAAGTTCAAAGTGAAGAAGATGACGAAAGGGGAGTTACGTCGAATAAAAAACGATGCATTTCAACTGCTAAAGGACAGCTCCGATAGTGCTATTGAAGTCGAATATCATCTAGACAACATCTCACGAGCTATGTCCAACAACATTGATTGGCTCAACCCTGAATCAAACATTGACTTCACAAGACAAGATAAGACTCCATACTACACAGACTAGACCAAGCCACTACCAACCATTGGTCGACTAGATCAACCAAGGATTCCCTACCAATACTTTTTTTTTTGGGTAAAAGGGTTAATTCACCCCGGTAAAATGCATTACTCCAAAAAACGTTGAGGTACATAGGATGAGGGTGAATCCCTCACCTCAGTCCCGTAGGACACTTACATACTCGAATATAAGAATGACACACCATTCCTATAACTTACAATAAAATGAACCTGCCAATAATGACACAAGTACATAAAACATGACAATACTACTCAAGAAAAATACTTGAGTCTTCTAAATCACTTGGGCGATCCACCTTAACTTCCATGAAGAATCCACAAAAAACATCCAAGCAATCTTCAACATAAAATCTGATGAGACAAAGGGTTTTGAACAAGACCCTTCCAACTTAATTTCCACATAGAGTACCATTCACCCCATTAAATAAGAATGCTGCCCGAAAACAAAGGATCAAAAGGTACCCATCAAACATAGTACTTTCCTCAACAAAGAGGAAAGAAACCATGCACCAACCACATGCAATTCAACCCCATTTGCATCAAATAAGAATTTGTACCAAAGGAACAAGGATTGAACCAATCGAATAGGGAATTAAACACCCTAACTTCCAAACGAACACCCAAACTGTAATGACCATAATCAACCTAAATCTGTCCAAGCATAACGTCCAAGAAGTAGTAGCATGTCCATTAACCAACCTAGGGTTTATACACAACCCTAACTTCCAATCATCGATACACTTTATCCATGCTACTACCAGTAAAAGTGAGTACACATGAAGTTCAAGTCGACAAGAGGCATCTCGTCATAACCAAACCAATAGCAGCAAGATATAGTGTAATAAACAAACCATAAGGTTAAAAAACCTTAATTTGCATCTTAAAAACCAAATCGACCTGCTATGATAATCATACTATGTCAATGCCAACGCAGCCGATTATAGCTAACAAACCTCCAAGAATAACATCGTATTACTTGAACACAAAAGCGATCAGACCTTGACATATTGTAACACGAATCAATTCACCAGCAATCCAAACCTAGGGCTACGAAACCCTAAGTTACACAAAAGACATCCATATCGACCTGAAGGGAGATAAGCATAAGTGTAGCAGTAGCAAGCAAACCCAATCTCCAGGTCGATCAACAGCAGCCATATCTCCCTCATTAACCCACGTACACCACACATAAGAACCATGAATAATCATGCGATACATAAAACAAATCCAACAGGTTTGACTTCCATCAATAAAACCCTAACGAGGGTACTTACACCATGAACAAAACAGGCCATAGCCACCAACAACGAAGAAGAAAACCAAACCCTAAAAGGGTTTCGATATAGCATTCAAAGTATCAATCCAGCAGGTGTGACAATTAATAAAAACGAAACCATAAGGGTTACGTTGAACCATGAACCATAATATCGCCAACACCACAACCATAACCACGTAGCCACACACTAGACGACATCCTATATAGGAAATCGTGGAATGAATAACACAGTAAAACCCTAAGCATGTGGATTAAACCAATGTGCAGCAAACGCCATCACACTAAGGAGATCGATCTTTAAATAATAAGTCAAAACCGACTTAATTAAACCCATGATCAGATCGATTCCTACAAACCCTAATGGCGATTTGATAATATAACATATACGCACCCACTCTGAAACCCTAAAACAGATTCGAATCCACAAATCCAACCAAAACAATGGTCGGCCTTACAGATAACGAATTAATAATATAAGAATAGTTAGGGTTTTCGAAATCGCCAATGAAAAAACAAGGATAAATCCGATAAAAGATAATGAAACCGGAATTTCTTCAACAACGACCTGGAATTTCTTCAACACGGTAGCGATGTAAATAAGAAATACGCTACGTCACTCACCTTTAACATCCCAACAGCAGTCTTCTCCAACAATGTTGCCATCGAGGAGGAAGCCACAAGAATGTGTTAAAAATGTGGTGAATTATGATCTCGATGCACAGTATGGCATTCATCATTGGCCTGAAAGAAGAAGAGTATACTACAGAAGCTGCCAGGTTCTGAAATCAAACAAAGAGGTGTTCAGTAACAAACGGATCGTTGCTATCATGAATGTCAGTCTGGCTACCAAGTGGGATTACTCATTCCTGGAAGAGATCAAAGTCAAACGCCAAGACGAGCAAGAATATGATTTCACTGAAGATGATTTTATGAGATTGTTGCTCAACGACATTGAAGACATGTATCTGGCTAAGGTACAAGGTCGGATGAGACATTTCTCCACCAACATCCAGCTCCAGTACATCAAGTCATTGTTGCTATTCATAAGAAGCAGAGTGATCCAGGAGCGTGTTGAAGATCTTCAACTTGCCATGGAATCGTACCGGAAACAAGTCAATCTCACTAAACCGTTGCTACACTTTCCCGATATCAACCAACTCTCTCAGTACACCATTTTGAAGAAACCAAAGTTTGAAGTTGTTTACCGCAGTGAACTTCACCACAACTGTTTCATGGCGTGCAATGAGCTTCATAAGTTTTGTGATCATACTCTGAAGAAGGTTTGTGATGGGTTAGCGTATCGGTTGAAGGAGATTCACGAAGGTATTCGGTCAAAGAAGCGGTGGAATTCTAAAGAAAGGAGGGATGTTAAGAAGATTATCACAAGGATAGATGAAAGGTTGTTTCATCATGATCAGATGCGGAACCTTGAGAGCTTTGTAGGTGGACGACAGAGTTTCCCTCTTACGGGTTATCAACGTCAAAAGAGAACTCCCGGTCTTATTGAAGGATTGATTGGTACTCCTTAAATTATTTCTTTGATTGATATTTGGATGATATGATTTGTATATTTGACCATGGCTTGTGCACACATAACAGTGTATAACCCGTACTTGTAATGAAAGGACCCTGTGGTACGCATCAGTGCCACAATCCTTATAAAAAGGAGCGAAAGCTTCTTACTTTTGAGTAAAACTCATCAAAACTTTCATTTTTCAAAGTTTCGCTCAAAAGAACAAGTACTTCCCCTTATGTTTTTTTTAAAAGAAAAACCTCAAAAGTTAATATTACTTGTTGAGGGGGAGTATTTGCTAACAAATCTTTGTTCACAAAATGTTCTTCGTGGAAATCTTCCAACAAAAATCGAAATGGTCATATTTGATATCCAAATTTCATCAAAAATAACATTTATATGCCATTTTTGAGGGTGGAAAAATTATGTGATACAAATATGTTGTAAATAAGATTTAATCTTCGTGTGCTAAGACTTTACCCATGAATTGATGAGATCTGAACTGTCATACATCGAAAAGATTTATCTTCCAAGACTTATCCAAGTAGATCGTACCTCTTCGAGAAGCTCCTGATAGACATGAACTTTGACGGGTTTAACAACCTTTCGAGGTTTGTCCACACCTCCAAGGTAGTTATTAGAGCTAGTTGTCACCTAAAAGCTGACAATGCAACTCTTTAACTATGCAACGTAACCGTGTCTCGCGGGGAATTGTCTATCTTGAGTCGATCAATTCAAAAGTGCGAACTCTACCCTCACTGTGCAGATTTCTGTCAAAATACTTGAGCACATGTGGAGGGGGAGTATTTCTGAAAATACAAAACTCTCGCAGTGTTACAAAATGTTTTCACTCCAGGGTCGAGCATTGACCTGGTGGAACAACCAACTACAGACCAGAGGAAGAGGGGCTGCAAATGCGTTATCTTGGGAAGCATTCAAGAAACTACTAACTGATGAGTACTGCAGAAAAGATGAAGTATAGAAGCTGGAAGCAGAATTTTGGAACCACCTGATGGTAGGAGTAGAAGTCGACAAGTACACGATCCGTTTCCATGAGTTAACTAGAATGGTTCCTCACATGGTTTCCACTGTGGAGAAGTTGATCGACCGATATATTTGGGGATTGATAACTGAAATTAGGAGGGATGTTACCTCATCGAACCCAACCACTCTGCAAGCCGTTGTGGGTATGGCGTACCGCTTAAAAAATGATGTGATCAGGTCTGGTGAACTAACAAAAGGAACTGACGGTGGACGAAAGAGGCAGGAAGATCAGCAAAGAAACCGTGACCAAAATCAACAGGGCAAAAGACAACGAGTAGTTGGGAACTACGGAGCAATAACCCAAGGGCCCAGAAGATACGCAGGTCCACATCCTATGTGCACTCGATGTAACTATCACCATTCAGGAGACTGCCCAAGGTGCAACAAATGTGGACAGACGGGCCACATCATGCGGTATTGCTTAAACAGGACTGGGAATCAAGGGAAAAGGTCAGCATGTTACGAGTGTGGAAGTCTAGATCACCTTCAAAGTACCTGCCCAAAGTTGAAAAGAACTCCCCACCAAGGAGGAAACCGTCCAAACCTGGCATTGGCAATAGAAGGCCCACAAGATCAGAACAATGATGTTCCCCCCGCACGTGGTCGAGCATTCTATATGGGTACCGAGGAAGACCGCAATGCGTAACAGGTACATTCTTTTGAACAACCACCTTATTTCTGTACCACATAATTTTGAGTGCATAACTTACTTCCAATTCTTACCACGTTCACGACATTGATTAATTTGAGACCTAACAATATCGACCTTAGTTGTAATTTATTTTGTTGATTTGATTTGTGTAAGCAATTCCAAGATCGAGCGAATCTTTCAAAAGACTTCATTCTTGGATGTTGAATCCTATCTTTCAAACAACTTGTTTCCTAGCTTGATCTAGTGACAGTTCTTGTTTGATGAGTTGCGAAAATCAAGCTAAGAGTCAAGTTTTTACTCAAAAGGTCTTTTGAGGGCTACGTTCGATATTGGGTAAGTTTACCCCATCAAATCTGATCATGAGAACGTACCTAGTTGGATGAGGAACCCGTATACATGAGCATTGACATAATCATTTTGTCACACCCCCAAATTACCTGTTTTGCAGCGGAATGGAATTCCTGGGGATTGACTGTCATAGCATCACAATCACAGTTATATTGAACGACCTAAAGTGTCGTTTGGAAAATACATCATTTGATTTAATAAAATAATCAGAGTTACAACATAGGTCCCAAAAGTTTACAAAGTTTGCGGAAATATAAATATATTACAAGTCCAAACGATGGTTTTAAAAGAAAGTGCCATAATGTACAATGATGTAAGTCGACGCCGCGACTCAAAAGGTGGTTCCTTAACCAAGCCATGATGATAATGCCTTAGATACCTGAGAATAAACATGCTAAAAAGGTCAACACAAAGGTTGAGTGAAATCCATAGGTTTAAGTAATTCGTTTGAACACAATAATCGTAGTGTGAGTTAAATGGTTTCACACTCATCGTTAAAAACAAAATCGTATTTATTTCACTAAGTTCATGACACCAAAGCGTAAACATCGCACCAATAAAAATTGGTAATCATCGTTTCATCGCCGCCCTAATAGGTAATTTGCCAATTTACCTTAATGATTCAAATATAGTGCGCTCGATTTCCCCTAAATGGGTCAATAGGAGCGGGAGTGTTAATTCCAATAGGCCTATTCACAATATTCGCGCTCACTCGCAAGTGACTAATGGTTCATGATGTAGGGACTTCGAACATGGCAAATACTTAGTGACAATAAAACATTCGGTTATAGCATACAGTTCAAAGCATATGTGTTCGGTTAAAAATGTAGCATGTATCTCCCCCAAGTGTTTGTAAAACAGTTAAAAGAGTAAAAGTGGGGCTATGAACTCACTTGATAAACTGGTATGATGACAAGAGTGGGTACACTGAGGTATAGCGTGATGTTTCAATCTGGACCTATTACGAATGATATGATATGTAATGAGCTGCAATGTAATGTTATGCATGCATTTCGTATGTTATTTATACCATTTGCGAGTTTTGAAAAATATTACTTATCGTCGAAAAATACTCTTTTGACGTCTCGACCCTTCAAAAATCACTTTTCAAGTTTTTACGTCAAAATGTCATCCTACAATGGTTTTATAATGATTTTTGGTGAAATTATTACTTTTCGTCGCAAAACAATGTCGTCGGTAATATCATGAAATTAACAAAAATGGCTTTGGAAAACTAGTCGTAAAACGGTGTACGTCGATCGTTAGAGAACGAACTCGACGGTTTTGGAAAGTTTGTATCGATATCTAGAAGTTTCAGTTCAGGAGTTTTCATCCAAAAGGTCTCGAACATAAAGATAATAAGGGTTAAAGATAGTGATTTTGTTGAATTGTTGTGCAGAAAATGAGTTTCGGCCAAGTTTGAACATCCGTAAATAATTTACTACAACTCCGCTATACAGACGGCTTGTCGTTTTGAAAAATATGGCCGGTGAACTTGATTTTACTAGAAGACAATTCGTTCCAAAAAGTTTCACATCATGGTTAAAAACTGCCGCAAACATGGTCGTTACAGCTAATGTAACACATGTAACGTAAAAATAATATAGTTTTTCAGAAAATAATAGTTACGGCAACTTTATAAAAACGTGCATATCTTTGTCGTTTCAAATCCGTTTTCTACGTATAATATGTCCTTAGCTTCGTATCAAAGTATACTAATATATTTTTGACAAGTCGAAATAATTTGTGAAGCTTAAGGCTCGTTTTTGACCCGAACAAACTAAAAACTGCATGCTGAAATTTCAGAAAACTATTTATTTCGTCGTCAAACTTTAAAAATCCATAACTTCTTCGTTATAACTCCGTTTTTATCCGTTCAAGCGGCCACGGATTCGTTTTAAAGTATATTTTCTAAATATCAAGGCCAAAGTTTCGTACCAACTGTCGGTTTTTCCAGAAAAATGAAACAAGGACAGAACATAATTTATAGTTATCGAAAATAGTTTTTCTCGGACAAAACCTATTCTAATCCCTTCAAATCAACTCCAAAGCTAATCTAATCCTACCATACACCTTCTTAGGGTGTCATGGGTTCCTAATCACCATCAAGACCAAAGAATACCATGGGGATAATTATAGGATGACCATAAATATATATAAAACTTCTTAAAATCATGAAAAATGGTATAAATCACATATCATGCATACTTGCTCCAAAAATGAAAAGATACATATGAAATGAAAAAGGAAACATGAAAATGAAAGAAACTTGCTTACAAGTGAAAATGATGAGGTGAAAGTAACAAGGTAAATCCTAAATACTCTTGGTTTTTATTTCAAAACCTTATATAGAGTATAAACTAGATTGTTATACTTGAACTTGATAAAAAAATTTTGATCCCTTTGTGATCTTCTATGTGGCCGGTTAGAGAAGCAAGAAACAAAGGAGAGGATTTTTTTTTTTTAACTATGTGAAATTAGATACATGAATGAGACTTGATAATAGAGGTAGACTTTATGTACAAGTGTGAAACATTTAATAATCACAAGCCATACCACATTAATAACATACCCTCCCCCTTGGTCGGCCAAGGGGGGAGGGACTAGATATTTTATGTTTTTTTTTTTTTTTTTATTTGCATAAACTTTGAGTATAATGTGCAAAGATTTGATAAAAGTGTAAGAATATATGTAGAAAATGTACAAGTATAGGTAAATGAAAATTTTTGGTACAAGTAAGTTTTTAATAGGTCAAAATAGAATGTAATGAGATAATAAAAATTGTAAAAATACTTTCCTTGTGAAATTTGGGTGATAAAATAATTATCGTATAATTTTTAAGAAAAACGACGTAATAATTTAACTTTAACGATTTATGTACCAAATAAATTTGAAACACTAGGAAAACTAAAAATATAGTTTTTATAAACTAAATGTAAGTTTAAAAATACGTCGGAATCATTTTTGAAAGTAACGGGTTAAATATACAAAATAATAACTCACGCGATAACGATTATTTAATATAAAAATTACGCGTTATATGAGAAATGAAATGTCGTGAATGTACTAATGAGATGCACATGATGTGAATGAAATGTAGACTAATCTTAGTCCATATGAAATGTACGTGATGTTATGATCATGAATTCGTCACTAAAACCTTCAAGGTTACTCGAATTTGGAACACGTAAACCAAGTTTACGATAAATGTTGAAATAATGAGGCATAAATTGTGTCAAGAAATGACCTGAAAGTACGGGTTGTCACACATTTAGACTATTCGCACGAGCATGAACTTTTAGAACCCTTGTCGAGGTTCGGACTATAGTTATCAATAATTGAATCACGAGGACTTGATTCCTCTAACAGGGGAAGAATGTCACAATTCTCAATTTCCGGTCATTTTGCAAACATTAAATTTTTTTACTATTCATCTTGGGAATTTACTATTCATCGGTTACTATTCATCATTTTACTATTCATCGTTTTTGAAGTCGATTTGATATTTTGAGATATTATTTCAAAATTTTACTATTCACAAAACACTATTCATTACCGGAGAAAAATTTATATTCATGATTTTTATTCAACATTATTCGTAAACTAGGTTTACGAGTATCAAATTCGTGAAACCGTGAGGGTTAAGCTTGTGTATTCTTAGAATATCATTTAGAACACTACATATAAACTAGAGGTAGTCTATATATCATCAGTAACATCATTTTCATAGTAGTTCATGCATGGGTTTGCATATTTCATTAATGTATATTTTTCTATTAAATAAACGCTATCGCACGATCATTTATTTTGAATAATTGATCCGACACTTTCAAAAATTATCCTGATATATTTTTATACTCATTTTAAGACTATAAAAATTATATTATTAGTTTACCTGATGTTTTCAATTTATTTTGGTATATAAATTGGTATATATATATTTACGACGGTTTTCGTAAATTCTATTCGATAATTATTATTTCACTCAATAGTTGCGAGAAATGTATTTTTATAATTTTTATGACTTCGATATATTTTATTTTGTTTCGTTAAAAATCGATTTCTAGTTAACGCTACACTTAAATAATTATTTACATGTACAAAATATGCAATATACATAACTTAAATTACATTTAGTCATCAAAACTACACAAATTGTCTTCCCTAAACCTCCTTGCCGACCTCCCCCCTCCAACTCATCACTACTTGATATTTTCTTGACCAAAATTTACACCTATACACTTTTACAATAAAATATCTCTTACATTATTAATTTTCTAAAAAGAAAACACATAGAAAGATATACTAAAAGGTGAAACAAGCAAAAACTCTCTTCTTTCTTCTTCTTGATGGTCGGCCAAGCTAGAACACAAGGAGAAACCATAAGATTTTTCAAGATCAAGTGATTAAACAAACTCTAGTATACTTCTCTAATAGGTTTTGAAATAAAAACCAAGGAGTATTTAGGAAACCTAGTTACTTAAACCTCATCATACAGCTAGTTGCGGATAGAGATTGCACCTCATTTCAGTGTATCCACTTTTGTCATCTTAATTATTGCAACATGTGAGTATTCACAATCCCCTTTTTACCGTTTTACTATATTTTGGGGTGAAATGCATGAACCATACTTGAACTAAATTGATTACTACTTTTATGAACCCTTTTGAACTTGAATCAAACCCTTGAACTTTTATGACTTGTTTGAACTTATTGAACCATACGTGCTATGACCTAAAAGTCTCCCTATGTGAACAGAGCAATACTAAGTCTCCCTATGTGAACGGAGCAATACCAAATCTCCCTATGTGAACGGAGCAACACCAAGTCTCGCCTTATTGGTGGAGCGTGCAAATTCTCCCATGTTCGGAGTGTTCTTAATTGTATATAATTGTTGTATGATGTACCGTTCGTACATTCGCATTGTTAGTCTCCAATTAGTCGGTAATATGGATAGCGCTATTAGAGGTCGGCCAACCTCTCGTTCACTATGTTACGGGACGCATATTATTTATTCTAGGGGCTTTGCCTGGCATATATTATTATATACGTGGTGCTATATTGTGAACTATTTTGACAACATATACTTGACTACTAGACATACCATTTTTATGCAATGGGTTGTGAACACACAGGTGATAACGCTACACGCGTCGTTCGGGGTCAAGGAAACTTCCTTTTCTTCGAGCAAGTTTTATAACACCCTAGGCAGTGAACCTAATCGTTGTAGTGTAGTAATTAGGGTAAGCCACGGGTATTGATATCGTTCTCTAGGGGAATAGGAATGCTAGTAAGGAGTTACTACGCTAAGGTTAAGGTTGAGGAAGATTATTTTTTTATCTTTTTATATTTTATGAAATGGAAAGGTACGAATCTCGGGTATTGGATTTGGGGGGTTGGTATTTCTACCGATTACTCTACTATTATCTAATTATCTTAACTAAGGTTGTGGGAGTCTATGTCTAATTAATGTGTGCTCGTATGATAGTTTAAAGATGTGTTTACATAGGTTGTATTACTTCTTAATTATCTCCTATTGATGGTTGAGTTGTCACGTTTTATTCTTAATTGCGTTGTGTGTCTAAAGTTGTAGGGTATGCGTTTCTCCCTAACTCTTTGAACTTACCAAAGGGTCTCGTCTACAAACCCACTAGGGATGATAAACTCCTACTCTAAGGCGCTCTTTGGATGGTTTAGCCTACAACTACTCAGGTAATTATATTCTAAGGTTCACAAAGATGAATCAAGCATTAAGTACACAACGAATGACCTATCGCATTACTAGATCATTAATCAACTAAGATAAGAAACAACCAATCAATATTCAATAATTAAGTTTCATACTTCCTAAGCAAACACACAAATAAATTAGCCGGACATGGAGAACATGCAAGCATACACACAAATAATCAAAGACATAATTGAATTAATGAAGTAAAGACTTATCTTGATGTAAGGTAGGGTTTAAAACCCTAAAATACTGTACAAGACACCTTAGGTTCGGTTTTAGGTTTTCACTCCAAAAGACTCTCCACAAAAGACTGAAAAATTCGGATTCTATATATAAGATTACATATGCGACGGCGTCACCTTATGTTTCGTGACGCCGTCGTGTCGCCGTCATTAGTGTTTCGTCTTGGCCACGTTAACCTTGCGACGGCGTCACCTTATGTCCGTGACGTCGTCCTCTTCAGCTTCTGACGTCGCCTGGATTGCATCTAGGCCGTCTGAGTAGCGACGGCCTACTCTTTCACAACTAGACGTCGTCACTTGAAAATACGAGTTTTGAGTTCTGAATCGTCGCAAAAATCTTGGGACGGCGTCGCAATTAGCACCTGACGCCGTCGCCTTCTAATTTCAGCAACTGTGAGTGTCTCGATTTTGACTTTGGCCATTTTCTTCATATATTCGCGCCTTTTCGTCCAAATAAGTGCCATTCCAGCATTTTTCCTTCAAGAGACCTAAAAAGTGAAAAGGAACGATATTAAGCAATAACGGATACGAAAGTGATCAAATAAGGACTTAAACGACCCCTCAAAATGGTACCTTTTAAAACCTTATCAAATATCCCTACACTTGTTATTTGCTTGTCCTCAAGCAAATGTGCTTTTAGCCAATTAATTTATAAGTTAGGGGTCATGAAGCATTAATTCAAAACGGTCCACAACACATATAAGCCCTGCAAAAGTCATAACAAGCACGGAAATTACATACTAGCACCTCACATGGGGTGTTTGGATACTCACATCTCTCTCGGGTGTATATATGAAATATAACAAATAGGAAATGGAAGATAAACACTCATTAACCGGTCCTAGTACATAGATTACCATAGGCTTGAGAATAGATCAAACCTCCATCGCTTTGGCGTAAGCACCTAGGAAAGACTATCAAAGAGGTCTTTTAAAGGGTTGTAATGTTAGGCTTACGGTAGGGAAACAAGGGTTTGGTGGGATAGGCTATTTAGTGGTGGTAAGTCAAAAATCTCTATGTTAAATGCACATGAAGAATGGCGTTGCTAAGCCAAGACTCGACACTCTAAACTCTAAATAACTGAAATAAATAAACATAAATTTAAAGGATAGATGTAGGATGGTAGCCCGTATATTTTTTATTTTTTATTTTTTTATTTTATTTATTTTTTTTTATCACTCTATTTTTTTTCTTTTTCTCTTTTTCTATTTTTTTTCGATTTTTTTTTTCATACACTTTTACTCTACCATCCTCTACGGTAACATCAAAATGATAGGGATTTATAGGCACATCCCTACACTTGAGTTTTTATTACTATAACACTAATTTGACCCGAATTGAAAAGATCAAAACACTTGGGGTACATTATTACGCAAACAAAGGGAATTTGAATTTAACGTTCCCTTCCCGTCATTTCATAAACTTTAACTTTTCCCATGAATCCCAATCGTCCCAAAACTGTATACAAAGGATATGACTCGACTTAGCAACTCATGCAAGCAACCAGATAATTGAACTAAGGGTTTAAGGTGATAACAATAATGCACTAAAAGTGAGTGCATAAGGGGTAGGCTAAGGCGATTTGGGTGTATATTTGGGGGTGGGGTGTAAACAATGCTCTTCATTGATATTCCGGAAAAACCGAAACATCACGAGAACCGCGAAAAGGATAGGCTCTGAGGGGTTAACTAGGGGTATCGTGTACTAAAGATGAGTACAACGCAAAGGTGTGGGGGAATTACTCAACCGATGTGGAAGAAGTAATTATATTACAGGTATCAAACAAGGGTTATCCTAATGCCTCTTATCATTTAGTTATTCCTAACTACACAGGTGTAGCCTCACTTGTGATCTCGGAATGCATCACAAAACAAGTTCTAGAATCTAATATACTACCGGTTCACACTCTAAGCATTGAAGATGAATGCTTTAATTCCTACTAATCTAAGGGCGATCCTCACATTTTGGTGGAATTTGGGTGGTAAAGGGTTTTTGTGCTAGTCATGCAACTTCCTATCCATGAGACGCTTTTGTTAAGACTAATGGCCCACTCCTATATGTCATAAAAAATTTTAAATTTGGTGCCAAAATTACCCTAACCGACATTTTCTCATGGTTTATTACACAATCACAATTGGACAAAGCAAATAGTCAAGGATAAGCATAGTTTCAAAGTTCCCGTTTTATTTTCCCTCCCTACACTTAAACTGAACATTGTCCCCAATGTTCCCCGAAAGTATCAAAGTTATGATAAAAGAAGGTAATTAAAAACGAAAGAAACTAGTACTCCCCTGATTAGCTCGGTAGGATCCGTGTAAAGTGGTGGTTAAATCCTTTTCAAGAAGAATTATTGCGTGAAAAGCTCCTTCCAATCTTATGTAACTTCTTCTTGACAAACTAAACCTGCACACTTGAAGAAAACAAACGAAACCTTCGTGTAAAATCGGCGGTAATAATATATATAAGACTCGATTTAAACTAGGATATAATGCTTGTGGAATGGATGTTTACAGAATTTCTAAGAAAATTAAGACCTGGAAAATTCCAAAAATTTATAAGTAGCTCAGAAAACGAGAAAAAAGTGATCTGATGTTTTTACTCCTTCCTGACGCCGTCAGGTTGCAATCCTGACGCCGTCAGGTTATCCTGACAAAAACTGGTCTGCGATTTTCTGGAAAAAATTCTGGAAAATTTACATCTTTAGAATCTGGAAAAATTTCTGCAAAAACATCCATTATGACTCGATACAAGCATTTGACTCGAACAAACAAACATAAATATCTTTTAGTTAATTGTTATTCTCATGTTTACGTTTCTTTTGAAAACGTGTGTAATCCTCCCTACACTTATCCTTTATGTAAAATACCTTTATATGCAATTAAGACGAGGTTAAAACAAAATAAAGCATTTTTACAAATTTAAACATGAGGATAAACAATTAATAAAAGATATATGACACTAACAAGCAAACAATTAAACATGGGTTGCCTCCCACGAAGCGCTTTTCTTTATTTAAGAGTCTTGTAGCTAGACTCATAGTCGTGCATCTACGTACCGATATACGTAAGTCTATCCTCAACAATGTCGTAAGGATCAAACTTATCATTCAAGTTCCTAGTAGTACGTTCGGTTAAATATGCCTTTTCAAACATCTCACCATCGGGATCATAGATTTATATCCTAATGTGCCACTCTCCATTACCATCACTAAGCGGTCTATTCCAATCCCACTTGTGTTCAGATTTCTCAACTTTCCACTTATTCATGACAAGGTTAACGGGCAAGCTTCCTAGGAACTCGGTCATCTTCCTAAATACTAAGGCGTCCTCGAACGGGTTCACTTCTATATCCCTAGCCATTTCTTTTTCTTGGAAAGTTGCTGCACTAGCGAAGGCTTTATCTAGGTAAAAAGGTCTTTGGGGGCCTATGATGTTCTTATCAATCCAAGGTCCATATCTAGAAGGCTCTCTATCCAACCCTATCTCTTGTGGGACTTCCTCTTCCTTGTAGTACGTATGCTTTTTAACATCGTAAACGGATCTAGCACTCCCCTCCCCTACCACTATTTTGGACATCTTACAATCGATGATGGCACTAGCGGTAGCTAAAAATCCTCTTCCAACTAGTAATGGGCATGTCGGGTCCTTATTCATGTCTAGCACATGGAAGTCGGCCAAAAGAGTCAACTCTCCTACATGTACTACCATGTCCTTTATTATTCCTACCGGACGTGCTATACTACCGTCCGCTAGACCTAAGATGGTTTCCGTTGGTTCAATTTTACCTAAGTTAAGGCTTCTATGGAGGGACAACAGAACAAGATTGATGCATGATCCTAAATCGGCTAGAGCATCGAGTGGTTTGGAAGTTCCAAGTCTACACGGAAGAGTAAATAGCCCGGGATCGTCTAACTTCTTAGGTAAGTTGTTTCGCACAAAGGCGGACCCATGTTTTCCAAGCCTAAGTTCTAACTCATATTTTTCTTTTAAAGCATTATAGTAAGGTGCATGAGCTAAGACTTCAAGAATCGGTTTTTCTTGATGGAGTTCCTTGTACTCCTCCTCTAAACTAGGTTTGGATTCTTGGCTGACGGGTTTCTCAAGAGTAGGCTTTACCAAAGGTGTCGGGCCTTGGTATCTCTTGGATGGCTTGGAACCCTTTTTGATAGCATTTACCGAGTGAACCGTTGGGTGGGAGGGGCATGGATGTGCACTCTCCCATGGTGAACTAGAACATGAAGTCGATGCAATCGAATTCACTTTTGGGTTCTTTATGGTATCACTTGGGAGTGCTCCAACTTCCCGTTCATTGAAGGCTTTTAAGAGGGCATCAAGCTTGGTTGTCATCTCGCTCTGTTTTTGCTTAAAATCGGCTTCAAGCTTATTCAATCGAGTTTCTTGGGATGACAAAAATCTAGATGCAATTGCCTCAAGATTAGTGGGGTTGTGCTTGAGTTTTGGTTCCACTTAAGGTTAGGGTGATTTCTCCATGAGGGGTTGTATGAGTTTCCTAAGTTGTTTTGTTCGGGTTTGAAAGTGTGCCACTTCTCTCCCGCTCCGTCGGTACGTATGGAGGCGTAGTCCGCAAAAGCTTGTTCGGAGAGCCTTGTGCAATCACGAGTGTCATGGGGACCACTGCATAACTCACAAGGTAGACTGATTTGATTCACTTGTCGTGAGGACTTAGGATGTTTGTAGGAACTCATGAGGAATCTAACTTGATCTTCAAGTTCGATCATCCTATGGTCGGGAGGAGGCAAGGAGATTGCCTTAACGGTTTTGGGCAGCTCACGGGGGTCATCCCAACTTTCGTTGTCATAGAGGGCGAGGTCCTCTATTATACCCCATGATTCTTCCGCGGTGAGATCACTAAGTTTTCCACCGGCCGCTTGGTCAATGGATCGCTTAGTGGGGAAGTTGACATGATCATAAAAGATTTGGACTTGGAGCCAAAGATCAATGCCGTGATGAGGGACTTTATGAAGTAAGTCCTTGAATCGGGTCCATGCTTCGTAGAGAGATTCACCTTGACGTTGTTGGAACATCAAGATGTCATTCCTAAGCTTAGTGGTTCTCCCCGGTGGGAAAAAGTGAGCAAGGAAGCGAGAAGTAAGATCATCCCAACTTGAGATGGAGTCGGCGGGAAGTCGCTCAAGCCAATTACTAGCTTGGTCCCGTAGAGAGAATTGGAAGAGACGCAGGCGCGTGGTCTCCCGAGTAGTAGCATCAAGGTCGATGGAATCGACAATTTTGAGGAAATCCCTCAGATGCTGATTTGGATCTTCGGAACGAAGTCCATGGAATGCACATCCGTTTTGCACCAACCGGATGGTGTCGGATCGCAGGGCCGTAGTTTGGGCTTGGTCGGGAAGCTCAATGGTGTTCCTATAGCTAGGTGGCTTGGTCTCGAGTATTCACCAAGAGTACGGGCTCTTGGCGGGTCATTTGGTGGTGGGTTGATGAGTGGTGGTTGGTTATCACCTTCCATGATGAAAAGTGATATGATTACGAACAAAGGTCACGAAGAAGGGGGATAGACTAAGAGAAAGCTAAATATGAGAAAAAAGTTTACTTGATAGGAATCAAGCAAAGAAACCTAAACGATGTGGACTACTAACTAGCTATTCTATTCCCCGGCAGCGGCGCCAAAAACTTGATAATGCTACACGCGTCGTTCGGGGTCAAGGAAACTTCCTTTTCTTCGAGCAAGTTTTATAACACCCTAGGCAGTGAACCTAATCGTTGTAGTGTAGTAATTAGGGTAAGCCACGGGTATTGATATCGTTCTCTAGGGGAATAGGAATGCTAGTAAGGAGTTACTACGCTAAGGTTAAGGTTGAGGAAGATTATTTTTTTTATCTTTTTATATTTTATGAAATGGAAAGGTACGAATCTCGGGTATTGGATTTCGGGGGTTGGTATTTCTACCGATTACTCTACTATTATCTAATTATCTAAACTAAGGTTGTGGGAGTCTATGTCTAATTAATGTGTGCTCGTATGATAGTTTAAAGATGTGTTTACTTAGGTTGTATTACTCCTTAATTATCTCCTATTGATGGTTGAGTTATCATGTCTTATTCTTAATTGCGTTGTGTGTCTAAAGTTGTAGGGTATGCGTTTCTCCCTAACTCTTTGAACTTACCAAAGGGTCTCGTCTACAAACCCACTAGGGATGATAAACTCCTACTCTAAGGCGCTCTTTGGATGGTTTAGCCTACAACTACTCAGGTAATTATATTCTAAGGTTCACAAAGATGAATCAAGCATTAAGTACACAACGAATGACCTATCGCATTACTAGATCATTAATCAACTAAGATAAGAAACAACCAATCAATATTCAATAATTAAGTTTCATACTTCCTAAGCAAACACACAAATAAATTAGCCGGACATGGAGAACATGCAAGCATACACACAAATAATCAAAGACATAATTGAATTAATGAAGTAAAGACTTATCTTGATGTAAGATAGGGTTTAAAACCCTAAAATACTGTACAAGACACCTTAGGTTCGGTTTTAGGTTTTCACTCCAAAAGACTCTCCACAAAAGACTGAAAAATTCGGATTCTATATATAAGATTACATATGCGACGGCGTCACCTTATGTTTCGTGACGCCGTCGTGTCGCCGTCATTAGGGTTTCGTCTTGGCCACGTTAACCTTGCGACGGCGTCACCTTATGTCCGTGACGTCGTCTGGATTGCATCTAGGCCGTCTGAGTAGCGACGGCCTACTCTTTCACAACTAGACGTCGTCACTTGAAAATACGAGTTTTGAGTTCTGAATCGTCACAAAAATCTTGGGACGGCGTCGCAATTAGCACCTGACGCCGTCTCCTTCTAATTTCAGCAACTGTGAGTGTCTCGATTTGACTTTGGCCATTTTCTTCATATATTCGCGCCTTTTCGTCCAAATAAGTGCCATTCCGGCATTTTGCCTTCAAGAGACCTAAAAAGTGAAAAGGAACGATATTAAGCAATAACGGATACAAAAGTGATCAAATAAGGACTTAAACGACCCCTCAAAATGGTACCTTTTAAAACCTTATCAACAGGTTACAAGTTTTGTATGAGCGGAATTTGGAATTGAGTGGATTTATAATGCCTTTGCTTTGTGGACTATTCTCAATGACCGAAACCTTTGACTCTCTTTTAAGAGTTTTCATATTATATAAAATGTGTACACTCACCAACTATTTTCATAGTTGACCCATTTTCTCTCATGCATTTCAGGTGATTGTCAGTAAGCTTTTCTTCAAGGTCTTTGCATAATGAAGTTTTCACATGTCACTACTAATCATTATGTAATAAAACGCAATCTTTTGGGGATCTAAACTTTATATTATATTTACCGATGTCGGCTAAACTAGTATTGTAATAATGTATCCTTTCCTTTAAATCTTAAACGTTGGTATGTTTTATTATCTTTTGCTTATGTTCCTTTTCAGTTACACCTCTTGTTTCCGCCTTCGGCGATGTGTGACAAAGAAGGACCCTCTCCCTAGTCTCTGCTCAGGAAAACCAAAGCGCACTATTGAGTCTTGAGCCACGAGATTCATCAAAATATCTCTTAGGAATACTTGACATTTCATCACTTGTCGTTCAACATTAAGGACGCAAGTGATAACATTATCGAGTCCTTCACAGATCTTAGCAATCTCTCGAGAACATTTATGAGGGGTTCACAATTGTAATCCTCAGTGATTGAATGGAAACTCCTACCAGGGTCAACATCAAACAACCCTGACAGCAGGTCACTTCGGTAACTCCTCGTGGGTTATGCTTAGTGTTGTCTCAAACGGTCTACAGTCGTGAGGTGATGCTTCGGTGTACCTCAGCGACTCACCTGAACTGTTGGTGTACTTCGGTACATCGTGTTATCGTACTTGAGGGACTCCAATTCAGGAACAGCCTTTGCTAGAATTAGAGATGTGTTCTCACACTATGTTGTTAACACGCTCGAAGTTCGAACTTGTAAGTGCTGGAAATCCCGCTAAGGAGATTCCTTTCAAGAATCGAGTCCTGAAGATGTGGGTCATTACTTGAACTTGTTCAATGTAATGCCAACTGTCCTTTATGGGATTCGGACGGCTGATTCGCCCGACCAAGGTGAATGGAATCAAGACATTCATCACAAGAACAATCGTAGAGGTCAATTCTCTAAGAAACGACCACAGTGATCGATTGGTGTTTATCACTAACCCATTCTTATGTTCTCTTCTTATGGATGATCCTGGGAGATGATCGTGCTGATTCTCCACATGCTCATACCAACAACAACACAATTTGAAGTTCTCTCGAAAGGCAACACAAAAGTTAGAATGATTCTTCCTCTAAACCAAAGAATCTACAAAGTTTAAAGACTTAGAGAACTATGACAAAACTAAAATCCAACATCAAAGAGCGTTTGAGCATGTTGGAGAAAGACGTGGAGACACCTGAGCAACGAAGCGTACCTGATGCAGACAACAACAACATAACATCACCATATCCACAACAGAACAAAGAACAAAGATAACAAAGACGTCAAAGCTTAAAACTTCAAAAGAAACAAGATCCTTACACTGGGGAAATTGTTAGAATAAAGGCACTTCTTCTCACGAGAAAGAGGAATGTCAGAAGACGTCTAGGCAACTATTACAACAACACCAACAAATTTTCCAAGATTGCTGGAGTCATTTATTAGTTACCAACACTTAGAGGGAGATTGTTGGAATCACTCCTAACTTGTATTTCAAGTGTTAGTAATTTTTTTGTAATAGGTTGCTTAAACTAGGCTTTTATGTTTGTATTTATGGCAAGGCTTATGTAGAAAGCCCATGAGCCTTGGCCCAAGTCAAATAAGAAAGGAAGGGACTAGTAGTGTTGCCCTAGTTCCCTTCCCCTATAAATAGACATGTAAACCTTCCTTGGAAGGTTGGTTGTTCACTTTCACTTAATTCCTACGCATAACCTTTATTATTTCATACGTATGTTTTGTGTTCAACCAATCTATCTTCATCTTATTTCTTACATATTGATGCTTGTGTTATATTATGGTGACCTAACAGACATGTAGCATGAGTACCTTGGCCATCTACCTTTATTGGATTTCCCCTTTGTGGATTGTTATTTGAGATTTGTGAAACATGGTTATTATCAGTCGGGCATGTTATATATATATTTGAATTTTATAAAACAATGAAGCATATGAAAAAACCTAATCCAAACATAAACTAATCCAAAAATGTGTGCTAAATTCAAACAATAAAAAATAATAATCACCATGATTTCATTTTCTCATGTAGCTAATTTGGCATAGCTTACTGAATAATGAAAAATACTAAATACATTTCTACCTAGTCTGAAAAATCTATTTTGTAATGTTATCATCAAACTTATTTTTGATTATAATCTAAGATACTAAAATCTTTTACATGCCAAAAGGTTCAAACATATTGTTTACGGATAACTACCTCAACAGTGCATACTGAACCCGTGATCGTTGTGACCACCATCTCTGCCATTTTCTTAGTGTATCCACATCACCTTTATGATAAGTTGAATTCAAGCTCTGAAATCATAGAAAAAGACATAAATTCAAGTTTTTTTGTGGTTACTTATAATTTGGGGAGGTACAAGCACATTAGAAATCAAGACACGTAGAATGAAAATATTAATGAAGCCATATAACGGCACATAAAGAATGACCAAATAGCAAAAAATAGACAAAGATCAAGGTGCAGGAAAACAATTACCAGATAAGCTCTTGTATCTCGAGTAAATTATACGGTTAAGCCACTAACAAACATGAGTGAAAACACGAATTTGAAATATTAAAACAGTTTTAAAGATATTTATGTAATGTTGTGCGTTCGTCTACTCTTCGACATCCATTAACTAAAAAAATAAATCATGAATGACAGAAAGTCTAAAGAAATAAACCAAAATATAAAAAGTAGAAGTAACCTGATAAGGATCAGAAGGATTGGACAAAACAACAAGAACTTGACCAGTACGAATGGTTAAAGCATAACCCAATTTAGCCACACAACGAACCCTTATTGTCGGTTTACCATCTGTATACAACCTACCATTTTATTTCCATTAGAAATACTCTTAGTTGCCTCAAATTTAGCTCTTTTTAAGCGCCCAGATGGATAAACAGGGGTGTTGATTGCTTCTTTACTTTTCCCCGCATCTGTTGGGCTTCGATCATCAGAAATATTCTTGATTGCCTTAATGGTTTCACCACCAGCTTTAGCTTTTTTAGCACGTCCAGATGGACTACTAGGGTGTTGCTTACTTCTGTACTTTGTCCCACAACGGATGGGCTTTGGTCATCCGTACTCTTAGCTGCCTCACTGGTTTTACCACCAAAATCAACTTTTTAAATGTCACCAAATGGACTAATAGGGTTGTTGCTTACTTCTTTACTCTGCCCCGCTTCCAATGGGCTTTGATCATCAGAAGTACTTCTTACCTTTAATTTCTTAGAAGGCTTTACACTTTTCTCAATGCTACGAAGACCTGTCAGCTTTTCTCTCTTCATTGATCTTGTTACAATAGAAGTTTGTCTATCAGTATCTGGAGTTGTGTTCTCAATCAGGTCTGTTAAGCTTGAGGTGGCATTTGCAGTTAATTCAGTGCTATGGTGAGTTTCCTATGTAGTGTTCGTGGTCGGGTCTGTTAAGCTTGAGGTGACAACTGCTCTTACTTCGGTGGTACAGTAACTTTTTTTTATCATTATTCGATTTTTGTGTCCTTTATCAGGTCTGTAGAGATTAGGGAGACATCTTCTATCTCTTCAGTGCTACAACAAATTTCTTTATCAGTACTCGAAGCTGCTCTCTCTTCGGTGGTAAAATAAGATTCATGAATATACGGTTTGAGCAAACTTGCGCCACAATGAAATCCTGACTTCTCGGTAATTCAAAGCATTATATCTAAAAAACATTAAAAATAAAAATCGGTTGAAGAGTGGTTTAATCATCATAATCACATAAAATCATAAAACACATAATCATCATAATCACATAAAAACTCCTAAAATTTTTACCATATTCAAAAATGTATACTAATGAAAAAACCTTACATTTTCTATGTGTCTCTTCCACAAAATTTAAGTACTGAATTAAAAGTTGTGCTTTCAAACTTTTCTACTATAAATTAATGAAATAATTTACCTGTTTGTATTTAACCACAACTGTATGTATACATGCCATATATTTTCAAAATGATAATTTCACTAAAAACTATTAAGCTCTAAAACTGATGAATTGAGATTGTCGGCGATATGTTTTAGTATGTCTTATCAAGTATCTCTATATGATAATTACATCCGACCACGCCAATTGACTATATACGTAGTAAAAAAAATACCTGTTATAAATTTACCGTTTTGACCCGTTAACAAACCCGCCCATTTTGCCACCTATGCTTGATATGTTTGATCTAAATAAGAGTTCAAGAAGAAATTACCTCCCAAATTAACTAAAAAAGATCAAACATGTCAAAAGTAACCCGCGATTACTTTATTGTCCCATTTTCAGTTCCGACCATCTCCATCTGCATTCAAAATAAATAAATAAAAGAAATAAGTATGTGTGTATCAATGAATGGAATCGAAAATAAATTGAAATGGGAACCTGATCATCAAATGCTATAATGCTTTAGATTGCGATCACGTCCATTAAATCTCCATAAAAAATACTTTTCAAGAATTTTAAAAGCAAACCGTCCCGACCGAGCCATGGTGTTTTGGTAGGTTGTGTGATAACAACAGGTGGTGGTTCTGTATCATGGACTACAATTAATACATGAAGAATATAATTGAAATCACTGAATTTTTTTGTATATTGGGTGTCAAGTCAATTATTACTTCATTCAGTTCCAATTGTGATCATGGTATTATCTCATCTAAGATTAGACGACCCAAGAAGATCGAAAGACAGTTGAGCAGAACCTACAAAATGAAACTTGTGAAGTTAGAAAGTGATTGTAGATTCCACGCAATGAACCCACCCCTTGAAGCCACCCACTGAACACACCAACTAAACTGACTTAATTGACTTGTTCTATTAAAATCAAAAGTTGAAATCAATTTTTTGTGCCATTGAAACCTGGAGCCTTCCACAGAAACGTTACAGGTTTGGCTTCCAACTATGCAATGCTGATTTGAATCCAATTCCCATAGTGCAAGTCGGGCAAATTATGGCTAATAGTGACCTAGGAATCTGCTAAAACAACGTAACTCAGTTCAAAATCATGGAGAATGACAGGAGTATATACGTATTTGGACATTTGACTTACCCAAACATGCCTTTTCTATCACTTCATCCAGTCAGAGCTACCGGGCTTGGCGCAAGTGAGATGGTCAAGAATCTGGAGCCATGCATATCCTTTGGTTCTAAAGAAAACATAGTTAATGATTGGCTATTCTTTCTGACTTAGTGGTCCAATCTACAGACATAATAGAACATTAAGATACATTAATATTGAATCTACTCCTTACAAACTCTTAAATGTTTATTAATGTCAAATAATATTTCATCCCAAGTTCCTACTACTTTTCAATTACCGGCGTATTTAAAAGTGATTATTTTAATATGAAACTAAACTGTGTTTTGGTTAGAACCTACCTCCCAAACCAACCCCCTGAACACATACCTTGAACCTACCCACAGTTTTGCCAGAAGTTACAGATACCCAAAGATCAATAAGTACTTGAGAACCTAGGAGTCTGTAACCAGAAGTGCACCACTAACAATTAGGGAGGTCAAGTTCTTGTATCGACTTTCCCCAATAGTCTCTGTATACATATCTTCTTTGGCACATCAATTTCTCATAAATCCCGTAAAAGTGGTTATTCTAATAAGCAATCCCATACAACCACTATAAATAGTTTTGTGGAAAACTAGAAGGGGGGGTTGAATAGTTTTGTTGATTTTAAGTTAGTTTCAAAAACTTTTAGAATCGATGTTATGTGAAATCGTATGAATGAGGAGATAGTATATATCTATGAGTAATGCAAGTAAAGTAAGTAAAGTAAAGGATAGAAATGACACAACTGATTTTTAGTGGTTTGGCTACAAGGACACCTTCCTTGCCCTACTCCACTCCCCGAGTCACCTACTTGACAGTTCAAGCACTATGTCAACAAACTCCTTCAACTTGGCGGAGAAGCCTTCATAACGTTGCTTACACCTTTTTCCGGTACAAAGTTAAATACCGAGTCCGTAACAGGGAGGACCAAACCAACACTACTATAACACAACATATATGTGAAATATGAAATACAAGATCTTCGCTACAGAAATCTTGTAGAGGAACAAATCAATTAAGGACCCCTTGCTTGGAAGACTTGTAGAATGCTCGTGATCTCGCCTTAGAGAAGGACCTATATGAGAATCACAATAGAAGAAAGAAGAACAACTCTCTAGATCAAGTGATCTTTTATTAGAAGAGTGTAAGAATATATGAGAGAGTTTGTAAGAAGAGGGGTGAGTAAAAATGAAAAAATGGCTCTCTATTTATAGGCAAATTCTTGCCACTATTGCACGGATCCCTAGCATGAGGGATCTGTCTAGTGTAACTCTAGGGATCCGTGAGACGCTCCTCTTTGCCCATGGGTTTTGGGTTATGGGTCATGGGTTATGGTTTGAACCATGGTTATCTAAGTAGATGCAATGTATCTAATAGATGCAATGCATCTAGTCAAATGGGTATGTGTTAACTCCATGGGTTATGTGTAACACCCCAACCCGATAAGGGTAGAAGTATCACAGTATGGTGTCATATCAGAACATACATAATGAACATAAATCAAACAGCGGAAGCCTTATAATAAATCTCAAGAGATTTCAAGTCAACAAGACTTATCAATACATAAATACAAAAGGAAAACTCCGAAATGAAAATATAATAACAAAATCAAATGAAGTCTAAGATGACTAGGCATGGTCTCTATATCAGCTCATCTCTCAAACCCAAACAATCCCCAACTCCTAGCTTATGTACCTGCCGCAGGAAAAGAAATGCGGCTGAGCTTAAAAAGCCCAGTGAACAGATATAACGATACAATAATAATAAAACTGAACTGAGAACAACGTAAGGGAAGTCAGTCAATAAATCTGGTATATCAAAGGAACAGAGTAGGGTAAATGAAACATAGGAAAAGGGGTCAGTTATCCACCAGGAGCCAACAAAACAAATCAAATCAAATCATATATCCATAGTAGCCTGTAGTAACCAATAGTAACCATAGTAACCATAGCAGATATAACAGACATGGAGTGATCAGCTCCCAGATTGTGAAGACGCGTATTGCACACGACATCATTCACCAGACAAATCATAACATATCAGATAACAGAACAAATCTAGGATGCATCCATACGCCCCTGCAGACAGATAGTGGCCATACAATATATATCGAGCTCATAATCAGATAACAGAAAGGGACGGTGTGTAACATCACTCGTACACACTAGAGTCATGCCATTGGTGCATCAATGACACGGACATGGAACCCCCATGCCTAGTGATAGCTCGGGTCTCAAACTGACAGGTCAAAGCAAGGTTTTATCATAGGTTTAAAATTCAAAGGTTCATATCAAAGTTCATAGCAAAGGTTCATAATCAAAGGTGCATATCAAAGGTTCATAATCAGAAGGTTCATATCAGTGGTTCACATTAAACAGTTCACATAGGAGCTTCAATCAAACGGAGCATAGCAAAGTTATAAGGAAACCCTAATAAGAAGGCTCAGAACAAAGGATAACAATTCAAAACCAATATCGAAAGATGTAAACGAATCATGAGAAACCCCTACTGAAAAGGGATAGAATATATGTACCTTATTCGAAGCAAATCAACAATGAAAGCAAAAATCAAGGAATGAGTTCAACCCCGTCGCCCGGAACCTATATGAATTAGATAACGTTCCATAAGAATGAGATTACTCGTTTTAGACGGCTTTCCATTTTTAGCAGGTTCCCACTTTTAGTAATCTTTCCATTTTAAGTAACTTTTTATTTTAGGCAGGTTTCCATAATTAGTAACTTTCCATAAATGACAGGTTTCTATATTTAGAAAGTTTCCAAAATTAGCAAGTTTCCGTATTTAGTAAGTTTAGCCAATTAGGATGCATTTAATGTCATATTAGGTTAAGTGAGTGTTATTATACTTTAAGGGTCATTTATGCCAAATTACGTAAGTTTAGGTGTCTAAGTGTAAATATTACAAAGTATAGGGTCCTAAGTGTAAATATAGCAAGTTTACTCTTTTTACTCATTAAATCTCGATATCATATAAAGAAACATGCATATACTCGAGCCATATAAGTCGGGACGGATTCAGGTTAGCATGGTTTCAAAAGGGTCGAATCATGTGTCCATCGCATTTGATAATTTACGTATATAAGCATGACTTCATGCCAACAGAATATGTCTATCTTTTATTCCAAAATTGTATATTTATAAGTAAGATTTCAATTCATGTAAAGCATGCATGCAAGTGCAACATGAGGTCACAAGATTCTTAAAGACGTAATACAATAGGGTCGACATAAGACCCTTTCAAAATGATATTTTATGAGACAAAGGAGTCACCATTTATGTAGGAGATTTTTAACGTGTACAAGATCAGCTTATTCATGTCAAAAGGATTTCCAAAACACTGATTACATATGTGTGTCGAGACACACACACTCTTCACCTTTGTTATTTCATGTGACGTTTAAAAGTACTTAATACGTGATGTTTTAAATGCATTCGAAAAGAAATCGTTTTCTACGACATGTAAACATACAAGAAGAGGGTTGAAGGGAAGGTGATACAATACCCTTTTCGTGAACGAGATGAAACAATAAACCGAGGAAAACCACCCACGACCAGCAACCAATTCCCACGACTAGGCTTCCAAACCCACGACAGCACTAACCCAACACAGTTTCGCGTCCACAGCCGCCAAGACCCACGATCAACACCCACGACAAACCGCCACACCTTTCGACCTCAAAAATTCACGACTAAAGTCTTACAGCAGCCTCAACACGAACCTAGAAACACACGATTTACACGCCGCGTCCACAGCCCCTTGATCACGTCACAACTCCTTGTAGCTTCTTTGAATTCGTATGGAATGGGTAGGAGGTTTTCTTGGCCGTCACTTTTGTTTAAGAAAATAGGGTTTGTGTGATTTTGAACTAGGTGAGAGTAAGTTAATATGGAGAGAAATAAATGGGAACAAATTATGGGATATTGGGCGTTTGATTTATGGACGAAAATAGTGTATAGGCGTTATTCTTGGGCCGAAATTATGGGAGTGGATTAATGACAAATCTCATTTCCTTAATTATAAAATGTCTAAATCTTTAATTTATTTGTAACGTGTAAAAATATATATTTAGCTCATTTAACTTATATAGTGTGTGAATTTATTTTGTAGACATAAGTGTTGAATTATTAAAGTCTTGCGTAATTCATTCATAAATTAAGTGGTTAACGTACTTAACAAACTTGACTTATTTTACGAACTTCATAATTATTAGATTGAGGGGTATTATGGGCATTTAACACGTTCACGATTTTTAGGGTTTTACAACTCTCCCCCTCTAAAAGAAAATTTTTCGTCCTCGAAAATTGAAGTGAACACTAATGAAAACAAGCGGAGACATACCAGATTACAAATGAAATGAGGGTAACAAAGATCAAGTAGAAACTTTACAAAGATGAACGCGTACCGATAATTCAAACGTATCAATCGTATATCAATGAAGGTAGATCAAACGTATAGGCAAAAAGATCCCAAGGTCTTGCTAACTCAGACAATCTTAATCAGGTGCTAGAAATTCCAAGCTCTAAGGCACTCCTCGATACATCCTATGATCACAATGAGGGTACATCATATGATGTAAGTATTATTACGTTGGCCAAGCGTCATAATACCAGCATCATATGAGTATACCTTCATGATGACCATACTTTATCTCGAGTCGTGAAAATCAATCCTATCAACCACCTAACGGTCCATTCTACATCTTAGGGTTGATCCGAAACAATCATCACTAACGGATTCGAAATCAGAGAAGCAGAGCATATAAGGGACGTAACGGGACATAGCAAGTACCATCGAACTGAAACACGTCGACAATAGCATCACGTCTTCCATAGTTCGTCAAATCTCCCAAAACAAAACAATCATCCAACATACACAGAATTTATACTGAACGGAAAATCATTCAAAGAGAACAAAATTTAATCAAGGGATTTAAAACACAACGCGAGGTCGTAGTAACACCGAAGAATCAAACCATAGGACTCCATCATCCAAACGCGCCCAATCATATGAAGCCGATGAATCTCCTCAGCATCTCAACGGTCAGACTGTTGACCACAATATGCCTGAATCTTGGTAGTAGTTTCACCGCAAGACTAAAGTACACCGGTCATACTTCTTCTGCTCATACGTCTTCCAAGTGTCCACCAGTTGAATCTTGTCTCCGTCTTTGCACCTTTGGTTGATTCGTCCAGTTCCCTCCAGCAGCATCATGATGTCTCCAACAGCATTGCAGTTGGTGCGGCTTCTGCTTCACGACCCTCTCCAGCTCAGAAACTTGTGCAGCAACACAGGGTCGGTACCATCACCTTCGACTCCACGAGTAGTCTCCATCTTAACGATCGATAAAGGAATGCGCGAAGATAGAATAACAAAACGCGAAAAGAATAAGGTTGACTCAACAAAGAGGAAAGAACATCGAAGTCAAACCTGGGCGAAAATAAAAAAGAATCGAAAAAGATCGAAACAAACGGAAGCCTAATGTCTACCCAAGTCCTCACAGGTCAAACCTAAGCTCTACGGGTCAAATCCTAGGGTCCATATGTCACAGGTCCTGACTACAAGTCGTAAACATGGGCTCTGATACCATAATTGTAACACCCCAACCCGATAAGGGTAGAAGTATCACAGTATGGTGTCATATCAGAACATACATAATGAACATAAATCAAACAGCGGAAGCCTTATAATAAATCTCAAGAGATTTCAAGTCAACAAGACTTATCAATACATAAATACAAAAGGAAAACTCCGAAATGAAAATATAATAACAAAATCAAATGAAGTCTAAGATGACTAGGCATGGTCTCTATATCAGCTCATCTCTCAAACCCAAACAATCCCCAACTCCTAGCTTATGTACCTGCCGCAGGAAAAGAAATGCGGCTGAGCTTAAAAAGCCCAGTGAACAGATATAACGATACAATAATAATAAAACTGAACTGAGAACAAAGTAAGGGAAGTCAGTCAATAAATCTGGTATATCAAAGGAACAGAGTAGGGTAAATGAAACATAGGAAAAGGGGTCAGTTATCCACCACGAGCCAACAAAACAAATCAAATCAAATCATATATCCATAGTAGCCTGTAGTAACCAATAGTAACCATAGTAACCATAGCAGATATAACAGACATGGAGTGATCAGCTCCCAGATTGTGAAGACGCGTATTGCACACGACATCATTCACCAGACAAATCATAACATATCAGATAACAGAACAAATCTAGGATGCATCCATACGCCCCTGCAGACAGATAGTGGCCATACAATATATATCGAGCTCATAATCATATAACAGAAAGGGACGGTGTGTAACATCACTCGTACACACTAGAGTCATGCCATTGGTGCATCAATGACACGGACATGGAACCCCCATGCCTAGTGATAGCTCGGGTCTCAAACTGACAGGTCAATGCAAGGTTTTATCATAGGTTCAAAATTCAAAGGTTCATATCAAAGTTCATAGCAAAGGTTCATAATCAAAGGTGCATATCAAAGGTTCATAATCAGAAGGTTCATATCAGTGGTTCACATTAAACAGTTCACATAGGAGCTTCAATCAAACGGAGCATAGCAAAGTTATAAGGAAACCCTAATAAGAAGGCTCAGAACAAAGGATAACAATTCAAAACCAATATCGAAAGATGTAAACGAATCATGAGAAACCCCTACTGAAAAGGGATAAAATATATGTACCTTATTCGAAGCAAATCAACAATGAAAGCAAAAATCAAGGAATGAGTTCAACCCCGTCGCCCGGAACCTATATGAATTAGATAACGTTCCATAAGAATGAGATTACTCGTTTTAGACGGCTTTCCATTTTTAGCAGGTTCCCACTTTTAGTAATCTTTCCATTTTAAGTAACTTTTTATTTTAGGCAGGTTTCCATAATTAGTAACTTTCCATAAATGACAGGTTTCTATATTTAGAAAGTTTCCAAAATTAGCAAGTTTCCGTATTTAGTAAGTTTAGCCAATTAGGATGCATTTAATGTCATATTAGGTTAAGTGAGTGTTATTATACTCTAAGGGTCATTTATGCCAAATTACGTAAGTTTAGGTGTCTAAGTGTAAATATTACAAAGTATAGGGTCCTAAGTGTAAATATAGCAAGTTTACTCTTTTTACTCATTAAATCTCGATATCATATAAAGAAACATGCATATAGTCGAGCCATATAAGTCGGGACGGATTCAGGTTAGCATGGTTTCAAAAGGGTCGAATCATGTGTCCATCGCATTTGATAATTTACGTATATAAGCATGACTTCATGGCAACAGAATATATCTATCTTTTATTCCAAAATTGTATATTTATAAGTAAGATTTCAATTCATGTAAAGCATGCATGCAAGTGCAACATGAGGTCACAAGATTCTTAAAGACGTAATACAATAGGGTCGACATAAGACCCTTTCAAAATGATATTTTATGAGACAAAGGAGTCACCATTTATGTAGGAGATTTTTAATGTGTACAAGATCAGCTTATTCATGTCAAAAGGATTTCCAAAACACTGATTACATATGTGTGTCGAGACACACACACTCTTCACCTTTGTTATTTCATGTGACGTTTAAAAGTACTTAATACGTGATGTTTTAAATGCATTCGAAAAGAAATCGTTTTCTACGACATGTAAACATACAAGAAGAGGGTTGAAGGGAAGGTGATACAATACCCTTTTCGTGAACGAGATGAAACAAGAAACCGAGGAAAACCACCCACGACCAGCAACCAATTCCCACGACTAGGCTTCCAAACCCACGACAGCACTAACCCAACACAGTTTCGCGTCCAAAGCCGCCAAGACCCACGATCAACACCCACGACAAACCGCCACACCTTTCGACCTCAAAAATTCACGACTAAAGTCTTACAGCAGCCTCAACACGAACCTAGAAACCCACGATTTACACGCCGCGTCCACAGCCCCTTGATCACGTCACAACTCCTTGTAGCTTCTTTGAATTTGTATGGAATGGGTAGGAGGTTTTCTTGGCCGTCACTTTTGTTTAAGAAAATAGGGTTTGTGTGATTTTGAACTAGGTGAGAGTAAGTTAATATGGAGAGAAATAAATGGGAACAAATTATGGGATATTGGGCGTTTGATTTATGGACGAAAATAGGGTATAGGCGTTATTCTTGGGCCGAAATTATGGGAGTGGATTAATGACAAATCTCATTTCCTTAATTATAAAATGTCTAAATCTTTAATTTATTTGTAACTTGTAAAAATATATATTTAGCTCATTTAACTTATATAGTGTGTGAATTTATTTTGTAGACATAAGTAAGTGTTGAATTATTAAAGTCTTGCGTAATTCATTCATAAATTAAGTGGTTAACGTACTTAACAAACTTGACTTATTTTACGAACTTCATAATTATTAGATTGAGGGGTATTATGGGCATTTAACACGTTCACGATTTTTAGGGTTTTACATTATGGATATACTCTATGGGTATGGGTCATGGGTTGTGGTTTTTACCCATCCTAATAAACTATTACAACAAATGAATTGTTACAATAATTTGTATTAAATGACTATATGTAGATGCTTTACAAAAATAACATGTATCCTTATAGTTTTACTTATAATAACATCATATTTGTTATAAACAAAACACAAAGAGATCGCTAAATATTAATAAACGTTTTTACGGTTTATTTGTATTAACAATCTCCCCCTTTTTGTTGATGACGAAACATAATGTTATGATTAGTAAAACTTAAGATTAGATGTATTCTTTGAAAGCATAAGTTTTACTTCTTCTCCCCCTTTTTGTCAAAACAAAAAGTGACCCTAATGAAGAAATAAAAATGTGGAAAAATAGTCCATGAATCTCTAACTCCCCCTTGACGGTAGCTCCCCCTAGAATGGGGCGTCAAGTGAGAAAATAAAATTACCTACAAAGAAAAGGTTAGTAGTAACATGCATAAATAATCTTGTGATTGACGAGAATCAAGATTGAGAGCCAAGGTATATAAACAAAGCCTTGTAATAAAATAATAAAGTGTAGTGGTATTTATGCCACATAAAAGCATGTAAAACTAAGAACAAGACATGTTCTAAAAATGACTCAAAGGAAAATACTAAAAAGAATAAAATGATTCCTTCCATACTTGCATAAGGTTATGAATAGATGTTTTGGTGAGTAATGATGTTGATACGATGAAGGATGAGGTTAAGTATGACTCGCATTTCTTCCCTAATTTCTATTGCAAGATCCTTAGTAGATTGGAAATGTTCACAATGTAAGTGATGTGGGTAATGTGTGCGGAAATTTTCCGGGTTAGTTTGATTTGTGAGATGCGGAAGTTGTGGTGGAAAAGTTGGAAAATATGGATCAAAGTCCAGAATGTTTGGAAGTGGTGGTGGAAAAGAACCTAGATGTTTGTGTAACACAATAGGAGCTATAGGTGGTATGGTTTCAAGGTATTTGAAGATTGTGTTTGGAGATGTGGGAGGTGTTAAAAAGACTAGTTCTTTTTGGTTGGTTTGTTGGGATCTTGTTGGAGTCTTAAAAAGTTCCAAAAGAATGACCTTAGGTGGGGATTTGATGGGTGATGAAGTTGGTGTACTTGTTGGAGATGAAGGAGGTGCTACAATGGAAGCATTTTGTGGTTAATGAGTGGTTGGTGATGAAACATTTGATGATGGTTTTGCTAAGCAACAAGGCCGGATGCTAATCCATGCGGTTTTTCTAGATTTGGGTGGTGGTACTTTGGAAGGTGGGAGGACAAAGTTTTGGATTTCTTGAAAGGGGTTGCTTGCACTAGGTGATTCATCTATGTTGGAATATCTTTTGGATGACATGATGATGTTTGTTTGTGAGGTTGAGAGTGATGAATATGCAAGCATTTTGGGAATCCTATTTATAGAAAAATAATGCATTGTAATGAATGCTTGACCCAAAATGTGGATTGAAATCTAATGATTTGATATGAATTTAAGGCATGTGATTATGAGAACACAAGCATTAAGTAGCATACTCTCAAAAAAATGATAAAAAATGATGAAAATATAGAAGTTTTCATTCAAAGTGAGAAAAATAGAAGATAATTTTAGCTTCTGTCTCACGGATCCCGCGGATCCTTCCCTTGAGGGAACCGTCCAGCATTAAAGCTGGGATCTGTGGTACTGGTGACTCAAGCAGCTCAAAATTTTCCTTTTCGAAACATTTGTGCCTAGTGTGTGCCTATATGCAAACCATTTGGAGTTGCGGTTATCTCGACTCCTAAAAAGAAAAAGAAGAATTAACTAGAAGTGAAAAAGCACACTATTATGTGAGATAACCCGAGTGCTCCTGATTCATTGTTGCTTAAATGAATGTACCCGAAAACACATATTACCTATGTGTCCTCTTTATCATTCAAAAGACATGAGATGCAATGAAAACGGGTTTTTACGTTGTATTAATAATGAAAAAGTGGTTTGTCCTAGACGTGAGAAATGGCTTTTATGAAAGTGATACTGGAAGAGGTATCCTTTTAGAAAACATTTTGTAAAGATATTACTTTGTGTGAAAAAAAAATTATCCTTGAGAAACAAAAATAGGTATGCAATTACGTGTTTGCAAAAGGTACTTGCCTTGAAAAAATAAAAGAAAACTATGAAAGTATGAGTTATAAGTAAAACCTATCTTGGGTTTTGAAAATTCCTGTATTGCGTGTGAGTTGTGTGTGAAATAGAGTTCCTAGACTCAGAAAGAAGAAGGCTAGTGTTTACATACTTTGTAGAGTTTAAAAGTTAATTACGACGATTGTTCCATGAGACCAAGACCAAGACGAAGTAGGTTGAATTGTTCCCGCTTCAACGGTTTGGTGAGGACGTCGACTATGTTGTCTTCGGACGCTACCTTCTCAATAATGATGTTCCCCTTTTGAACATTGTCTCTTAAGAAGTGATGACGAATCTCTACATGCTTGGTGCGAGAGTGCAATACCGGATTTTTTCTTAAGTCGATGGCACCTTTGTTGTCACTTAGAATGGCTATCTCACTTAGGTGAATGTCGTAGTCAACTAACGCTTGTTTCATCCATCGTGCTTGTTGGCATGCTTTGCCGGTGGAGACATATTCGACTTCGGTTGTTGATATGGCCAATTCCGTTTGCTTCTTTGAGAACCAAGATGTTAAGCAACATCCCATAAAAGTACATACCCCACTTGTACTTTTTCGGTCAACATAATCACCTGCATGGTCAGAATCTGCATATACAATTGTTTCTACCCCCGTACCCTTAGGATACCACAATCCTAATTGAGTCGTACCCTTAATGTATCTTAATATTCTTTTGACGGCTTCTAGATGTGATGTTTTAGGATCTTCTTGAAACCTAGCACATAGACAAACACTAAACATGATATCCGGCCGACTAGCCGTGAAGTAGAGAAGACTACCAATCATGCCACGGTATTTTGTGTTATCAACGGATTCGCCGTCTTCATCTTTTGTGAGTTTAGTGTCGGATGACATTGGTGTTCTTATGGGTTTTGACTCTTCTAAACCAAATTTCTTTAACATCTGCTTTATATATTTAGATTGATTAAAGAAGATACCATCTTCTACTTGTTTGATTTGTAGACCAAGAAAGAAGCTAAGTTCTCCCATCATACTCATCTCGAACTCGTCATGCATGATTTTAGAGAAATCATCACACATGTCTTGACAAGTAGATCCGAATATAATATCATCTACATATATTTGAACAATGATTATATGTGACTCTCTTTTCTTAGTAAAAAGTGTGTTATCAACTAACCTCATGGTGTAGTTGTTTTTTATTAAGAATGACTTGAGTCTATCATACCAAGCTTTTGGAGCTTATTTAAGACCGTAAAGAGCTTTCTTTAACTTATACACATGTTTAGGTTTTTCAAAATCGATAAAGCCCGGAGGTTGAGCTACATATACTTCTTCATTAATAAAACCATTTAGAAAAGAACTTTTGACATCCATCTGATAAAGCTTAAGATCATTAGCACAAGCATAAGCAAGAAGTATTCTTATAGACTCTAATATAGCCACGGGGGCATAGGTCTCATCAAAGTCTATTCCTTCTTGTTGATTATACCCTTGGGCAACGAGTCTAGCTTTGTTTTTAGACACTACACTGTTTGCATCTAACTTGTTTTTATATACCCATTTGGTTCCCATTATGGTTTGATTACTAGGTGGAGGGACGAGTGTCCGAACATCGTTAGAAATAAATTGATTTAACTCTTCTTGCATAGCCATTACCCAACTTTCATCTTTTATGGCTTCTTGTGTATTCTTAGGTTCTATGGTTGAGACAAAAAAAAAATAAGGCACTTTGGTTTTTGACTTCAGACCTTAAGGTTCTTTCGTATAACTTTCATATGACCTTATCTACGGGGTGATCTTTAGACTCTTTGATATTTATGATTTCATTATTTAAAGGTTCTTCTTCTTCGTTTGTCTTTATCTATATTTCAATAGCTTCACTCTCGACAATCTCGTAATCGACAAGAGGTAGAGTAGGTTTGGGTGGACTCTCATCAAATTTTACATTTAATGATTCTTCAACCTTCATTGTTTCTTTATTTAATATTGTAACAATTCGCATTTTCAGGATTTCTATCCATTCTCAAATTTTTACTATTCATCTCGAGAAATTACTATTCACTTTTACTATTCACTTTCACTATTTATCCCGGAAAATTTTTATTTCACATTCTCGTAAGTTAAATTATTTTAGTAATATCCTGAGAGTTTGACAATTGTTAGATCATTTTCGCAAAAGTTATTAAGAAAACATCGTTTTAAAGTTTCGTTTTGGTCAGAACACCATTTAAACATCCCGCACATAACGAAAATCAACTCTGAAAATTTTACTCACATCAGATTAATTTTTAGATCACTCAGAATAAATTAGAAGAATTTTTAAGATTTCATTTTAAAAATGTTACAAAATAAACCCTGAGCCGTACGAGACTAAACTTACGTTTTAAACAATTCTACTTAGACCCAGACTTAACCATTCCTGCACTGTGTTTTCTAAGATGTTTTGACACTTTTACATTTTTTTTGAAAAAGTCAAACATATTTCCCTCCTCCTTTGACCATAAAGAAATTAACCTTGTACATTCTACATTTTTCTTAAATCGCGTAACTTTTAGACTTCACGTATAACTGTTAAGTTATCCCACGTATGACAAAAACTATATTTTGACATCTCATATCACTTTTAGACTAATTTTAGTCTACTCTAAATAAATTCACGGTCATTCCCCTGAAATTTTGTTCTTTTCTGATAAATTGCGAATTACGCGTTTTTGACCCGTATTTCCAGCTTTAAGCAGCGTTTTTGCACCCAATGAGACTTATCACCCATTTAATATTTTTATATGGAGTATAATGATGAGTTTCATCATTCCTGTAAGTTTCGTATTTTTACGATACCCGGTTTTACGTTTTATGGCTTAACAACTTACGGTTGGCATTTAACGGAACCAAATCTTACTCTAAACTCAAGATATTATCAAGACTTATCATCTAAGCCTTGTCACACTATGTGACCGCCTCTAGGGGGGAGTCATTATCTTGGTGGCTTGATCCTAGCCATGCTTCATTTAGATCATTACATGTGTCCTAACTTAACCATGGTTAATCTTTAACCCAATATATGGTTAACCAAACTTACCCTCCTATAAATAGCAAGTGAAAGACTTCCTAAAAACCCTCATACACTTATTTGGGTTGTTCATATCACAAAACAATCATATCTTCCATAATTTGATCTATAAACTCCAAGTTTATGCTAAGAACTTTCAAGTAGTAAGTTACTACATCAAATCTCTAGCAAGTTAAAGTGATCTTCTTGAGTTTAGATCCACTCAAGTCACTTAGAACTTCATCACCAATCCTTCAAGATTACAAGGGTGCCAAGGTGTGGAAGTCTTGCTTAATACAAGGTCCTAAGTGTTCAATCAAAGTCCTATCCTTACTAGTTACTCCTTTCTTGATTGAAAGCCAAAAGTTGTAAGAAACTAATCACCACCATCCCCTCATGTTTATTATTCATAATATTGACAATTTCATGCTATATATATATAGTTACTATGTTTATCATGATGTACATATACTCAATCACATGTTTTAATTCACATATTGTCGTAAAAGTAACAAACTAGTAAACTAGTCATATTCTACACATTTGAAACCATTAAAACCAGTCACATATGGACTTTCTAACTTGCATACTATGGTAGACAATATAAAAAGGTAAACATAGCAACTTGAATCACCCGAAACGGACAAACGAGTCAAAAGATACGGCCAAAAGAAGTTAGCGAAACCAAAAAGCCGAAACTGCCTAACACCAACTGTTAAGCAGCTGTTCGTTTTGAAAGTGGTACTTCTGCTCCGAATTATCAAAAAGTTAAAACACGAAAGTTGTTCGGAACGACGTTTTCCTTCACCTTGAAAGAAGCTCGGACCTTGAAAACGCTTAAATAGGCCATATTCTTTCAAAAACTGAAACTGCCTTATATATAGTTTCACGACTATACTTTTGTCACAACTAAAAGCAAAACCAAGTTATTTTCATAGCTAGTTACATATTAACTTAACGAAACCTCATTTAATCTTTGAAATAGTGTTTTCACAAGTAACGGAAAAATGACCATTTTACCTTTTCCGACGTTTTTTACCAAAACTTCATTCTTGAACATGTTAATAAGTTGTAGTCACTAGTAAGCAATGAGAACTTGTAAAACCTAGATATTTACTAAAACATGATAAACTTTATGATATAACAATCTTCACTCAAAACATATGTTTTATCTATTAAGTACTACAATACTAGGGAGCTTCATGTGAGGGGTTTCATTTAGGTAAAACGTATCGACGAGTTGCTGGATTTATGATTTAAAGTGTCCTAGCTCCTCGAACGTTTACTACATGACCTCTGAATTGTGATAGCCCGAACGGTAGTACGATATATATAAACTATACACGTTTTCACAACTAGGCCATTTCTTTAAACGACATACACAAAAACCATGTACTACATCATGATCAACATAGAGATGTATATAGGCTTGTTATTTCTTTCGCATCATTATTTTAAACCTAAGTCGCAACATCCTATTCTAGGTTTCTCGTAGAAGTTCTCACGGCATATCCATCATTCTCATTATACATTTGATATCATTTACTCTGAGGTGAGTTCATAGCCCCACTTTCTATTACTTAATTGTTTTACAAACCCTTGGGGGAGATACATGCTTTATTTTTAAACCGAACACATTGCTTTCAAAATGTATACTTATATGAATGTATTATTTGCACTAAGTACCACTATTGCCAAACTTAAGTCCCTATTATCATGAACGATTAATCACTTGCGAGTGAACGCGAATAATGTGGATAGATCTATCGGGATTGACGAATCCCGTTTGTTTGACCAAGTCCGGTAAGCAAACGCACTCTATTTGAAGAACCATAGGTTAATTGGTGAATTACCTATTAGGGCAACTGTTTGACCAAGACCTGGCAAACTATTATATCAATTTCTATTGACAAGCTGTTAACGTTTTCGGTATCATGCGCTTAGTGCAATAATATTTTTTTTGTTTTCAACATATTGGGTGTATAACAACGTAACCCACACAAACATTATGTGTTCAACTGATTTCCTAAACTCTATAAATTTCACTCAACCTTTGTGTTGACAGTTTTAAGCATGTATTTCAGGTCCATATTGTACGAGGCTGGCACGGAGGAGCACGGATACTCAAGAAGGCTATAAATTTTATTATCATTCGAAAACCAATTTAATGTATTTTGTAAACTTGGAACCATTTGGGACCTCATTTTTGTAAATTCTGATATTTATATAAATCGAATGATAAATCTTTTAAAACGACTCCATTAGAGTTCGTTTTCTATTGTTATGACTGTTGTGCCATGAAGTAACACCTAGTTTGCATTCTGCTGCATATCACGAAATTGGGGGTGTTACAGAATTGTATCAGAGCCACAGTTATAGAGAAACGGGTCTAATCGAGACCTAAACTATAACCACTTTTACAAACAAAACATTTTATAGCCTTTTGCTCTCCGTGCCTTCCATCCTCCAGACGATTATGTGACTTATAGGTAGTTTATGCTACACAAACACACTAGTATATTGATATATACACTCGACATAATTTCAATCATAAACGACGTACTAAACATATCTGCGTATGTCTATTCTAAGGCATTACGACACAATCATATTTTCCCAATCTCCCAATCATGCATCTACTCGTGCATTTTAGGATTACGAAACTTTATCCAAGGCATTGTAACTAATTATAATGGTCTTTCCTACTTCCTAGACATTGTGAGATACAATGGTCTCTTTCATTTTTCAAGACAGTGTGAGATACAGTAGTCTCTATTACATTCTCAGACACTGTAAATCCTACAGTGGTCTCTATTACATTCTCAGACACTGTAAATCCTACAGTGGTCTCTATTACATTCTCAGACACTGTAAATCCTACAGTGGTCTCAATTATTTCTCAAGACATTGTGAGTTACACAATGGTCTCTCCATCATTTCTCAAGACATTGTGAGTTACACAATGATCTTTCCATCATTTCTCAAGACATTGTGAGTTACACAATGATCTCTCCATCATTTCTCAAGACATTGTGAGTTACACAATGGTCTCTTCAACTATTTCTCAGACATTGTGAGTTGCACAATGGTCTCTACTATTTCTAAGACATTGTGAGTTGCACAATGGTCTCAACTATTACTCAGACATTGTGATGTACACAATGGTCTCAACTATTTCTCAGACATTGTGAGTTGCAAAATGGTCTCAACTACTTCTCAGACATTGTGAGTTACACAATGGTCTAATTTACTTTGCAAACATTGTAAGTTATATAATAAACTCTAGAAATTATCTTATAAAACCTTATATGATATTCTTTTACATGAAGCCCGTCACAATCTATCGATTTTCCTAATGAAATGGGATTTCTAAAAGATAAACTGACTCATCATCTACAAAAGCTGAAGTTCAGCAACTTTCTCTACATTCATCAAAATTCTCCTCTGAAACCTTCATTGTTAAAGGTCCGTGATGCTAGCCAAGTATGGACTATTTTAGAATTACTTAAGATTTCCTTTCCACACGTATCTACCCATACTATCTTCAATGCAATGGAATGTGAAAACATTGGTTACAAGTGTTTTATGGCCAGGACTTGCAACTAAATGGTTTGATATCGCCTTTGCTTAGTGGACAATTTCTCAAAAGCTATAGACATATCACAAGTATACCTAATTTAGGTATTTGGAAAATTTATCGAACCTCGGCTAAATATAGCCTAATCACCTATATTTAACCTAGGGATAGTGGAACATAGTCTGATTAACTATGTTCGACTTAAATTTTTCAAACACTGAGAATAGTTATACAAGGGTTATATTTAGGTTAATTTCCTACTTAAACTCGTAAACCACCAGAATTCATTAAAAAGATCTAGAGACACGATAGTGTCTTACCACTCAGCAAAATCTTAACATCTTATTTATACTACCTAATTTCTTTCTTGAAATTTTCATACATGAGATAATCTGAACTACTATCTTGGGATAGTCATCAAATCTTCTCGTCATTTCTTAGAAGTACTAGCCTGATTAGGTTTCAAGGATATCATTCTGCCATATTCCTTTACAATCCACTTTTGATTTTAAAACAAACTTGACATCTCTACCTAAGAATAATGGTAAACATACACTACACTCTTCTAATCATCAACATATCAGTTCATTATCTGAACCCCATTGTAAGTCAATATATAAAGCTTCACAGTATCACGTTTCTTTCAAACACTAGTAGACATAAACACTATACGATATAACCTTCATCCCGAAACCACCTAAGACATGATTAACTTTGGAAATGGTTTGGATAACCACTTGCGACTATCAAGACTTCCCTACAAACGACAATTATCACATCATTATAAACCATTTCACATCAACAATATCTTATACCTTTAGGTGATCAACTTAAGCCACCACCAAAAACATAAAATGGTACATAACACATTCTATGACCAGAAACTTGAGAACGCAAATATTAGAATTCGGCGTATACACCCTCATTTTTCTAGACACTTCAACATCGGATAACACACATTGAATTCCGGGACGGAATTCTCATTAAGGTGGTGAGACTGTAACAATTCGCATTTTCAGGATTTCTATCCATTCTCAAATTTTTACTATTCATCTCGAGAAATTACTATTCGCTTTTGCTATTCACTTTCACTATTCATCCCGAAAAAATTTTATTTCACATTCTCGTAAGTTAAATTATTTTAGTAATATCCTGAGAGTTTGACAATCGTTAGATCATTTTCGCAAAAGTTATTAAGAAACATCGTTTTAAAGTTTCGTTTTGGTCGGAACACCATTTAAACATCCCGCGCATAACGAGAATCAACTCAACAATTTTACTCACATCAGATTAATTTTTAGATCACTCATAATAAATTAGAAGAATTTTTAAGATTTCATTTTAAAAATGTTACCAAATAAACCTTGAGCCGTACGAGACTAAACTTACGTTTTAAACAATTCTACTTAGACCCAGACTTAACCATTCATGCACTGTATTTTCTAAGATGTTTTGACACTTTTACATTTTTTTGGAAAAGTCAAACATATTTCCCTCCTCCTTTGACCATAAAGAAATTAACCTTGTACGTTCTACATTTTTCTTAAATCGCGTAACTTTTAGACTTCACGTATAACTATTAAGTTATCCCACGTATGACAAAAACCACATTTTGACATCTCATATAACTTTTAGACTAATTTTAGTCTACTCTAAATAAATTCACGGTCATTCCCCTGAAATTTCGTTCTTTTCTGATAAATTGCGAATTACGTGTTTTTGACCCCGTATTTCCAGCTTTAAGCAGCGTTTTTGAACCCAATGAGACTTATCACCCATTTTACATTTTTAGATGGAGTATAATGATGAGTTTCATCATTCCTGCAAGTTTCGTATTTTTACAATACCCGGTTTTACGTTTTATGGCTTAACAACTTACGGTTGGCATTTAACGGAACCAAATCTTACTCTAAACTCAAGATATTATCAAGACTTATCATCTAAGCCTTGCCACACTATGTGACCACCTCTAGGGGGAGTCATCATCTTGGTGGCTTGATCCTAACCATGCTTCATTTAGATCATTACACGTGTCCTAACATAACCATGGTTAACATTTAACCCAATATATGGTTAACCAAACTTACCCTCCTATAAATAGCAACTGAAAGACTTCCTAAAAACCATCATACACTTATTTGGGTCATTCATATCATAAAACAATCATATCTTCCATAATTTGATCTATAAACTCCAAGTTTATGCTAAGAACTTTCAAGTAGTAAGTTACTACATCAAATCTCTAGCAAGTTAAAGTGATCTTCTTGAGTTTAGATCCACTCAAGTCACTTAGAACTTCATCACCAATCCTTCAAGATTACAAGGGTGCCAAGGTGTGGAAGTCTTGCTCAACACAAGGTCCTAAGTGTTCAATCAAAGTCCTATCCTTACTAGTTACTCCTTTCTTGATTGAAAGCCAAAAGTTGTAAGTAACTAATCACCACCATCACCTCATGTTTATTATTCATAATCTTGACAATTTCATGCTATATATATAGTTACTATGTTGATCATGATGTACATATATTCAGTCACATGTTTTAATTCACATATTGTCGTAAAAGTAACAAACTAGTAAACTAGTCATATTCTACACATTTGAAACCATTAAAACCAGTCACATATGGACTTTCTAACTTACATACTATGGTAGACAATATAAAAAGGAGAACATATCAACTTGAATCACCCGAAATAGACAAACAAGTCAAAAGATACGGCCAAAAGAAGTTAGCGAAACCAAAACGCCGAAACTGCCTAACACAAGCTGTTAAGCAGTTGTTCATTTTGAAAGTAGTACTTCTGGTCCAAATTATCAAAAAGTTAAACCACGAAAGTTGTCCGAAATGACGTTTTCCTTCACTTTCAAAGAAGCTCAGACCTTGAAAACGCTTAAATAGGCCATATTCTTTCAAAAACTGAAACTGCCTTATATATAGTTTCACGACTATACTTTTGTCACAACTAAAAGCAAAAACAAGTTATTTTCATAGCTAGTTACATATTAACTTCACAAAACTTCATTTAATCTTTGAAATAGTGTTTTCACAAGTAACGGAAAAATGACCATTTTACCTTTTCTGATAATTTTTACCAAAACTTCATTCTTGAACATGTTAATAAGTTGTAGTCACTAGTAAGCAATGAGAACTTGTAAAAACTAGATATTTACTAAAAACATGATAAACTTTATGATATAACAATCTTCACTCAAACCATATGTTTTATCTATTAAGTACGACAATACTAGGGAGCTTCATGTGAGGGGCTTCATTTGGGTAAAACGTATCGACGAGTTGCTGGATTTACGATTTTAAGTGTCCTAGCTCCTCGAACGTTTACTACATGACCTCTGAATTGTGATGGCCCGAACGGTAGTACGATATATATAAACTATACACGTTTTCACAACTAGGCCATTTCTATAAACGACATACACAAAAACTATGTACTACATCATGATCAACATAGAGATGTATATAGGCTTGTTATTTCTTTCGCATCATTATTTCAAACCAAAGTCGCAACATCCTATTCTAGGTTGCTCGTAGAAGTTCTCACGGCATATCTATCATTCTCATTATACATTTGATATCATTTACTCTGAGGTGAGTTCATAGCCCCACTTTCTATTACTTAATTGTTTTACAAACCCTTGGCAGAGATACATGCTTTATTTTTAAACCGAACACATTGCTTTCAAAATGTATGCTTATCTGAATGTATTATTTGTACTAAGTACCACTATTGCCAAACTTAAGTCCCTATTATCATGAACGATTAATCACTTGCGAGTAAACGCGAATAATGTGGATAGATCTATCGGGATTGACGAATCCCGTTTGTTTGACCAAGTCCGGTAAGCAAACGCACTCTATTTGAAGAACCATAGGTTAATTGGCAAGTTACTTATTAGGGCAACTGTTTGACCAAGACCTGACAAACTATTATATTACTTTCTATTGACAAGCTGTTAACGTTTTCGGTATCATGCGCTTAGTGCAATAATATCTGTTTTGTTTTCAACATATTGGGTGTATAACAACGTAACCCACACAAACATTATGTGTTCAACTGATTTCCTAAACACTATGAATTTCACTCAACCTTTGTGTTGACAGTTTTAAGCATGTATTTCAGGTCCATATTGTACGAGGCTGGCACGGAGGAGCACGGATACTCAAAAGGCTATAAATTTTATTATCATTCGAAAACCAATTTAATGTATTTTGTAAACTTGGAACCATTTGGGACCTCATTTTTGTAAACTCTGATATTTATATAAATCGAATGATAAATCTTTTAAAACGACTCCATTAGAGTTCGTTTTCTATTGTTATGAATGTTGTGCCATGAAGTAACACCCAGTTTGAATTCCACTGCATATCACGAAATTGGGGGTGTTACAAATATGACATAAGCTTTGCTATTAGGAGAGTAACCTAAAAAGATACCTTCAGTTGACTTAGGATCAAATTTCGTAAGGTAATATTTAGTGTTAAGAAGAAAACATTTGCTACCAAAGACTCTAAAGTGATTTAGCGTAAGCTTTTTGCCTCGAAGTAACTCATATGGAGTTTTTCCTAAAAATTGTCTAATTAAGACTCGGTTAAGTATGTACGTTGATTTATCAACGGCATTGCACCAAAAATTATGAGTTATGGATTGCTCATTTAGCATGGTGCGACTCATTTCTTGTAGGGTTCTATTCTTTTTTTCAACTACCCCATTCGATTGTGGAGTGCGAGGAGCCGAGAAGTTGTGAGTAATACCATTAGTGTCACAAAAGGCTCCAAATTTCACTTTATTATCGAATTCCCTACCGTGATCCGTTCTGATAGACACTATAGAACTTCCTAATTGTCTTTGGATTTTCTTACTTAATATTTCAAAGTAATCGAACGTTTCAATTTAGTTCTTTATAAATTTAGTCCATGTGTACCTAGAGTAATCATCCACTATAACCAAAGTGTAGTAGTTGCCTCCGTAACTTTGGATAGCGGATGGACCAAATAAATCCATGTGTAGTAATTCTAGACACTTAGTTGTAGAGACCATGTTTTTAGCTTTGTGACTAGCATGGACTTGTTTTCCTACATTACAAGCATCAAAAATGTGATGTTCATATTTTAATTTTGGTAGATCTCTTACTAGATCTTTGGATGATAGCGATTGAAGAAGTCGCATATTGGCATGACTCAATCTTCGATGCCATAAGGTCCAAGTATCATCCATAGAAGTAAGACAAAGTTTTTCTTTAGGTTCATTACCAATTTTAATGACATCTCCTGCATGTTTCCTAATTCCTCTACCTATGGTGATACCGTTTTTCAATATCTTACTACCGGTTTCGTTAAAAAGTACGTTGCACTTTTTATCACATATTTGTCCTATACTTAAGAGGTTAAAGTTTAGGTTTTCTACGTGACACACATCGTTAATGGTTAGATATTTGTTAGAAATCGTACCTTTACCGATCATTTTGCTTTTGCTATTTCCAAATACCACATTTCCTCCATTGAAGGATTCATATGTGGAGAATTAATCTTTATTGTCGGTCATGTGCCTCGTGCACCCGCTATCCTTGATCCACGCATCCGGATCTAGGTCGACCTTTAAGCACACCTAAGAAAACAATTAACTCAAAAGTTTGGTCCCCATTTGTTCATGGGTCCATTAGTGTTAAACATTCCATTCATGTTAGACATATATGGATAAGGTGAATATACGTTCCATGGTGCAAAGTTTTGAAATGGAAAGCCATTTTGCATATTTGGATTCCATCCCATTTGATGTTTACTTCTTGGATAATCATTATTAGGTCTCCTAGATGTGTTCGGTTTTGAAAATGATGGACCTTTGTTTCTTGTAAAACTTTGATTTTGTCTTGGAGGTGGTTGTCTAATAGTAACATGGGTTGGTTTCTTCTTATTAACAATAACAAAATCGGTTCTAGATGAGGAAGCTATATTATTACCACTGTTTGCTTCAGCAGACCCACGGATCCCTGGCTGTACACTAGTCGGTTCCCTTTTTGTGGGATCCGTGACTATAGTGGTTTGTTTTTCTATTGCTTTTACAAATTGTGTTTCTTTGTTTTCACTAGTTGACGCATTAAGTTGCTGAAAACCTAAACCTTTTTGGTTGTTTCTTGTTTTAACACTATCTAATATCATATCTAGAGTATTAGTATTCATTCTAGCAATCTTAGAGTCTAGATGATCAACAAGTGTTTGAAGTTGAACGCAAAGTTCACATTCCCCACTTGCTATCTTCCCCTTTTCAAGACGTTTTAATTTTGCTTTTAGCTCAATGACTTCCTTTTCTAAACGTTGTCATATGGTTGCTTGACGTATCTTCCCTTTCTTCTAAAGAACTTTTTGAAGTCCCTTACCGCCATGTCATACTCCTCGTCATCACTATCCGAAGAGGAGTTCTCTTCATCGCTTGAGACCTTCTTGGCTTTAAGGGCAAGAGATTTGTGCTTCTCTTTCACTTTTGAAGCTTCGGAATCTTTAGCCAGGACAAGCTCATAGACTTTTAAATTGCCTATGAGTTTATCAAGGGTGAGGATTGACAAGTTTTTTGATTCTTCGATTGCCGTCACCTTAGATCTCCACTTGGATGGAAGTGCCCTTAGTACCTCCTAACATGATTACGACTAGAGAAAGATTCATCAAGTGCTTGTAAAGATGTAATTATAGTATTAAATTTAGCAAAAGAATGATCTATAGTATCCTCATCCGATATTGAAAATTGTTCATATTGTTGAACAAATAAATCAATTTTATTGTATTTAACCTGTTGATTACCTTGATGAGTTACAACTAAAGAATTCCAAATTTCTTTAGGTTTTAAGTGTAACACCCCAAAATCTCGGTACAGCGGAAGACTTAATCAAGTTTTTGGGGCGTTACTATTGGATTGGTATCGCACACAAGTATAGCAAAAAGATAGTCATTTAACATTCAAAACCAATCCCAAATTTAGTTATTCAAAACATTTAATCCAAAAGTGTAAATATTAGGCCCAAAACATGATTTAATAGAATAGGTCCCCAAAGTTTATCAGAGTCAGAAATGATCCTTGAACCCCGCCTTCTTGCCAAGCTTCCACCAATCACGTATTCCAAACATCTTTTAAATACTTGAGAAATCATGCTAAAAGGTCAGCTTACGCTGGTGAGTTCATAGGTTTAAGTTCAACAAAATCATAGTGGACCTGTAAGAGTTGATTTGCTATGCAAGACCTAGATAGATAAATACCATTTCACACACTAATCCTATCCGGATCTCCAATCATATCCCGCATCCAGGGATTACTCGGGCCTCGTGACTCTAGTCCAGCACTATCGTGGCAACCTCTAGAACAATTGCCAACTCCTGACTAGGTCGATGTAGAAGTCTATTCTTAGCTAGGCAACGGTTCAACCTAGTCTAAGGCAACAACTACCGCACATCTTATCTAAACAGTTAAGCATATAAGCAAATCCAAATAGTTTTAACGGTCCAAAAACAGTAGCATGATTCTCACCCCAATATAGTTAAAAACGTAGATAAAAGTGGGGCTATGAAACTCACCTCAAGCAATCAACGTACGAATAAACACTAGCAGAAGATAACAGAAATCACGGCACATCAACTATTGACTCGGCACAACCTATTAATGTAGACCAACTTTAATATATATATTCCTCAAAATCAACGTTATATACCCCAATATATTCCATTTCTTTATTTCCAAAAATGTCTCATTTCACCATTTAATCCTAGTGTTTGGTATTCCTCGTGTGGGTGTATCGACTCAATATGATGCTATGAATGCACTCAAACAACCAATATATAACTCAATGCAACACAATGAGACCTCTAAACGATAAGCTCCATAGTTCAATAAGTTTCGGAATAAATAGTAGACCTTATCGAATTCGTCAACTCGATAAACTCCTTTATTTATTCGTGTCGCTTATTATCCCATAAATCAATCGTATCCTAAAGAGTCATAAAGATATTTCACCCATTAATAGGGTTATCCAACGTACCTAGCGGGCTCTTATTAGATTCGTCAACCTAATAAGTCCGCTACCCACGTGGATCAACACTATTAACGTTAGGTTATCCGTAACCCATGCCCATAACGTAAGTAAATAAATACTCAACTATTATTAAATGTCCACAATTGACATTTATTGATAAACGTGTACTCGAAACATTAATTACTTATTCATTACAAAACATTTCCAATTTAGTCGTTAGTTTCCGTTTAAAAATAGTAAATAACAAGATAAGTCTTGTTATCGAAATTTTTGGTACAAAAGCCGATTTATTATTTACATTTCATAGTTCTATTAGCATTTTCATGTATAAATATATATTTCGTCAAATTCCAATATTAATCTCATATCGTTATTCGTTTCGAGTCCACAAGCACGAGTCATAACTTCTCGGCTTTTAATCAATCAATAGTCCAAATTATACTAAAGTCCATGTTACGGCTTTGTTGGTGTCAACTATTGACTAAAAAGTCAAAGTAACGCCGACGTAGCTCAAAGTCAACAATATATATATCAAGTCCAAATTTAAAAGTCATAATAGCGTAATTCAATCCCAAACCAACTCAAAACAATCTCGCAAACCAATCAATCAACCAAATATACCCGAAACCAATGTTATGACCCTAATGGTCATGACACGGTCGCGGTTAAGACCACGTGAACCAAACAAGCTCTAGAAGCTTTTCGGCTCCACGCGTCTCATCCAAACCTCAACTACATCAACCAACAAGCTACCAAAACGACCCGACCGGGACCCATGTGGGTCACGTACGTGGCCTTGGTGGCACGTACAACCATGAGCCACGTACGTGGCCTTGGTGGCACGTACACCATGCTAAACCCAATCAAACTTCACCCAAATCAATTCCACAACATCCAAATCCAATCATTCAAGCTCCAATCATTAACCAAACACAAAACCCATCATCTATTCTAACCAACAAGATGAAACTAATCCTAAAATGCATAAACCCCTCAAATTGATACACCACACACTTACCAAACACTAATTACTTGTTTATTTAGATATTAATTAGACTTAATTTCATGTTTCACCCAAAAGCCCTAAAAATCATCATAGGGTCGAAACCCTAAATTTCCATACGTGGCTTATTATTGGTTAAACAAGCTCTAACCATGTTCCATTTACCTTATTCAAGCACCAATTGCAAAACCCACTTGAAACCCTAAAAATCAGAATATTAATCTTAAGATTTGAAGGTGTTAAAGAAGGTTTTAGTATGAGTATTATATATGGATGGAAAGAGGATGAAAAGATCTTCGATATGGTGGTGGAGGTGTAGCACCACTCGCCGGTGGTGGCCGGATCTTGGCCGGAATAGTGGCTGGCGGCCAAGGGTTTAGGGTTAGGGTTTTTATTTTAGTTTTGAGGAGAGAGAAAGTAGAGAGGGAAAGTGAATGTGTGTGAATTTTATAGAGAGAAATGAAAGGGTGAAATGAGAAGAGGTGGGGGTATTTATACTTGGACACTAGGGACTAAAATAAAAAGAGAGGGAGGGGGAAGGATGGCCGGCCAAACAAAAGGGGAGGGGTCGTGGTCGCCATTTTTCGTAAACTATCCCGTTTACCCATTCCCGAGTTCATATATTGTCCCCCGAGTGTCCCACAACGTTCATTCAACTTTCCAACATCTTTATTTACATTTTTCCACGAGTTTTGACTATTTATTTGTCAATTTTCGAGTTACGGTCTAAAAGTTACAATAATTCTCGTTTTAGGCTTTTCTAGTGCCGAATCGAATAGTGCCTACCAAATAGAGTTAAAACTCATACGATAACTCATTTAATAATGAAATAATCCGTAAAAACCAATAGAAGATATAAAATCAAGTCATGGTTTATAAAAATAGTGATAAAGGCAAAACTCAGTTTAGTTTAACGTAATGCAGTTACCTAAAATAGACTCCCTAAATTGCCAGTTGTCACAGCCTCCCAGCCTCAGAAGAAACCCGTCCCAGGTTTCACTCTGAGTTGCTTGGTGTCATAAAAAGTTTAGGATACTTCTTACGGAAAACGTCCTCACGTTCCCACGTGAACTTCGGTCCATGTCGGGAGTTCCAACGAACTTTGACAATCGGAATTCGGCTGTTCTTCAGCCGTTTAATCTCGCGATCCATAATTTCAATCTGTTCCTCAACGAAATTCAATTTCTCATCAATACGAATATCTCTTAAGGGCACAACTATGTTTTCCTCCGAAATACATTTCTTAAGGTTACTAACATGAAAGACATTGTGTACACTGCTCAATTCCGATGGTATCTCCAGGCGGTATGCTACCGGTCCGATTCTTTCCAGGATTGGAAAGGGACCAATATATCAGGGATTGAGTTTTCCACATTTTCCAAAACGAATCACTCCTTTCCAAGTAGAAACTTTCAACATAACACGATCTCCTACCTGAAATTCTAAAGGTTTACGTCTCTTATCGGCATAACTCTTTTGTCTATCATGAGCGGTTTGCAATCGGTTACGAATCTGAACTATCTTCTTAGTGGTTTCTAGGACAAGTTCGGGACCTGTAAGTTGACTCTCGCCAACTTCAGCCCAACAAACAGGAGAACGACATTTTCGGCCATACAGTGCCTCAAATGGAGCGGCTTTAATGCTAGAGTGATAACTATTGTTGTAAGAGAATTCGGCTAAAGGGACATGTCTCTCCCAGCCTAGCCGAAATCAATAACACAGGCTCTAAGCATGTCTTCTAAAGTCTGAATGGTTCTCTCGCTTTGACCATCGGTCTAAGGATGGTAAGCAGTACTCATATCCAAATTTGTTCCTAATGCTGTCTGTAACGATCTCCAAAAGTGATATGTAAAACGGCTATCTCTATCGGAAATGATAGATATCGGTACTCCATGATGCGATACTATCTCCTTAAGATACAATCGAGCAAGCTTATCAAGACTATCGGTTTCACTAATAGCTAAGAAGTGAGCAGACTTAGTTAAACGATCAATGATTACCCAGATAGCGTCATTGCCGCTAGCTGTTCTCGGTAATTTAGTGATAAAGTCCATGGTTATTCGCTCCCATTTCCATTCCGAGAGTTTGGGTTGAACTAAAAGTCCTGATGGTTTCTGATGTTCGGTCTTAACTTTTAGAACAAGTCAGGCACCAACTGACATACTGAGCTATATCGGCTTTCATATTGGGCCACCAGTAAAGTTTCTTAAGATCCTGATACATATTATCGGCTCCGGGATGAATAGAGTATTTTGATATATGCGACTCGTGCATTATCAACTCACGGATTCCACCAAGAAATGGTATCCAGCTTCTGTCTCTGAAGCATAAAGTTCCGTCGGAACGCTTCAAGAAGCCATTTTCACTTTCTACCATTCCATGAAGATTCTCATAAGGACGGTTCTCTTCCGTCAATAGCTCTGCTTGGGCGGCTAAAATTTGAGACGGTAAAGGCGAAACAATGGTCATTCCTAAGGATCGAACGAGTAGGGGTGGAATGTCCTCTTTACAGCTAAGTGCATTAGCCACAACGTTAGCCTTACCAGGATGATAACGAATCTCACAGTCATAATCACTAAGCAATTCTAACCAACGACGTTGTCTCATATTCAGTTCCTTCTGATCTAAGATATGCTTCAAGCTCTTATGGTCGGTAAATACTACACATTTGGTTCCATACAGGTAATGTCTCCAAATCCTAAGAGCAAACACTACAACACCTAACTCAAGGTCATGGGTGGTGTAGTTTTTCTCATGCTTCTTAAGTTGTCGGGATGCATAAGCAATCACCTTCTCTTGTTGCATCAAAAAAACACCTAAGCCTTTATGCGAAGCGTCGCAGTACACGACAAAGTCTTCACTTCCTTCAGGCAAAGCTAGGATGGGCGCACTACACAACTTCTCCTTCAGAAGTTGGAATGCTTCTTCTTCCTTTTCTCCCCATTTATACTTAACATCCTTTTGTGTTAGTTTGGCCAGCGACTTAGCTATCTTGGAAAATCCCTCAATGAATCTCCTATAATAGCATGCTAACCCTAGAAACTGTCGGATTTCTAGGAGCTGCCAATTCCTTAATGGCCTTAATCTTAGCTGGGTCAACATGAACACCTCGACTATCTATCACATGACCTAAGAATTACATGGACGGAATCCAAAATTCACACTTAGAGAATTTGGCATACAGCTTCTTGTTGGGATATGAAAGTGCTGAAGAATGAAAAAGTACTGGAAAAAGTCGAAGTACTGCTAAAGAGAAAGTCAAAGTACCGCTGTCGAAGTCAAAGTATTGCAAAGCTAAAGAACTGCTATATTCGTTTATGGAAAGCTTTGTTATTCTAGAATATTCTTTGTTTAGATTACTTGTCGTACAAGGATACAAATTGTAAACAGACTAGGGTTATCCTTAAGCCTATAAAAGGACCCCTAGATTGGCATTAGAGATATATGTTTTAGAATCCTAAAGTACGATTATTATTAGAGTTTTAGAGTTGTTTAAGAGTCTGCATAACAAGCAGATTTAGAGTTATTAATAAAATCATTGAAAGTTAAAGTTATATTCTTCTTAGCTTTGTTAAGTAAATTCCGCGTACTTAATAGAGATTAGTCAGTGTTTCATTGTTAACAACTTAGGATTTATCCGAAGTTATTAAACCCTTAACAAGCTATATAAGTTAGTTTGGTTAGAGTACATCGATCCAACAAGTGGTATCAGAGCTTGTGTGGAAACACTGACTAAGAAGAAACCTTAAAACCTAGTTAACAACAAAAACCTAAAGATGTCGACTGAAGCTGTTCCACCACCATCCATCACCTCACTCAGGATACCTATCATTAAGAAGGGAGAGTACGACCTATAGAGCATGAAGATGAGGCAGTACATTGCAATTACAGACCATGCACTGTGGAATGTAATTGTCAATGGTAATGAAGTCGTTCCAGAACCTATTGATGTTCCTGGACAACCCAAAGCACCTAAAGCAGTCTTACCAGCAGCAACAATAAGGAATCAAGTGAAGGCTCTCAACATACTCTTGTCTGCCATTCCAGATGGTCATCTACTCAAATTCCATGATGCTAAAGATGCAAATCAACTCTGGGCTGCTCTCAAGACAAGGTTTAGAGGCAATAATGCTTCCAAGAAGATGCACAAAAATCTGTTGAAACAACAATTTGAAACATTCACTGTTAGAGAAAGAGAAGGCCTTGATGCTGCCTATGACAGATTCCAAAATCTTCTCAGCATGCTGGAGCTATACAAAGCAGAGGTTTCAGTTGAAGATGCTAATCTAAAGTTCTTAAGGAGTTTGCCATCGACATGGCATGTGACTGCTACTATGATCAGAGGACAACCTGGTCTGGATGTTATGGACTTTGATGATCTTTACAATCATCTGAAGGTGTATGAGCATGAGATGAATGGCCAAACAAGCTCAAAGTCTCACATTATAGCCTTTTTGTCATCTGAAAAGAGAGACAGTACTTCCACTAAAAGTACTGCTTCTCCTACTCAAAGTACTGTTGCCTATTCTACCCCCACCTTTGCTCAGCAACCTACACCAACCAATACCATCCACTCAGATGAAGTCGTATGCTCTTTCTTTGCACAGCAAGCTACTTTATCTGTCACCTATGAAGAAGATCTCTCACGGATTGAAGAGGATGCTCTTGAAGAAATTGATATCAGGTGGTAAGTTGCTATGATCACTGCAAGGATCAGGAAGTTTATGAAGAAGACAGGAGGAGGCATTTACTTCAAGCCAAAACAAGGAATCACTTTTGACAAGTCCAAGATTGAATGCTTCAATTGTCAAAAAGACTGGACATTTTGCAAGGGAATGCAGGTTTGCTAAATATCAAGCAAATAGGATGTCTGAGAAACCAAAGCTAGAGTTGAAAGAAATTCCTATTACAGAAACAAAAGCTTTGGTTGCTCAAGAGAATCTATCAGAGGTTGACTGGAGTGTTGAGTTTGATGATGAACCAGTAACCTACTGTATGGTAGCTGTGGAGGAATCAGTGGAAGAGTTTGACTGGAGCACAAATTTTGATGAGGAACATGGACATGCTGCTATGGAGTCTAAAGATGGTTGTGGAAGCTTTGACTGGAGCATGGAGTGTGAAGATGATCTTGTTCTATTTGTTATGGTAGCCACTTCACCAAGCTCACCCCCTATCTCTGAGGTATGTTCTAAGTGTCATGACTTTTATCAAAAAGTACTTAATAGTTATGTGATTGAAAGAGATAGCTATGTAAGGGCTAGGTCTGAGGTAGCTGGTTATCAAATTACTTTAGAGTCTATGGAAGCCAAAATTATAACACATGAAAATAATGAAATGGCTTGGGCAGAAAAGTATGAACAATAGGATTATCAGTTAAAATTAAGTGAATGGAAGTTAAATTGTAAGATTTCTGAAATTGAGAAACTGACTAAGGAGAGAGATGAATTGTTAGCAAAGTATGCTGCTTGAAAAGAATCTGGTCTGTCTCATGTCACTTATGTCAAAAAACAGAGAAGGGCTTATAATAGGACTGGTCTAGGTTTTGGTATGGATTTCAGTAGTGTAGAAGAAAACCCACCTAGTGATAAGGATGACCTTGATTTTGAGGATATAACCACTAGTGATGACGAACTTATTAACTATGTTGACACATCTAGTAATGAGGAATCATTTAGTGAACCACCTCCTGAATATAAGAAAGACAAGGGTTATCATGCTGTCCCACATCCCACTGGTAGTCATCAACCCATTAGACCTGATGTTTCTCGTTTTGGTGTAGACAACCTAGAGTTTAGAAAGAAGCTTATTGGTCAATCTAGGTCTGACAACCCAAAAGAAACAGTTGAGACACCTGAGGTAGATGATGCTAAAATCCAAGCAGTACTTTTACCTCAAAGTACAGCTACACCTCAAAGTACTGCTACACCTTCAGCAGTACCTTTAAGAAAACCTTTTCACAATAATGCTAAACCTTTTTGGGATATTTTTGGTCAAAACAGTTTTAATCACTCACCTAGAAGTCAGGATAGGTTTGGTAATAAACATAGAAGAAGAAATTTTGGGATTACAGATCAAAAACTATGTTTCGTTTCTTTTAGTCCTGATCATTTGATTAAGGACTGTGACTTACATTCAGAGTACCTAAGTAAGTTCCCAAAGAACAGAACTGTCAACCAAAAACCAAGGGAGACTAGACCAGCTTGGAATCATTCACATAGGGTTAACCATAGAAACTTCTCACCAGACTATAGGCACCCTCACCAAAGAAGACCTTTTTCAAAACCACCAGTACCTTCAAACACTTTCCAAGGTACTGTTAAGCAAAATACAGTACTTTCTCAAAGTACTGCTCAGTTTTCACCAAACACCTCTTGGAATAGGAACCCTAGGAGATCTAATTACTATCAATCTAGAAGGCGTTACAACTCCAAGAAAGTAGCTAGATCAAGGGACACTACACCAGAAGTTAAAACTAAATGGGTTAAGAAGGAAAGTACTGATGATGAACAAACAGTACTTTCAACAAGTACTGGTGAAACAGAGATTTTTGATAAAGATGATTTTGTGGTAAAAGAAAAGGAGGTTTTTGTTGAAAAAGAAAGTTTTGCTGTAAATCCACCACAAGTTTTAACACAAAAGATAATGCTTGCACCTGTCTACAAAAACTGTGAAGATTACATACTCAAGAAATTTGAGTATGTTACTCCACAAGGGGAACACAAGTCAGTAATGGCTTGGGTTCCTAAAAGACACTAACTTTTTTATCTTTGTGCAGGGCAACCCAGAAGAGGAGCTTAAAGATCATCTAATTGTGGATAATGGTTGCTCTGGAAGCATGACAGGAGACAAGGAGATTCTGTCAGATTTTAGATCTATTTGTGGAGGAAGAGTTGCATTTAGGAATGATCCTAATGGAGGAAGAATCACTCGGAAAGGAACCATCAAAGCAGGGCGTATAGATTTGAGAATTTTAGATATGTGAATGAGCTCAAGTTCAACCTTTTGTCAGTATCTCAAATCTGTGATAAAAGGCACCCTGTGTTATTCACTGACACAAAATGTCTCATCCTTTCACCTGAATTCAAGCTTGTTGATGATACCTTGGTAGTTCTTAGAGTACCAAGAACCAATGATGTGTACAGTCTGGATATGAAGAGTCTTCACTCTTCTGGAAGAGCCACATGTTTAGTGGCAAAAGCAACATCTGAAGAAGCACATCAGTGGCATAAAAGATTAGGCCATGTAAATTTCAAGAATATCAACAAACTGGTCAAAGGGAATTTAGTTAGAGGTTTACCTTCAAAGACTTACAAGAATGATCACTCATGTTTGGCGTGCAAGAAGGGTAAACAACACAAAGCTTCATGCAAGAAGCTTGAGGAAAGGACAGTTAGAGAACCTTTGGAGCTGTTACATATGGATTTGTTTGGACCTGTTTCATTACATATCTAACTTCTAAAGAATACTTTTCTATCTTCGAGAAGGTTCAAGATTGTCTTCATGTTGAATTTTTAGAAGATCAAGAAAATCAGAAGGGTAAAGGTCCTGATTGGATGTTTGATCTTGAAGTTTTGACTCCTTCTCTGAACTATGTATCTGTTAGAGAAGAAAATCAACCTGTACACAATGGAGAAGATTTACAGTATGTTGTTCATGGAGTCCATATTAGACCTGATGCTGTTTATGATGAAGAACCTAAACCTGTTGAACCAAAGAAAAGTACTGATGCACCAAAATCCTCATTTTCTGCTGAGGATCAATCTATTCAAGATGAACTTAATCATATGCTTTTTCAAGATGTTATAGCACATTCTTATGATGATGAACAAAGAAGAGCTTATGAGGAAGCAAAGAACAAGAACAAGACTACAGAGTTCACTCACAGTACTTTGGTTGACAGTACTTTCGATCAAAGTACTGCTGCACCAGTTGATAGCACTTTGGATGATTTGGATGATCCTACCATGCCTGGTTTAGAAGATACTGATGATGAATTTGAAGATGAAGGTATTTTCTCAGATTCCAATAAAGATGCTGATTATACTAATTTGGGTGATAATTATGAAGTTCCACAGACCCCTATTTTAAGAATTCATAAGAATCATCCTACTGATCAAATCATTGGTCCTTCTACTTCTGGAGTAATGACAAGAAACAAAGCTAAGGGCTTTTCTACACCACATAATGCTTTGCTTAGCTTTGTTTATAAACAAAATAGGTTAAATCATAAGGACCATCAAACATGCCTGTTCACTTGCTTTATCTCTCAAGAAGAACCTAAAAACATAGCTCAGGCATTAACTAAAGAGAGTTGGGTTGAAGCTATGCAAGAAGAACTTCTTCAATTCAAGCTTCAAGAAGTTTGGGTACTGTGTGATCTACCTGATGGAAACAAGGTCATTGGTACAAGATGGGTGTTCAGAGTCAAGAGAGATGAAAGAGGTAATGTCATCAAGAATAAGGCAAGGTTAGTTGCACAAGGTTACAGACAAGAAGAAGGATTAGATTATGATGAAGTATTTGCTCCTGTAGCAAGGATTGAAGCAATTCGAATCTTCCTTGCCTTTGCATCATATATGGGATTTCAGGTTTATCAAATGAATGTCAAGAGTGCCTTTTTATATGGCAAGATTACAGAGGAGGTGTATGTCAAACAGCCTCCTGGTTTTGAAGATCCTACACATCCAAACAAAGTCTACAAAGTTGTTAAGGCTCTTTATGGCTTACATCAAGCACCTAGAGCTTGGTATGAAAGGCTCTCTACCTTCTTATTGCAACATGGTTACAGGAGGGGAGCCATTGACAAGACTTTGTTTATCAAGAGAGACAAGAAGGATATCATGTTGGTTCAAGTGTATGTTGATGATATCATATTTGGAGCTACCAAACAGTCCATGGTTAAGGAGTTTGAGAAGCTGATGCATAATGAGTTTCAAATGAGTTTAATGGGTGAGTTAACTTTCTTTTTGGGACTTCAAGTTAAGCAGTCAAAGGAGGGAATTTTTATCAGTCAAGACAAGTATGTATCTGACATACTTAAGAAGTTCAATTTTGATGCTATGAAGCCAGTAACTACACCTATCAAGTCTATTAACTCATTGGGAAAAGATGAAGATGGACAACCTGTTGAAGTCAAGTTATACAGATCAATGATTGGTTGTCTTATGTATCTCACTGCATCTAGGCCTGATATCATGTTTGCTGTTTGTTTATGTGCAATTTATCAAGTCTCACCTAAGGTCTCTCATCTGAATGCAGTGAAGAGAGTTTTTAGTTATTTGAAACAACAACCTAAGTTAGGGTTGTGGTATCCAAAGGATTCACCTTTTCACTTGGAAGCTTTTTCAGATAGTGATTATGCAGGTGACAACTATGACAGAAGATCAACCACTGGAGGATGCCAATATCTTGGAAGAAGATTAGTCTCATGGAAGTGTAAGAAGCAAACAATTGCAGCAACATCCTCTACTGAAGCAGAATATGTGGCTGCTGCAAGCTGTTTTGGACAAGTTTTGTGGATGCAGAATCAACTATTGGATTATGGGTTCAATTTCAAGAATACTCCTATCAATATTGATAATGAGAGTACTATTTGCATTGTGAAGAATCCAGTTTATCATTCCAAGACTAAGCACATTCAGATTAGGCACCACTTCATCAGAGATTGTTATGAGCATAGGCTCATTAATGTTGTCAAGGTGCATACTGATGATAATGTAGCTGACTTACTCACCCAAAGGCTTTGATGTTTCAAGATTCAATCATTTGGTGGTAAGAATTGGCATGATTAATTACTGAGCTACATTTTAGGGGAGGACTATTTAGTTTAAGTATAGTCCTATGCATTGCTTGAGAGGAGGAAATTCATGTTTATTTGAAGTGTTTGCTATTATAAAGAGGAGAATGGGAAAGTACTGCTTTTTGGTTATATAAAAGTACTGCTTGGAAAGTACTGCTTTTGAAAGTACTGCACACGTGTCGTATCAAAGTACTGTTCCAACGGTAATATTGAGGGGTAAACTTCACTAACGATAACTTTGTTATTAAGGGCTGTGATTTTTTAAATCTCACCTATAAATAACTACTCTCCGAATTTCCCTCTCAACTTTATACCTTATAATCTTTTCCATATTTCTCTCTCTTTCACCTATATTTTTCACTCAACAGCGCTTTTAGTTAACAAATCATTAATGGCAAATCGAAATACAGTTTCCAAACACAATATGGTGGCGAATTTAGACAAAACTGAAGCTAATGTCATCTTCCATGACATCATTGATTTTCTCACTGGATCGCCGATTAGTTATGCACTTTTAGTGGAACTAGATATCATTGAGCCATGGATTCAACAATTTTGGGCAACTGCTAGGGTTCATATGGAGAATGATGCTTCGTATATTCAAGCTAAAGTTGCTGGGAAGATTGTGACGGTTACTGAAGTCTCAATTCGTGAAGATTTATTGTTTGATGATGAAGAAGGGGCTGTTCATTTTGATAAGCAATTGATTTAGGATACATTCAGCAACATTGGATATGAAGGGTCCTTAACTGAACAAACTTTCAAGAAACCCTTATTCAGTCCACACTGGAAGTATTTAGTTCATGTATTGCTTCATTGTATTAGTGCTAAAAGTACATCATGGGAGCAATTTGGTTCTAACATAGCATCTGCTATAGTGGGCTTAGCTACAAATCGAGTTTTCAATTTTTCAAGGCTAATTCTAGATGGAATGTTATCTCATATTTCAAATGGATCAAGATGGTTGATGTATCCAAGGTTTATTCAAGTGTTCTTAAATAAGCAACTTGCTGATGTCCCAAAGCCTACAAGTCTTCTACCTGTTGTGGTGCAACCAGCCAAGATTTTCACTTTCATGGCCAGGAAGAGTGATTCATTCACTGGAAGGAACACTCCATTGACTACTTCAATGATGGAGGTTGTTCAAGCTATTAGAGATGAGGCTGAAGCTAGTGATGAAAGAGAAGGTACTGCTTCTGAAGGTACTGCTACTCAAGGTACTGCTTCTGAAGGTACTGCTTCTCAAGAGACTGCATCACAAGGTACTGCTTCACAAAATACTGATATTCATGAAGGTTCTGCAGTTTCTCCCACCTCATCCCACCATACTACTTCTCCTATTGCGACACCAGAACAAGTTCTCTCATCATCTTCTGGAGGAGATAATGCTACTATACCCCCTGAAAGATTAGTGTTAGATAATTATATTCTGACAAGGGCGATAGTCAGATTGCATAAATCTTTTGATAAACAGGCCACTCAGATTAAGAAGTTGAAGCTTAAGTTTAGAAGATTAAAGAACTTTGTATGGCCATTGGTTACACATCACAGGTTATGGGTCAAAGCTGAAAAGAAGAAGCGAAGGAAATTAAAAAAGACCACAAAAGGCACAAAGGTTCAACAGCATTCTTCTGTCCAATTGGGGAGGAATTTAGAAGAAGAGAATTTGAAAGAAGATGCTGAATTTCATGAAGAAAAGGAGAATGAACCTCAAAGTACTGAAGCACATGTAAATCTTCAAAGTACTGAGCCTGAAGGAACTGGTGTTAAAAGTATTGATGATCAAGGTACTGCTGATCAAAGTACGGGCTTTCAAGAAACATCTCGACAAGAATTAATTACACCGAGGTTGTTAGATTTTGAAGAAAAAGCTTGTCCTTCAACTGTCATACCAGAAAAAGAAGCTGATACTCTCAAACCAATACACACTGCAAGTGATGATGAAACTGTCACACCCCGCTAAGAGCGGAAACACGAGGTGCAACGAAATGTAACATCGCATAAGATAGTAGAACAACACCATATATGATTTAAGAAATGAGTTTACAATGTTACATAAAGATTTTAATACAATATTGAATCATGAAAAATATAAGTTTTAATCTTATCAAAGTTACGTCTTTAGAAAAAGGGTCTTGGCCAAGTCACACGGTCTTTGATATGAGAACAATGTATGACTTCAATATGCATGCCATCAAAAATACGACTATCGATCACCTGAAAATAATACTCGAAAATGTCAACATAATGTTGGTGAGCTCGTAGGTTTAAGGTAATATAATTATAAAACAGTTTGCTGTGCATGGAAAATATAAGTAAGACATGTGTATAAGTAATAGCGCAGAGCAAGTAGTAAATGAAATGTAATCCACATCATGAAATCCGACCACCACGTGGTCCCGTGCACAATAGGAATCCAATCAGTTATTATCGCAAACCAGCTGGAGCTAAACTGTAGGATGACTGAAATCAAACTGTAGGATGACTGAAATCATAGGTATCCAAACAGTCACAAAGACTATAGGGATCATAGTAACCATAGTCATGAACCAAACCCCACATTACTCAAACGCACAATTAAATACACATGCATGTCCACAAGAAATAAATATGACTTTAGCACAGCGAAATAAATAAAGTAACTGAAATAGTAGTTGAGTATTATTTTCCCCCAAGAAAATATCAGAAAATGGGGCCACGAGTACTCACCTTGAAGCGAATGAGACAAGGTGACAAGTCCAAGTAAATAATCTTTAGAAATCAACGCAAACTCGAAAACACAAATTACTCCTTCTTCAATTGATCTACCTGAATTAATAATCATTTAATATTTAGGAGTCTATTTGTTATTTTAGGACATAACAGATTATTGTTTATCGATGTACCCATTAAATTACATATTTAGGGTTTATTCATATTTAGTAATACATAGGTTTTTTAAATGGTATCTTGAAACAATAAAATACCGAATTGGAAAGAAAGAAAAACCGAACTAGAAGCAAAAGTAGACCGAATTAGAATCGAAAGTAAGCTCGAAACCACTCTCGAAACCAAACACGAAAACACTTCTCGAAACCCAACACGAAAACGCATCTATTCATATATCTCTAATAATCCCATAACAACTTACGTAAAACCTATAGTTTAGTAAAATGAGTTAGTTTAATTTGATAACAAGATTAAAAGTACAAAGACCAATACATAAAAATATTTGTAACTTGCCATGAAAATGTATCTTATTCTTGTTTTACATACAGAACCAACATAATAACCATGCATGCATGACTAAAACATAATGACCATGCATGAAAAATCAACTTCTTCTTGCTGCGTTTCGGTACCGAACCAGTTAAAACTTGTTTATAAGCTATTCATTTCACGTGTTCCAGTTGTTTAGTATAGTATAAAATTTAGACACTAGACCGTCTACAGATATGAAAACCCGACGAATCATTACTTAACAGCGATCATATAATATCAACCATATTTTCATTCAGCTAGAGAGTTTAACCAAAATTATATGCAAATGAACTTTACTAATTCGTTTCATTACGTTAAGCTTTTGATATACCTATATATTTTGAGCCGTGAGTAATCTCTATATACCACATGAAGTATGCTTCGATGATACATTAGAATGAGAAAGTGATAAGGGAGAGGCGTATAGTCTCTTATATCATGTGTATACATAATTATATAACACGATTTCATGATCATAGCTATTTAGGTTTCCTGTTTTAGGTTTTATAGACACAACGATTCGAGGTAGTTAATTAACAACATTGATGGAGTGATGTGTGGTACCTTTAGGCTGGAGTTACGAGACCAATAAACCAAGACCAGGACCAAGGATTGCAAGCTGAAACACACCTTCAAAGATCACCAACAGAGGCTGCTTTCACTCATCACTAAAGGCTGATGTAACGAGGGCAATAGGAAGGAACAAGGGCGGAAGTTAACCGCATGAATCACAGTCCAAAAGCAACCCTAATAGCCACGAACACACCTTAGCAACGCCCTTGTATACCACGAGCAACTCACCCTTGAAGTCTTGATTTTGAAAGAGGAGAAGGAAGCAGTTTTGCATGTGGGGGAGGGGATAGGATAGAATGCGTTTTATCACATGATTAGGAGGAGCGTGAAAGACAAAGTTGGAAGGTTTTTAATAGCCCTTTAATTTGGTTTGAATGGATCAGTTATGAGTTATGTGATTGAATGAAATCCGAAAATTATAGTATTGAGCGGGTTAAGTTTTGAAGGTTACCAAATTTAAGAAAACGTGTGAGGGTCTAGGTGGTATATATATTAGGAGTTTTATTTTCTTTTTTGTACAAGTATTTATTAGGAAAAAGAAAGATCAGTACCATTATTTTGTAATATTATTTATAATATATTAATTGAAATACAAATTAACTTAGCTTAGTTTTTGAATTAATTGTACATGTGAATTTAGATCTTATAGTTTTACAAGTTTTATAATATGGTAACGAAAGTCGGGTCAAAGGTCTCTGTTGACTAACTTGATTTTGTGAGGGTTCTCACATTATCACCCCGTTAAAAAGAATTTCGTCCCGAAATTCAATCGATTCTACTTTTTAAAATTTTGTTACCGACTGGGTGTAGGGTATATAGTTTTGTACAATCAGTGTGTTCTCAGGTATATTCATGTCTACTGTTCGAACTTCAACAACTTCTATAATTGAAAACAGTTAATCAATGGTAAGGCATTTCTTAAGGCTCAACACATCTCACCCACCAGGATTTTGAGGGTATTCTTACAGGGAAAGGATATTCGAGATTTAGGTTGGAAAGTTTGCTAATGAAGCTGCTAGCCCAGATCCAACGACCAAATTAATTATAATTGAGTGAACTACCCCAGTTGCTCTTAATGCAAGTGAGTCAGTGTTTGAATGAAGAATCCAGTAAAGGGCAAGGTTATAATGAAAGGTATAGAAATCAAACTAGCACACCAATGTGGGACAAAACTTATACACCAAAGTAATTACTATTAATGGAATATGAGATTCAATTGCAACTATCAAGTAATTATATTTGATGGTGTAATCATAAATTTTGAGGGGTTGCCCCAAGACAAACAACAAGTAGGTTTCAGCGACTTAAATTGGTGAGATTAGTGAAGAAAGTCACAGGTACTCAAAGTAAGTGGGTTGCATTTGAGAAATTTTGAAAAGGGGATGAGAAAGAAGTTTTGATTCACGAGGTTACGTAGGCAAGCCTTAAAAAAAATGATTTTCTAAGTGGAGTAAGGAGAAATTTAGCTTCAAGGGCATATAAAGAAGTACATGGAACTGTCTCATTATTAAGATAGTCAAGTAGCTACAGAGGGAAGAAGAATCATTTGCTCTCTATCCGGTATTTATCAAAACTCGAAATGGTTTGTAAGAATTGCAACAATAGCCGATCAAGAAAATGAAAGATTTTGGTTTAAATCAGAAAATGAAGGATGATATATATATTTTTTAATCATAGCTGCAAATTGAAATATGAATAAAGCAGAGTGATGTTGATCTGGCATAAATGCTTGTTATTAGTACAGGAGATCGAATCGCTTTGTTTTAGGTTGCACCATACAATTAGCTTGCGATTATTGTGGTTCTTGTGAGCACACTAAGGTCTATGTGTTTGTCAAAAGAAAACGGACGACGATTTATTTTGATATTTGAATAGTCAAGAAGAGTGAAGCATTTAAGGCAAAAAGGTAGATCTTTTGAATGACTATCAAGGTAGTGCCTGTTGTTATGTTAGGTACATTTCTCGCCAATAACATACTTGCTCGCGTTCGATGTTTAGTGCCATAAGATATTTTGTGTCTTCTGTTTTGTACTACCACATGAATCATAATTTAAGAAGCTTGGATAAAATGCTAATTGTAGAATTTGTGGATGTAAATAATTGTTCATATAAATTTTTTATATAATGTCCATTTATAATTTATAAAAATGTAATTTTTCGTCTTTTTTTCTTTTTTTTCTTTTTTAAGTAAGGTTTAATTATAATATAAGGTTTAAGTTATGAAATGTTTATTTTTACATGATGTTTTCTAAGTGTGTATTAAATTATCAATATAAATGGTTATCGTTTTAAATTTCCGGTTTTACCCAGTCACATTTGAAAGTTTAGTTCTAATAAATCTCAACCGTTACTAATCCGTCGTAATCAATTTATCAAATGTTCTGGTCTTACATGTTTACCAGTCATTGGTTTTCATGTTGGGCCAACTAGCCTGATTAGTCAAATTTACCAAAGAGCTTAGTCCAAGTTTACTTATACATTGGGTCCAATAATAAGCCTAGTAGCAAGTTTTAAATTTAGCTTGTTAACAAGTTATAAGTTAAGCCCAATAGTTTTACACATGTTAGGCGGATTTATTAGCCAAGAATTGAGGCAAGAATAGTATGTGCTAGAAAGATTTATTATAGTTGTAACTATGAAAAGAAAGGGTGATTATTGTCTATGAAAATCATAGAAGTAGAGATTTACAAATATTGTATGTTATGAAGGTTACTTAATGGGTGAAGAAATGTTATTTAGCTTATTAGTCGTACGTGTTAACTGCAAAGAATGAGAAAGGAATAAATTTTGGATGTGCTTAGCATGAAGGGATGTTCTGTTATAGTCATTAATGAGTTGCTAAGAACAACTCGTGATCTAATAGATACCTCACAGGTGCAAGAACTGATGAGGTAATTGTAAAAGTTTGCTAGAAAAAGGTGGTTCATACGTTTCCAACATGTTCCTTGAGCTATATAGTATGCTATAATGAAATTTAAGGTAGATCTGAAAGCACAAAGGGCTTGTCGAATATTGAAACTCATCAGGAGGGTCATGGTTGTGTATTGTTGTGACGAATGACAGTTAGTGGTTATGCATCAAGGCAACAAAAGATGATAAGAATAGATATCCAACTTGGCCTATAGAGTTGGCAGTCGTTGACTTGCTTTGTAATTGTGGATTACCTCATATGGCATTTGTTGTCTTATTTATACTGACCACGAAGGTCTTACGCACACTATTATGGGAAGGATCCCATACGGAGACGGATAAGGTGAACGAAGTTAATAAAGGTTTACGAAAGTGATATCTTCAATCATCCAGGAAAAGTAATTGTAGTTGTTGTCTTCATGAGCCGAAATGAATAAGGAGTTGGGTCCAAATAATAAGAATTACTACGTGACTCATAGTTGTTATAAGAGGAATTTAAGGAAAGTCTGTTGAAGTAAAATTATTGAGGAAGGACGTGTAGTTAGGCGTGTATGACTAGTTGAAATTAACATAATTTAAAGATTCAAGAATAGAATATGGGTATTAATGTTTGGTTATGCTCAGAATTTATTATTAGTTGAAGCTCATGAGTTCAAGTATTCAACTCATCTAAGCAGCATTAAGATATATAATGACTTGAAATTGTTTTGTTAGTGGTATGGGTAAGTTAGCCAGGTACTATGTTGTGATATGTTTGCCTTGATTATAAGTAATGGTTTCGACATTATAGTTCTTGTGGTATCCTACAATCTGTTGGTATTCTAATATAGAAGCGATATCGTGTTGGAAAGTGACTAAGTTGTCTAGCACTATAAGAGTGTACAATACCATAGAGTAACTGATTATTTAAATCGACGCCTTCTCCGCCAATAAGAGGTTCTTGCCAAGTGGAATGTGTTAAGAAAATTGTTCATCACAGAAAGTGTTATATTGTGATATCTAGTTATTGTTAATCTCAGGTCAAAGTGTATTCAGACTTGCTTAATAAGTGAGGGGTATAGGGAGACGAGGTATATGATCCAAAGGTGTAGAAAAATAATTACTTGGTTGTTAAACTAGTGTTCATAATGTCTTATTCTATATAGAATTTTAAAAGTGTAATCAATATGACCTTCCAACAACGCATTGGTGGGATGCATCCAAAGTAGTGTTCAACAACACGACTGATGTAAAGGTATAGTAGGAAGCATAGTGTAACAAACCAGATAAAGCATGACAGAAACAAGGCATCCTTAAACTCTAACAGGGGATCATGATGTAACACATTTAAGAGCGTATAGGATGACATATATCATGTATAACAACACAAACAGGAATGCAAGCAAGCAAATAATATGATGCGCACATGTACACGGCTGATGCAATTTCTGGTGACCTAGTTTTTTTGGGTCCAACCAAACATGAACCAAGGCAACTACCCCATCATTCCATGATCCCTCCTGAATTAGGCATAGTTGATCAGGCTATGCATAATTTAGGAATGATGATGAAATGCTCGGTCTAGCCGACTCGTACCATGTTTGGGGTTTTACGAAAACTTAAGTTTGGTTATAGTTTAGGTTTTTGTTTTAGAAAAACCGGCATTCTCTATAACCTTAGGCTCTGATACCATTCTGTCACACCCCGCTAAGAGCGGAAACACGAGGTGCAACGAAATGTAACATCGCATAAGATAGTAGAACAACACCATATATGATTTAAGAAATGAGTTTACAATGTTACATAAAGATTTTAATACAATATTGAATCATGAAAAATATAAGTTTTAATCTTATCAAAGTTACGTCTTTAGAAAAAGGGTCTTGGCCAAGTCACACGGTCTTTGATATGAGAACAATGTATGACTTCAATATGCATGCCATCAAAAATACGACTATCGATCACCTGAAAATAATACTCGAAAATGTCAACATAATGTTGGTAAGCTCGTAGGTTTAAGGTAATATAATTATAAAACAGTTTGCTGTGCATGGAAAATATAAGTAAGACATGTGTATAAGTAATAGCGCAGAGCAAGTAGTAAATGAAATGTAATCCACATCATGAAATCCGACCACCACGTGGTCCCGTGCACAATAGGAATCCAATCAGTTATTATCGCAAACCAGCTGGAGCTAAACTGTAGGATGACTGAAATCAAACTGTAGGATGACTGAAATCATAGGTATCCAAACAGTCACAAAGACTATAGGGATCATAGTAACCATAGTCATGAACCAAACCCCACATTACTCAAACGCACAATTAAATACACATGCATGTCCACAAGAAATAAATATGACTTTAGCACAGCGAAATAAATAAAGTAACTGAAATAGTAGTTGAGTATTATTTTCCCCCAAGAAAATATCAGAAAATGGGGCCACGAGTACTCACCTTGAAGCGAATGAGACAAGGTGACAAGTCCAAGTAAATAATCTTTAGAAATCAACGCAAACTCGAAAACACAAATTACTCCTTCTTCAATTGATCTACCTGAATTAATAATCATTTAATATTTAGGAGTCTATTTGTTATTTTAGGACATAACAGATTATTGTTTATCGATGTACCCATTAAATTACATATTTAGGGTTTATTCATATTTAGTAATACATAGGTTTTTTAAATGGTATCTTGAAACAATAAAATACCGAATTGGAAAGAAAGAAAAACCGAACTAGAAGCAAAAGTAGACCGAATTAGAATCGAAAGTAAGCTCGAAACCACTCTCGAAACCAAACACGAAAACACTTCTCGAAACCCAACACGAAAACGCATCTATTCATATATCTCTAATAATCCCATAACAACTTACGTAAAACCTATAGTTTAGTAAAATGAGTTAGTTTAATTTGATAACAAGATTAAAAGTACAAAGACCAATACATAAAAATATTTGTAACTTGCCATGAAAATGTATCTTATTCTTGTTTTACATACAGAACCAACATAATAACCATGCATGCATGACTAAAACATAATGACCATGCATGAAAAATCAACTTCTTCTTGCTGCGTTTCGGTACCGAACCAGTTAAAACTTGTTTATAAGCTATTCATTTCACGTGTTCCAGTTGTTTAGTATAGTATAAAATTTAGACACTAGACCGTCTACAGATATGAAAACCCGACGAATCATTACTTAACAGCGATCATATAATATCAACCATATTTTCATTCAGCTAGAGAGTTTAACCAAAATTATATGCAAATGAACTTTACTAATTCGTTTCATTACGTTAAGCTTTTGATATACCTATATATTTTGAGCCGTGAGTAATCTCTATATACCACATGAAGTATGCTTCGATGATACATTAGAATGAGAAAGTGATAAGGGAGAGGCGTATAGTCTCTTATATCATGTGTATACATAATTATATAACACGATTTCATGATCATAGCTATTTAGGTTTCCTGTTTTAGGTTTTATAGACACAACGATTCGAGGTAGTTAATTAACAACATTGATGGAGTGATGTGTGGTACCTTTAGGCTGGAGTTACGAGACCAATAAACCAAGACCAGGACCAAGGATTGCAAGCTGAAACACACCTTCAAAGATCACCAACAGAGGCTGCTTTCACTCATCACTAAAGGCTGATGTAACGAGGGCAATAGGAAGGAACAAGGGCGGAAGTTAACCGCATGAATCACAGTCCAAAAGCAACCCTAATAGCCACGAACACACCTTAGCAACGCCCTTGTATACCACGAGCAACTCACCCTTGAAGTCTTGATTTTGAAAGAGGAGAAGGAAGCAGTTTTGCATGTGGGGGAGGGGATAGGATAGAATGCGTTTTATCACATGATTAGGAGGAGCGTGAAAGACAAAGTTGGAAGGTTTTTAATAGCCCTTTAATTTGGTTTGAATGGATCAGTTATGAGTTATGTGATTGAATGAAATCCGAAAATTATAGTATTGAGCGGGTTAAGTTTTGAAGGTTACCAAATTTAAGAAAACGTGTGAGGGTCTAGGTGGTATATATATTAGGAGTTTTATTTTCTTTTTTGTACAAGTATTTATTAGGAAAAAGAAAGATCAGTACCATTATTTTGTAATATTATTTATAATATATTAATTGAAATACAAATTAACTTAGCTTAGTTTTTGAATTAATTGTACATGTGAATTTAGATCTTATAGTTTTACAAGTTTTATAATATGGTAACGAAAGTCGGGTCAAAGGTCTCTGTTGACTAACTTGATTTTGTGAGGGTTCTCACAGAAACCATTGCTGAAATATTGCATGATTTATCAAAACAAAGAAGTGTTAGCATTCCTGGTGTTACTGAAGAACAACAACAAGTTTCTCAACCTGTGATAGATCCTAAAGATAAAGGGAAAGGTAATATGGTAGAAACAAAGAAGAAGAAGCTCACTTTAGCACAAATAAGGGCTGCTCAAGTTGCTATGAATGAGGAAGTAGCTAGAAAGTTACAAGCTGAATTGAATGCTGAAGTTGCTAATGAAGAGGCTATGAATGAAGAAGCAGCTAAGAAATTGCAAGAAGAATTGATGCTGAAGCTGTTGTACCATTATAGTCACCTATTCCTATTTCTGCTCTACCAAGAAGACCAAATCGTGCTAAGGAAAGAAATGCTATGATGGCATATTTAAAGAAGCAAGGATATATTGGATTGAATAAGTTGAATTATGTTCAGATGAAAGGTTTGTATGAAGCTGTTAGAGAAGCTTATCAGAAAAAAGTTGATAGTATCAAAGACTATAAAGAGGTTGATACTCAGAAAGAATATGATAGAAAAGGAAGCTTAAAAAGAAAAAGAATAATTGAAGTTGAAGATGTTCAGCCATCAAAGAAAGTTGAGTTAAGATCAGATACTAATGATGAACTGAGGAATTACTTAAGAATTATAGAATTTGAGTATTCTAAAGCTGATGCAGAAAAGAAGAAAGAAAAGAAGAAGAAAAGGTCTCCAATAACTACTTTTGAAGTTGTAGAATCAAAGGATGGAAATTACCTGATGTTTCACAAAGAAGATGAACGTTTCAGAGTGTTTAATATACTATGGGATCTATTGCACATTGGTGCAAGAATACTTTGAACACATTCCATCAGAAGGCGTTGGTTTAATCTTGCTTGGAGATCTCACAACTGTTTGGGAAACTGAAGAAACAAGTACTGAAGAGATTTGGAAAAATCAAGAAGATTGGGAGATTATCAGCTGGAGATTCTTTGAAGAATCTGGAGTACATGTTCTAGAGTTAGAAGATGGGACTATGATACACATGCTAGCAGATAGAAGATATCCGCTTACATCAGATGTCATGAGGAGAATGCTAGAGCATGGAATGGAAGTTGAAGAAGATAATGAAACTGCACTTCTGGTCATCAAAATGTTTATCAGATGGACGACTATGGCTGATGATGATGCATGAATAACTGGTATGAATCTTTATTGAATAAAATTATTTTTGAAATATCAGTACTTTATTCAAAGTACTGATGATCAAACAGTACTTTCATCAAAGTACTGCTTGCAGTATTAAACCAGTTAATGATTTTGAAAAGAAAACTTTTGTTAAAGTGATAAATATTTTGAAACAAAGGTTAAAAGAAATAAATGGTTTTTGAGATGGTAAAAACAATAGGTTATCAATCCACCATGGTTCCAAAGGATTGGCTAATCCATGAGCAAACGGCTCTGGTAAAGATATCTCAAATCCGTTTTATAGTTGACAACTTGCTAATAAGTTGGATGGTAATCAACTCACCATATCAGTAAAGGTGAAGAGTTGGCTAGCCCACAAGAAAATGGCTTGTGGTAAAGGTTGTGGAAAAACCATTATATGGTAATTAGTTTACCATGATTGAAAGAACTAACTAGTCCAAAAGGGTACAACTTTTGGTAAAGACAAATCAAATCTATTGATAGCTGATGATTTGCTAAAAATCATATGGTTATCAATGTACCATGATCTTACACATCAAAACATTTGGCTACTCCAGAGTTAATGGCTTTGGTAAAGAGACATCAAATCCATTAAATTTTCAATGATTCACCTCTCACAGGAGTTTACACACCTGGAAGTGATGAGAATAGACTGAAACTTAAACTGAATTAATTTACAAACTGTCTTATGTTGTTAAAAAGATGGAGCTTGCTGAATGTTGCTGAAAAGAGATTACTGATCAAAGATGATGTAAAGAATAATTTCTAAAGAATACTTTTATAATGATGATATAAGCACAGAGAATACAAAGATACAATCCAAAGACAAAGACACAATCTTTCCTTGAAGATAGAGATGTTAAAGATAAATTTACAAAGGAACTTGAAGTCAAGCAAGTAGGATTCAAGTTAAGGGAGGATTGTTGGCATATGAAAGTGCTGAAGAATGACAAAGTACTGGAAAAAGTCAAAGTACTGCTACAGAGAAAGTCAAAGTACTGCTGTCGAAGTCAAAGTATCGCAAAGCTAAAGAACTGATATATTCATTTATGGAAAGCTTTGTTATTCTAGAATATTCTTTGTTTAGATTACTTGTCGTACAAGGATACAAATTATAAACCGACTAGGGTTATCCTTAAGCCTATAAAAGGACTCCTAGATTGGCATTAGAGATATACGTTTTAGAATCCTAAAGTACGATTATTATTAGAGTTTTAGAGTTGTTTAAGAGTCTGCATAACAAGCAGATTTAGAGTTATTAATAAAATCATTGAAAGTTAAAGTTATATTCTTCTTATCTTTGTTAAGTAAATTCCGCGTACTTAATAGAGATTACTAAGTGTTTCATTGTTAACAACTTAGGATTTATCCGAAGTTATTAAACCCTTAACAAGCTATATAAGTTAGTTTGGTTAGAGTACATCGATCCAACACTTCTCCTCTCTCAACAATCCTAAAATGAGCCTCAAATGCTCTTCGTGCTCCTCACTACTCTTAGAGTACATCAAGATGTCGTCTATGAATACTATCACAAACTTATCCAGGTATGGCTTACACACTCGGTTCATGAGATCCATGAAAACCACTGGCGCGTTGGTCAAACAAAACGACATCACACGGAATTCATAGTGTCCATAACGAGTTCTAAACGCCGTCTTAGGGATATCCTCCTCTCGAACTCTAAGCTGGTGATAACCAGATCGTAAGTCGATCTTAGAAAAGACACTAGCTCCTTAGAGTTGGTCGAATAGGTCATTTATTCTAGGTAACAGATATCGGTTCTTCACTATCAACTTATTCAACTCCCTATAATCAATACACATCTGAAACGATCCATCCTTCTTCTTCACAAACAACACTGGTGCTCCCCATGGTGACGAACTTGGTCGAATGAATCCCTTCTCTTACAATTCTGCCAGCTGTTTAGACAGATCCTCCAATTCTCTTGGAGCAAGTCGATAAGGTGCCCGGGCTATGGGTGCAGCACCGGGTATCAACTCTATTTGGAATTCCACTTGTCGGACAGGTGGAATCCCTGGCAGATCTTCTGGAAACACATCCGGAAATTCTATAATGACGGGTACATCATTAAGGTGTCTTTCACTCTTCTCCTCACTTTTCTTTTAAGAAATTCGAGCCAAGAATAGACAACCTCCTCTATCGATGTACTTCTGGGCCTTAATACAAGAGATGATGCTCAACCGGGAAGGACTTCCACAGTCGTTCCGATCTCCTTGTATGCTCAGAACTTTTTCGCCATACGGTAAACGCACAATCTTCTCGTCACAGATGATGTGTGCACCGTTCTTCGACAACCAATCCATTCCGATAATGACGTCAAAACTTCCTAAGGTAACCGGCAATAAGTCTATACTAAACGGGAGGTCCAGGAAACTTAAGGTATAACCTCGGACTACGGTGTCTATCTTCTCTCTATTCCCATTAGCTAATTCCACATCGTAACTAAACCCTAGAGGTGTTTGGGAGATTCCTAGTAATGGCATAAAATTGGTGGATACGAAACTCATATCGGCACCAGTATCAAACAGTATGGAAGCATAGCGATTATTAAGAAGGAACGTACCCGTAACTATGTTAGGGTCCTCACCAGCTTCCTTCCCAATAGCGTAAACACGCGTTGTTCCCATGTCTCTATGCTGATTCCTAGCACCATGGTTTCCCTGGTTCTCCACAACCTCACGCTTCACAAGGTTTAAGCCATTATTCCCTACATATCGGTTAGCAAATCCTCCTACATTACCGGGATTTCCTCTCATCCATGGCTCTCGGCACTCATTCTGAAAGTGTCCCTTCTTTCCACATCCAAAACAGGTAACAGTGGCCTTTCAGTCCGCTCCTTGTGCAGTTTGAGCTGCAGCAAGTGGACGAGACCTACAGTCTTTGGCCATGTGTCCTACCTTAGAACACTTCCTACACACATTCGGGCATATTCCATGGTGGTGTCGGTTACAACGACTACACATAGGCCTACTACCTTCATAACCTTTCCTTTCTCCATTTCTTATGGCGAACACCCTGGCTGTCTCATGCCGTTTGTTGCCATTCCCTTTAACAACTTTATTCCTCTTCCTCTTATCACTCCTATCATTCTTACCCTTGTCTCCTACAGCTAGCACATAAGAGTCCATCAAACGCTGAGCCACAGTAATTGCCTCATGCAAATTAACTGGCTTCACAGAGATGACATCATTTCGAGTAGCTATAGGAAATCCATCAGTATACCTCTCAATCTTAAGTCCTTCAGTGCGAACCATATCAGGGCAAAGCAATGATAACTCTTGGAAACGACGAGTATAAGTCGCCATGTCAGTACCCTTAACCTTATGGTTCCATAACTCACTCTCTAACTTCTTAACTTCATTCCTAGGACAATAATTCTTGATCAGGAGAGTCTTAAATTGGGTCCAAGTCATACTATAAGCTACATCAATTCCTATTGATATGTGATAGTTGTTCCACCAGGTTAACGCTTCGTCCTTCAAGGTATATGTTGCATACTTAACCTTACAATCCTCCTCACAATTACTAACGGCAAACATAGATTCAGTTTTCTCCAACCACCTAGTTAGGTAAACTAATCCCTCAGTTCCTCCGAACTTAATGGGACCACAGAATCATAACTCTTTGTAGGTACAACCTCGGGTTCGATTCAGCATTGGGGTCCTACCAGAGGTATTAGAGAGATTAGTCTCAGCTAGCAGTTCAGCGACACGCTGCGCCACTAACTGGTCAACATGGGCTGGGTTCACAGGTGGAGGGTTTTGTGGAACAGGACCATTCTCAGCACGGTCGTTCACATTTCGGTTTTCTACAGCTGGGTTATCAGGGTTCGGGTTCTCAACAGGTGGAGTGGTTGGGGTCGGACGACGACCTCGACGAACAGGGGCAACCCTAGCAGCAGGAGCTGCTTGGTTGTTCCTAAGCGGGTTTCGTCTTGTTGCCATCATTCTGAAGGCAAGAAGCACAGTTTCATAAGTTCACGATTCACGCTCTAAAGATAGAGTTGGGTTCCAAGGATCACCCAATAATGGTCAAATACATAATCAAGGTCAACAAGGGTAACGCTATACCAAAGCGAAACAATCAAATACCGAATCATAACTATAGGATGCACGTTCCAATAACCATAACTTATAGGTTTCAAAAGTGGAAATGCATGGAAGAATACATCTAACAATGATACTAGCAAGATAACTAGGATAATCCTACATCTCGAACCAAGTACTACTTAGTTTCAAGATGGTACAAAACCATGAATCTAACACTATCTAGCCACGTCTACGACTACCACTAACTGATCTCCTAACCTCGTCCATCACTCTCCCAAGGTATGAGATCTTAAGACGCTGAGAGCTGCGATCTCTCCTCAGATCCGCAACTTCTCTCTCCAGCGTGCCGACCCTGCGCTGAAGCGCCTGGTCTGCCTCTCGAGCTGTCGCGATCCCTCTCCGCAGGTCTACTACCTGGTCGAAGAGCTCTAACGTACCCTCCATCAAAATCGTAACCCTCCTAACTACCGCATCCATATCAGCTCTCAAATCCTCTATACTAGCCTTAGATACTCCAACCAACTGATCCGTCAACTGACTAAGCCTAGTACCATGTAATGTAATCCTCTCCCACATCAGACCCGTCTCACCATACTCCTCGGGCTCTGAAGCAATCTCTGATGGTATCTCAGATCCTAACGGGCTACCCATATAAGGTGAGTAAGGTGGTGAGTCAATGTCTAAAGGCTGGCCAGGGGACTCAGGCTCAGATAAAGGAGAACCTGGTCCTGGAGAATGTGCAGGACTCTGCAATGGAGGAGTACCCCCTTCTGGGATATCCTCATCATCCTCCTCTTGAGGATCCTCATCCTTATCTACATACTGCTCCTCAATCTCATGCTCCTCCTCGACCTCATGCTCCTCATCGCCCTCATCCATAGAGGGAGAGTCCATGAGTCAGAGTCTCTGTGCAGGTAAATCCTGAGGTGGTACACTAGGAGATCTAGGCCTCCTAAGACATGGTGATGCTGCTAAACGGATAGGTGATGATGGTGGTCTTACGGACATGCGGGCAGTGCTATAAGCAAGCCTAAGAGTCTGGGCTCGTGCTAAGACCTGATGTAAAGTGAGCTGCCTAGATGAGCTAGGACGATCTGATGATGGTGAACTAGAGTGATGGGCAATCTCATAAGGATCACCCAACGCAACCGTCATGAGAGTCAATTCTGGAGAACTAGCAACAGCAAGGACCTCCTCAGACACATCAAAAGCTAGTGAAGGCATAGTCTGTGACAATGGCATAGGGTAGGTATAAGTGTTCGAAACAACTAGTTTTAATAAGCGCATCAACTTAACCAAAACACATATCACATAATGAAAGCTTTAAAAGTAGAGGTACCGCATTACTCAAAATATGCCTTTAAATAAAACACATAAGTTCCGTTCTATCACTTAATCCCATATCAAGTCAATCGAGTTCAAAATCCCAAAATCATAATATACCGTTTACTCAAAATCATATTCCGTGGTATCTCGATAATCACATCCCATTTACCCAAAATCAATATTCATATCTCCAAATCATAACGTTTCCATAATCAGTTCACAATATCCCTAAACAGATCATCTCATAATTCAAATCGCAGTTCATGCCATAATCAATTAAGAAGCTTCGGCTTGGCAAGCGGGCGTGCGTCGGTCGAGGATCAATTTTTCTTAAAAGTGGTTATAGTTCAGGGTTTATAAAATACCTAATTCTCTATAACCTTGAGCTCTGATACCAATCTGTAACACCCCCAAATATCGATACAGCGGAAGACTTAATAAAGTTTTTGGGGCGTTACTATTGGATTGGTATCGCACACAAGTATAGCAAAAAGATAGTCATTTAACATTCAAAACCAATCCCAAATTTAGTTATTCAAAACATTTAATCAAAAAGTGTAAATATTAGGCCCAAAACCTGATTTAATAAAATAGGTCCCCGAAGTTTATCAGAGTCATAAATGATCCTTGAACCCCGCCTTCTTGCTAAGCTTCCACCAATCTCGTATTCCAAACATCTTTTAAATACCTGAGAAATCATGCTAAAAGGTCAGCTTACGCTAGTGAGCTCATAAGTTTAAGTTCAACAAAATCATAGTGGACCTGTAAGAGTTGATTTGCTATGCAAGACCTAGATAGAAAAATATCGTTTCACACACTGATCCTATCCGGATCTCCAATCATATCCCGCATCCAGGGATTAATCGGGCCCCGCGACTCTAGTCCAACACTGTCGTGGCAACCTCTAGAATAGTTGCCAACCCCGGACTAGGTCGATGTAGAAGTCTATTCTTAGCTAGGCAACGGTTCAACCTAGTCTAAGGCAATAACTACCGCACATCTTATCTAAACAGTCAAGCATATAAGCAAATCCAAATAGTTTTAACGATCCAAAAACAGTAGCATGATTCTCACCCCAATATAGTTAAAAACGTAGATAAAAGTGGGGCTATGAAACTCACCTCAAGCAATCAACGTACGAATAAACACTAGCAGAAGATAACAGAAATCACGGCACATCAACTATCGACTCGGCACAACCTATTAATGTAGACCAACTTTAATATATATATTCCTCAAAATCAACGTTATCTACCCCAATATATTCCATTTCTTTATTTCCAAAAATGTCTCGTTTCACCATTTAATCCTAGTGTTTGGTATTCCTCGTGTGGGTGTATCGACTCAATATGATGCTATGAATGCACTCAAGCAACCAATATATAACTCAATGCGACACAATGAGACCTCTAAACGATAAGCTCCATAGTTCAATAAGTTTCGGAATAAATAGTAGACCTTATCGAATTCGTCAACTCGATAAACTCCTTTATTTATTCGTGTCGCTTATTATCCCATAAATCAATCGTATCCTAAAGAGTCATAAGGATAATTCACCCATTAATAGGGTTACCCAACATACCTAGCGGGCTCTTATTAGATTCGTCAACCTAATAAGTCCGCTACCCACGTGGATCAACACTATTAACGTTAGGTTATCCGTAACCTATGCACATAACGTAAGTAAATAAATACTTAACTAATATTAAATGTCCACAATTGATATTTATTGATAAACGTGTACTCAAAACATTAATTACTTATTCATTACAAAACATTTCCAATTTAGTCGTTAGTTTCCGTTTAAAAGTAGTAAATAACAAGATAAGTCTTGTTATCGATATTTTTGGTACAAAAGCCGATTTATTATTTACATTTCATAGTTCTATTAGCTTTTTCATGTATAAATATATATTTCGTCAAATTCCAATATTAATCTCATATCGTTATTCGTTTCGAGTCCACAAGCACGAGTCATAACTTATCGGCTTTTAATCAATCAATAGTCCTAATTATACTAAAGTCCATGTTACGGCTTTGTCGGAGTCAACTATTGACTTAAAAGTCTAAGTAATGTCGACGTAGCTCAAAGTCAACAATATATATATCAAGTCCAAATTTAAAAGTCATAATAGCGTAATTCAATCCCAAACCAACTCAAAACAATCTCGCCAACCAATCAATCAACAAAATATACCTGAAACCAATGTTATGACCCTAATGGTCATGACACGGTCGCGGTTAAGACCACGTGAATGAAACAAGCTCTAGAAGCTTTTCGGCTCCACGCGTCTCATCCAAACCTCAACTACATAAACCAACAAGCTACCAAAACGACCCGACCCGGACCCGTGGCCCAAGTGGGTCACGTACGACAACCATGAGCCACGTACGTGGCCTTGGTGGCTCGTACACCATGCCAAACCCAATCAAACTTCACCCAAATCAATTCTACAACATCCAAATCCAATCATTCAAGCTCCAATCATTAACCAAACACAAAACCCATCATCTATTCTAACCAAAAAGATGAAACTAATCCTAAAATGCATAAACCCCTCAAATTAATACACCACACACTTACCAAACACTAATTACTTATTTATTTAGATATTAATTAGACTTAATTTCATGTTTCACCCAAAAGCCCTAAAAATCATCATAGGGTCGAAACCCTAAATTGCCATACATGGCTTATTATTGGTTAAACAAGCTCTAACCATGTTCCATTTACCTTATTCAGGCACCAATTGCAAAACCCACTTGAATACCCTAAAAATCCGAATCTTAATCTTAAGATTTGTAGGTGTTAATGAAGGTTTTAGTATGAGTATTATATATGGATGGAAAGAGGATGAAAAGGTCTTCGATATGGTGGTGGAGGTGTAGCACCACTCGCCGGTGGTGGCCGGATCTTTGCCGGAATAGTGGCCGGCGGCCAAGGGTTTAGGGTTAGGGTTTTTATTTTAGTTTTGAGGAGAGAGAAAGTAGAGAGGGAAAGTGAGTGTGTGTGAATTTTATAGAGAGAAATGAAAGGGTGAAATGAGAAGAGGTGGGGGTATTTATACTTGGACACTAGGGACTAAAATAAAAAGAGAGGGAGGGGGGAGGGTGGCCGGCCAAACAAAAGGGGAGGGTCGAATAGTGCCTACCAAATAGAGTTAAAACTCATACGATAACTCATTAAATAATGAAATAATCCGTAAAAACTAATAGAAGATATAAAATCAAGTCATAGTTTATAAAAATAGTGATAAAGGCAAAACTCGGTTTAGTTTAACATAATGCGGTTACCTAAAATAGACTCCCTAAATTGCCAGTTGTCACATTAAGCATGGAAATTCTTTCAAATTCCTTTTTGGGTAAAGCGTTATATAAAACCATTTTAGCTTCACTATTTTTGGAAAGCTTTTTTTTAATATTATCGGTAAGTTTATCATGAGGTATGTTAACTAAATTTCCATTTTCATCTTTTGTAGTGGCTTCGAAATCACCTTCAACAATGATGTACCAAATATCAATATCTTTAGACTTCACATACGTATCAAATCTGTTTTTCCAATATATAAAACAATTAGTTTCAAGAAGTTGCATGGATTGCCCTTCCTTGTAATTTTCAGAACCGATAGTGATCGAAACATTTTTAAAATACGGTTTACTTTAAAACTTTTATAAACTTAGCTCTTGATGCCAATTGTAGAAAACTAGAAAGGGGGGGGGTTGAATAGTTTTGCCGATTTTAAGTTAGTTTCAAAAACTTTTAGATTCGATGTTATGTGAAATCGTATGAATGAGGAGATAGTATAGATCTATGAGTAATGCAAATAAAGTAAGTAAAGTAAATGATAGAAATGACACAAGCGATTTATAGTGGTTCGGCTACAAGGACACCTTCCTTGCCCTACTCCACTCCCTGATTCACCTACTCGAGAGTTCAAGCATTATGTCAATAAACTCCTTCAACTTGGCGAAGAAGCCTTAACAACGTTGCTTACACATTTTTCCAGTACAAAGCTAAATACCGAATCCGTAACACGGAGGACCAAACCAACACTACTATAACACAAAAAATATGTGAAATATGAAATACAAGATCTTCGCTACAAAAATCTTGTGGAGGAAAAAATCAATCAAGGACCCCTTGCTTGGATGACTTGTAGAATGCTCGTGATCTCGCCTTAGAGAAGGACCTATATGAGAATCACAATAGAAGAAAGAAGAACAACTCTCTAGATCAAGTGATCTTTTGTTAGAAGAGTGTAATAATATATGAGAGAGTTTGTAAGAAGATGGGTGAGTAAAAAGGAAGAAATGGCTCTGTATTTATAGGAAAATTCTTGCCACTGTTGCACGGATCCCACGAATCCCTAGCATGAGGGATCAGTCTAGTGTAACTCTAGGGATCCATAGGACGCTCATCTTTACCCATGGATTTTTGGGTTATGGGTCATGGGTCATGAGTTATGGTTTGAACCATGGGTATCTATGTAGATACAATGTATCTAATAGATGCAATGCATCTAGTCAAATGGGTATGGGTTAAATCCATGGGTTATGGATATACTCCATGGGTATGGGTCATGGGTTATGGTTTTTACCCATACTAATAAACTATTACAACAAATGAAATATTACAACAATTTGTATTAAAGGACTATATGTCTGCTTTACAAAAATAACATGTATCCTTATTGTTTTACTTATAATAACATTATATTTGTTATCAACAAAACACAAAGAGATCGCTAAATATTAATAAACGTTTTTACGATTTATTTGTATTAACAAGTTTCAATAAGCTATAGTTAATCTACATATTGAGTAATCCCAAACTGCCACCTAGGATCAGTTTAATTAAGCAATCCCAAATAACCCCTAAAAGTGGGTTATTATCACTAAGTAATCCAAACAACCCTATATACAGTTTCATAAAAATCCCAAACAACCTTGAAAAGTATATATACACACACACACACATACACACACATACTGATGCAGGATTTCTGACCAGGTTTTACATTTATAGTTACTCGTCTATCTCTGGCCTACCTAATGCACTAACGGGCAGTGTACCCGGTCGCATGTAGTGAGGGAATGGTAAGACCGAGGTCGAAGCTGTCTAATTAATTAAATTTGTCACATAAATAAGTTTTAATGATAGGATTGATAATATTTACGGTGTCATGTGATCAATTGGGTTGGTTCTCTTGTAAACAAGCTAATGGGAAAGATAGTGATGCAATTCTTAAACTGAGTTCATCCACGAATGGATCTTGGCAAAGTCCGGTAGACTCCTATGGTCAATTCGTGTACCCTATGATTCTTAGACCCCTCACCAAGATGAACAGGTCACATGGGATCATTTGGCAATCTAATAGCAGTCATTAAGAGCCGACTCTTTCTTTCACATTACATGGGTTCTAAAAGTCACTAGATTCCTGCTTCAAGTGGGGGTTTAAGTCGCTAGGACAACATTTGGTCAGTTCGTCCTAATATATCAGCAAAGGCTTCCACCTGAGGTCAAGATTCTACCCTTGATAGTCGAGTTTTTTTTAGTCGCCTAAGCCAAGTCATTAAGTACCCTACATGCAAGATTCAATAATAATGAGTGCCCGGGCGCTAGCATCTTAGACAATCATCCCTAACTTCTTAAGTTCATCTGGATGACCGGTGATCAGTTGGTCAATTCTTACCCTCTCAAACTCTACCTAACTGCTTAGGGTCAGTTGGCCAATTCTTCTAAGCAACTAGATACGACCGCATTTCAAAACTACCGAAGCTAGGGTGGCTACCAACAAACTATGCATGCATACACTAGAAGCAATTAATAATAAAAGAATCAAAACTAGGCTAGCACCTAGTTTCCACATCACCAAAATATTCTAGTGGAATGACAAATAAGACACGCATATAAAACGATAAATAAACAATGAATAAATATCAAAGAAGTAATTGACTAATAATAAATTAATAGACAATCAATAAGAACACAATAAGAATTAAACTGTCAACAATTAAATTAGAATCAAAATTATAATTAACAGTAATGAAACCAAAATAATAATAAGAGTCGGAAAATAATTACATATCGTGCCAATTATGAAGCTATCGATCCCCTAGTTGAGTACCGGGGGAAAACCCCGAACGGTTTGCCCCTTTAATTGCCACGACAACTTGCTTATTGTCCTCCTTTTTCTGTTCGAACGACACATAGCATAAAAGAACCACTCAAAACCTAATTGATAAAAAATGAAACTTATATCATGATCATTTTATATTAAACGATATTTGACCTACTTTCACATAAGTCCTCTAACTTATGACAATTTGCACCTAGGTCCTTGTGTTATATTTAACACATTAAAATGTGTTAAATATATTTATGATTTTGACGACTTCAGCCCCTCTTCGTACTTCTGTATTTATTTATTAGTCCTTAAAGTGAATAAAATAAATATTAACTTGCCGAATTTAATCCATGGACTTCAAAACTTTTCACCAAAGTTATTAATTACGGTGTAACAAAATATCCGGGTTACGCCGTATTCCTTCGTCCGAATATACTTATCCACTCCATAATTATCTCTACGGCGTAACTACTTTACCATGTTACGCCGAAACCTTCAAAATAATAATTACGGCGTAACCTTAAGAGGAGGATACGTCGTATCGTTCATGGCTCATATTTAGGCTAACATCATTAGATAGTTACGGCGTAATCTTTACACAGAATACTCAGGCCCTCGTAACGTGGGTTACGGCGTAGTCAATAGTGCCAATTACGCCGTAATCCGTCTTCAGAACATATATTAGCACATGTTGGCCTATTCTCACATCTTTTCTGCTCCAACGCCTCATTTATCTTGAAATGCAAATATGAACGAATTAAGTACCATATTAATACAAATGAGGCCATAAACACGGGAATTTGATATATAAAATATCAGACTAATTTGATGTTATCACACACACACACACACACACACACACACATATATATATATATATATATATATATATATATATATATATATATATATATATATATATATATATATATATAGACACACATACACATACATACACACACACACACACACATATATATATATAGAATCTAGATCAAATAAGATCAAACTTAAAGTTGTTAAAATAAGATCAAACTAAAATTTGACAAGCGACACTCTCCTTACAACAAAAATCACTTTTTTTTATCAACTACAACTAAAATTGTTAAAGTTTCGATAGATTTCTTTTTAAAATTTACGAAACCTAGATGATACACTTTGATTAGAAGTATAATGTGTATCACGTTTTTGTATGTGTATCAGGTTTTGGAATGTTTATTAGTGTAATCTGTATCAGGTGTATCACTAATCCAAACTCATGTATCATTTGGTTATTAGTTGCTAAAATGTTAATTTGTATTAAAATATTATTTTTATGTGTATTATTGCTAAAATTGTTATTTATAAATGTTTTAGTGGTTTTTTAGACTTGATCTTATTTTTACAACTTTAAGTTTGATCTCACGTTAACCCTCCCCTATATATATATATATATATATATATATATATATATATATATATATATATATATATATATATATATATATGTATACATGTAAATATATATACGTATATATATATGTATATATATATATATATATATATATATATATATATACATATATATATATTTATATGTGTATATATATATGTATATATATATATATATATATATATATATATATATATATATATATATATATATGTATATATATATATATATATATATATATATATATATATATATGTATATATATATATATATATGTATATATATCTGTATATTAATAAAGATTTAAAACATACGTTTTTAGGGGGTCATTTAAGCCCTAAATCGACACACTTTATATCCGTTACTACTTAAAATCGTTCCTTTTTACATTTTAGGTCTTTTGGAAGCAAAATGCTGGAATGAAGCATATTTGGACGAAAAGGAGCGAAAACATGAAGAAAATGGCAAAGTCAAGATCAAACGCCCTCCAGCAGACCTGACGCAATCAAAGGGCTACACCGTCCCTATATAGAATTTTTGATCAAATTACACATGGCAACTCAGAACAAATTCTGGTTCTACAACCTGACGGTGTCACGCCTAAACTCTAGAAGGCGCCACTCTCATTTTCCACACCAGACGCCCAACAACCAATCTCAAACAACGTCCTTCATGAAGACTGATGGCGTCACACTTATAAAATGACGACGTCCCAATGATGAATTGGCCCAAACGAAACCCTAATGATGCCGACCTGACGTCGTCACTAGCAAAAGGTGACGCCGTCGCACTTGTAAATCTATATATAGAATTCTATTTTTCTGTTTTAAAAGAGGTAGAACTTTGGAGAAAAAACCCTAATTCAGTTGTAGTCCGACTTGAACAGTAATCTAGGGTTCCATACCCTATTTTACATCATATGATAAGTTTGTTAATCCTTATTATCATTATGTCTACCCCATGTTCAATTGTATGTGTGTATGCTTGCTTGTTTACAATGAGTAGCTAAATTATCCTTATGTTTGCTTAGATTTATGAAACCTAGTTGTTAATTATTGTTAGGTTGTCTCGTCTTAATTGGTAGACGCTAGAGTAAGGAAAACTGGCTTCTTCTTTAATTGTTGCGAGCTTGAACTTCCTAAATAGCAAAAACGCTTAGGAGTGCACCTAGGCCATTCGTTGTGTTTATTTCATGAGTTGTAGCTTAAGGATAGTAGAGTATTCGGCGGAGATACTATTGTACTTGCTGATCCCGGATAGTCTAGAGGAGAGTTACAATTCATAGAACTAGGGAATTAGGCACCCCTATGACCAAACGGAATACAACGCACCAATTAAGATGAGGATGTGACAATTCAACCGACCAATAAGAGATAACTAGAGAGTAAGAACATCTAAGTAAGCACATTTATAATCATCATACGAGCACATATACAATTAGCATAATATATCCTTAGTTTAATTAGTTAATTAGGAAGTAGTTATTAAAAAGTAGTTAAAATTGGTAGAAGTACCACCCCCCACTCCTGTATCCTGAGATATTTACTTGCATTCAAAAAAACATCAAAAAGACTAAAAAGAATCACCCTCAACCTTACCTTCTCTTCATATATCTCTTTCTAGCATCTCTATTCCCCTAGAGAACGAATCAATCCCCTAGGCTTACCCCATACTACACTACAACAATTAGGTACACTACCTAGAGGGTTGAAAAACTTGCTCGTAGAAAAGGAAGTCTTTTCGACCCCGAACCCACGCATCAAGTTTTCGGCACCGCTGCCGGGGTGTAGAATAGCTAGTAAGATTTCTATCTCGTTTAGGTCTACTCGTTTGATTCCTATCAAGTGAGCTTTTTTTTCTCTTTTTCATTATCTTTCTTTTAGTCTATCCCCCTTCTTCGTGTTTTTGTTCGTAATCTCATCTCTTTTCATCATGGAAGGTGATAACCTACCCAACAATGATCCACCACCACATCAACCACTTCCACTCAATCAACCACCACATGACCCGCCAAGAGGCCGTACTCTTGGTGAATACTCTAGACCGAGCCATCAAGGCTATAGGAACACCATTGAGCTCCCACTTCAAGCTCAAATTACGGCCCTACGATCTGACACTATCCGGTTGGTGCAAAACAGATGTGCATTCCATGGACTTCATTCTGAAGATCCTAATCTGCATCTCAACGATTTCCTAAAAATCGTTGACTCCATTGACCTTGATGCTACCACATGAGAGACCACGTGCTTGTGTCTCTTCCAATTCTCTTTAAAGGACCAAGCTAGTAATTGGCTTGAGCGACTTCCCGCAGGATCCATCTCAAGTTGGGATGATCTCACCACTCGTTTCCTCGCCTAATTTTTCCCACCAGGGAGAACTACCAAGCTAAGGAATGACATCTTGATGTTCCAAAAATGTCAAGGCGAAACTCTCTACGAGGCGTGGACTCGATTCAAGAACTTACTCTACAAAGTTCCTCATCACGGCATTGATCTTTGGCTTCAAGTCCATATCTGTTACGATCATGTCAATCTCTCCACTAGGCAAACCATCAACCGAGCGGCCAGTGGTAAGCTTAGTGAACTTACCGCGGAAGAGTCGTGGGGTACAATAGAGGACCTTGCCCTCTATGACAACGACTGTTGGAATGACCCCCCTGAGTTTCCCGAAACCGTAAAGGCAATCTCCTTGCCTCCCATTGACTCACAACGTTCCAATCGTAGGATGCTCGAACTTAAAGATCAATTCAAATTCCTAATGAGTTCCTATGAAGCTCCAAAACCATCACGCCAAGTGAACAAAATCACTTTACCTTGTAAATTATGTAGTGGTTCCCATGACACTAATGATTGAACAAAACTCCCCAAACAATCTTTTGCGGACAACGCCTCCACGCGTACCGACGGAGCGGGATAAAAGTGGTACACTTTCAAGCCCGAGCAAAACAACCTAGGAAATTCCTACAACCCCTCGTGGAAAAATCACTCTAACCTTAGATGGAGCCAAAGCTCAAACCCGCCCCAAAACAACTGCTCTATTCCACCTAATATGTCCCAACCAAACCATACCTCCTACAACAACCCTCCAAACACCAGAAATTCCACTAATATTGAGGGAATAGTATCCAAGTTCATGTTATCTCAAGAAGCTCGAATGACTAAGCTTGAAGCCGATTTTAAGCAACGACAAAGCGAGATGAAAAACAAGCTCGACACCCTCTTAAAAGCCTTCAATGACAAGGATGTAGGAGCACTCCCAAGTGACACTAGCAAGAACCCAAAAGTGAGCTCTATTTCATCGACTCCATTGTTAATACAAATAAAATGTAAAAACGTTTATTAATATTTAGCGATCTCTTTCTGTTTTGTTGATAACAAATATAATGTTATCATAAGTAAAATTATAAGGATCCATGTTATTTTTGTAAAGCATTTACATAGTCATTTAATACAAATTGTTGTAATAAATCATTTGTTGTAATAGTTTATTAGGATGGGTAAAAACCACAACCCATGGAGCATATCCATAACCCATGGTATTGAACCATATACATTTGACTAGATGCATTGCATCTATTAGTTACATTGTATCTAAATGAAATACCCATGGACCAACCCATAACCCATGACCCATGACCAATAACCATAAAACCCATGGGCAAAGAGGAGCGTCCCACGGATCCCTGGTGTTACACTAGACAGATCCCTTAAGGGAGGGATCCGTGGAATAGTGGCAAGATTTTGCCTATAAATAGAGAGCCATTTCTTCATTTCTCTTCACCCCTCTTCTTACTAACTCTCTCATATATTCTTACACTCTTCTAACAAAAGATCTCTTGATCTAGATAGTTGTTCTTCTTTCTATTTTGATTCTCATATAGGTCCTTCTCTAAGGCGAGATCACAAGCTTTCTACAAGTCATCCAAGAAAGGGGTCATTGATTGATTTGTTCCTTCACAAGATTTATGTAGCAAAGCTTTTGTACTTAATATTTCACATAGTTGTTGTGTAATAGTCATGTTGGTTTGGTCCTCCGTGTTACGGACTCGGTATTTAGCTTTGTACCAGAAAAAGGTGTAAGTAACGTTGTGAAGGCTTCTCTACCAAGTTGAAGGAGTTTGTTGACATAGTGCTTGAACTCTTGATAAGGTTTTAAAATGTACCTTTTTGAGGGGTCGTTTAAGCCCTTATTTGATCACTTTTGTATCCGTTATTGCTTAATATCGTTCCTTTTCACTTTTTAGGTCTCTTGAAGGCAAACTACTGTAATGGCACTTATTTGGACGAAAAAGCACGGATATATGAAGAAAATGGCCAAAGTCAAGAATCGAGACACTCAAGCTGCTAAATTACAAGGGGACGGCGTCACTGCTTAATCTGCGATGCCGTCGGAGGAATTTGTGACGGCTCAGAAAAGGAATTGCTAAGTTCTGAAGGACGGCGTCGGGCTTTAAAAGAGTAGGCCGTCGCAACTCAGACGGCCTAGATTCAATCCAGACGGCGTCAGAAGCTAAAGAGGACGGCGTCACAAGCATAAGGTGACGCCGTCGCAAGATTAACTTGGCCAAGACGAAACCCTAATGACGGCGACACGACGGCGTCACAAATCATAAGGTGACGCCGTCGCACATTTAATCTTATATATAGAATCCGAATTTTTCAGTTTTAGAGAGTAGTCTTTTGGGTAAACTTTTGGAGTAAAACCTAAACCGAACCAAGGTTGTATTTTAGGGTTCTAAACCCTATCTTACACCAAGATAAGTTGTTTACTTCATTAATTTAATTATGTCTTCAATTATTTGTGTGTATGCTTGCATGTTCTCCATGTCCGGCTAACTTACTTGTGTGTTTGCTTAGGGAATATGAAACTTAATTATTGAATATTGATTGGTTATTTCTTATCTTAGTTGATTAATGATCTAGTAATGCGATAGGTCATTCGTTGTGTACTTAATGCTTGATTAATCTTTGTAAACCTTAGGTTATAGCACTTTGAGTTGTTGTAAGCTAAACTATCCAAAGAGGCCTTAGAGTTAGAGTTTATCATCCCTTGTGGGTTTTGTAGACGAGACCCTTTGGTAACTTCAAAGAGTTAGGGAGAAACGCATACCCTACAACTCTAGACACACAACGCAATTAGGAATAAGGACGTGACAATTCAACCACCAATAGGAGATAATTAAGGATTAGTAAAACCTAAGTAAACACATCTTTAAACTATCATACGAGCACACAACAATTAGACATAGACTACCACCACCTTAGTTTAGATAATTAGATAAAAGTAGAGTAATCGGTAGAAATACCAACCCCCAAATCCAAACCCCGAGATTCGTACTTTTCCTTTTCTAAAAAAAAAACATAAAAAGATAAAAAAATAATCTTCCTCAACCCCAACCTTAGCGTAGTAACTTCTCACTAGCATTCCTATTCCCCTAGAGAACGATATCAATTCCCGTGGCTTACCCTAATACTACACTACAACGATTAGGTTCACTGCCTAGGGTGTTGAAAAACTTGCTCGACGAAAAGGAAGTTCCTTTGACCCCGAACGCGCTGTGTAAGCGTATCAAGTTTTTGGCGCCGCTGTCGGGGAATAGAATAGCTAGTTAGTAGTCCACCTCGTTTAGGTTTCTTTGCTTGATTCCTATCAAGTAAACTTTTTTCTCATTTTTAGCTTTCTTTTAGTCTATCCCCCTTCTTCGTGACCTTTGTTCGTAACCCCATCACTTTTCATCATGGAAGGTGAAAACCCCCCTCAAATCATTGTCCCGCCAAGAGACCGTACTCTTGGTGAATACTCGAGACCTAGCCACCAAGGCTATAGGAACACCAATGAGCTTCCCGACCAAGCCCAAGTTACAGCCCTGCGATCCGACACCATCCGGTTGGTGCAAAATGGATGTGCATTCCATGGACTTCGTTCCGAAGATCCTAATCAGCATCTTAAGGACTTCCTTAAAATTTTCGATTCTATTGACCTTGATGCTACTACTCGGGAGACCACGCGTCTGCGTCTCTTCCAATTCTCTCTACGGGACCAAGCTAGTAATTGGCTTGAGCGACTTCCCGCCAGATCCATCTCAAGTTGGGATGATCTCACCACTCGTTTCCTTGCTCAATTTTTCCCACCGGGGAGAACCACAAAACTTAGGAATGACATCTTGATGTTCCAACAACGTCAAGGTGAATCTCTCTACGAAGCATGGACTCGATTCAAGGACTTACTCCATAAAGTCCCTCATCACGGCATTGATCTTTGGCTCCAAGTCCAAATCTTTTATGATCATGTCAACTTTTCCACTAAGCGATCCATTGACCAAGCGGCCGGTGGAAAACTTAGTGATCTCACCGCGGAAGAATCATGGGGTATAATAGAGGACCTTGCTCTCTATGACAACGAAAGTTGGAATGACCCCCGTGAGTTGCCCAAAACCGTTAAGGCAATCTCCTTGCCTCTAATTGACTCACAACCTTCCGACCGTAGGATGCTTGAACTTGAAGATCAAGTTAAATTCCTCATGAGCTCCTACAAAAATCCTAAGTCTTCACATCAAGTGAATAAAATCACTCTACCTTGTGAATTATGTAGTGGTCCCTATGACACTCGTGATTGCACAAGACTCCCCGAACAAGCTTTTGCGGACTACGCCTCCACACGTACCGACGGAGCGGGAGAGAAGTGGTACACTTTCAAGCCCGAACAAAACAACTTAGGAAACTCTTACAACCCCTCATGGAGAAATCACCCTAACCTTAAGTGGAATCAAAACTCAAGTACACCCCAAAGCTCATCTAGTCCACCTAATAGGTTCAATTCTCTAAACACCGGGAACCCCACTAATCTTGAGGCAATTGCATCTAGATTCATGTCATCTCAAGAGATTCGATTGACTAAGCTTGAAGCCGATTTTAAGCAAAAGCAAGGCGAGATGACAAACAAGCTTGATGCACTCTTAAAATCCTTCAATGAACGAGAAATTGGAGCACTTCCAAGTGATACCGTAAAGAACCCAAAAGTAAATTCGATTTCGTCGACTTCATGTTCTTGTTCACCTTGGGAGAGTACACATCCATGTCCCTCACACCCAACGGTTCACTCGGTGAATGCTATCAACAAGGGTTCTAAGCAATCCAAATTTAGGTACCAAGGCCCTGCACCATTGGTAGAACCTACTCTTGAGAAACCCGTCAACCAAGAACCCAAACCCAATCTAGAGGAGGAGTACAAGGAACTCCATCAAGAAAAACCGGTTCTTGAAGTCTTAGCTCATGCACCTTATTATAATGCTTTGAAAGAAAAATATGAGTTAGAACTTAAACTTGGAAAACATGGGTCCGCCTTTGTGCGAAATAATCTACCTAAGAAGTTAGACGATCCAGGGCTATTTACTCTTCCGTGTAGGCTTGGAACTTCCAAACCTCTCGATGCTCTAGCCGACTTAGGATCATGCATCAATCTTTTTCCGTTGTCCCTCTGTAGAAGCCTTAACCTAGGTAAAATAGAACCAACGGAAACCATTTTAGGTCTAGCAGACGGTAGTGTTTCATATCCAGTAGGAATAATAAAAGACATGGTAGTACACGTAGGAGAGTTAACTCTTCGGGCCGATTTCCATGTGCTTGACATGAATAAGGACCCGACATGCCCATTACTTGTAGGAAGAGGATTCTTAGCTACCGCTAGTGCCATCATTGATCGTAAGATGTCCAAGATAGTGGTAGGAGAAGGTAGTGCTAGGTCGATTTACGATGTCAAAAGGCATACATACTACAAAGAGGAGGAAATTCCACATGAGATTAGGATGGATAGAATACCTTCTAGATATGGACCTTGGATTGATAAAAACCTCATAGGCCCCCAACGACCTTTCTATTTAGATGATGCCTTTGCTAGCAAAGCAACTTTCCATAAAAAAGAGATGGCTAGAGACATGGAAGTAAACCCGTTCGAAGACGCTTTAGTATTTAGGAAGATGACCGAGTTCTTAGGAAGTTTGCCCGTCAACCTCGTTATGAATAGGTGGAAAATTGAGAAGCCTAAACATAAGTGGGATTGGAGTAGACCGCCTAGTAATGGAAATGGAGAATGGCACATTAGGATAACAATCTATGATCCCGATGGAGAAAAGTTTGAAAAGGCGTATCGAACCGAACGTACTACTAGGAACCTAAATGATAAGTTTGATCCTTATGACATTGTTAAGGACAAGCTTACTTATATCGGTACGTAGGGACACGACTACGAGTCTAGCTACAAGACTCTTAAATAAAGAAAAGTGCTTCGTTGGAGGCAACCCATGTTTAATTGTTTGTTTGTTTGTGTCATATATCTTTTATTGATTGTTTAATCTCATGTTTAAATTTTTAAAAATGCTTTATTTTGTTTTTAACCTCGTCTTAATTGCATATAAAGGTATTTTACATAAAGGATAAGTGTAGGGAGGATTACACACGTTTTCATAAGAAACGTGAACATGAGAATAACAATTAATTAAAAGATATATTTGCATGTTTGTTCGAGTCAAATGCTTGTATCGAGTCATAATGGATGTTTTGCAAAATTTTTTCCAGATTCTAAAGATGTAAATTTTCCAGAAAATCGCAGACCAGTTTTTGTCAGGATAACCTGACGGCGTCAGGATTGCAACCTGACGGCGTCAGGAAGGAGTAAAAACATCATATTACTTTTTCTCGTTTTATGAGCTACTTATAAATTTTTGGAATTTTCCAGGTCTTAATTTTCTTAGAAATTCTGTAACCATCCATTCCACAAGCATTATATCCTAGTTTAAATCGAGTCTTATATATTATTACCGCCGATTTTACGCGAAGTTTTCATTTGTTTTCTTCAAGTGTGCAGGTTTTGTTTATCAAGAAGAAGATACATAAAGTTAGAAGGAGTTTTTCACGCATACATTCTTCTTGGAAAGGATTTAACCACTACTTCACACACGGATCCTACCGAGCTAATCAAGGGAGTATTAGTTTCTTTCGTTTTTGACTACCTTCTTTGATCATAACTTTGATACTTTCGGGGAACATTGGGGACAATGTTCAGTTTAATTGTAGGGAGGGAAAATAAAACGGGAACTTTGAAACTATGCTTATCCTTGATTATTTGCTTTGTCCAATTGCATTTGCGTAATAAACCATGAGAAAATGTCGGTTAGGGTAATTTTGGCACCAAATTTAAAATTTTTCATGACATATAGGAGTGGGCCATTAGTCTTAACAAAAGCGTTTCACGGATAGGAAGTTGCATGACTAGCACAAAAACCCTTTACCACCTAAATTCCACCCAAAATGTGAGGATCGCCCTTAGATTAGTAGGAATTAAAGCATCCATCTTTAATGCTTAGAGTGTGAACCGGTAGTATATTAGATTCTAGGACTTGTTTTGTGATGCATCCCGAGATCGCTAGTAAGACTACACTTGTGTAGTTAGGAATAACTAAATGATAAGAGGCATTAGGATAACCCTTGTTTGATACCCGTAATATAATTACTTCTTCCACATCGGTTGAGTAATTCCCCCACATCCTTGCGTTGTACTCATCTTTAGTACACGATACCCCTAGTTAAACCCTCAGAGCCTATCCTTTTCGCGGTTCTCGTGATGTTTCGGTTTTCCGGAATATCAATGAAGAGCATTGTTTACACTCCACCCCCAAATGTACACCCAAATCGCCTTAGCCTACCTTGTATGCACTCACTTTTAGTGCACTATTGTTATCACCCAAAACCCTTAGTTCAATTATCTAGTTGTTTGCATGAGTTGCTAAGTTGAGTCATATCTTTTGTACACAGTTTTGGGACTCATGGGAAAAAGTTAAAGTTTATAAAATGTTTGAAAGGAAACGTTAATTTCCCTAATTTGCGTAATAACATACCCCAAGTATTTTGATCTTTTCAATTCGGGTCATATTAGTGTTAGAGTAATAAAAACTCAAGTGTAGGGATGTGCTATAAATCCCTATTATTTTGATGTTATCGTAGAGGATGGTAGAGTAAAAGTGTATGAAAAAAAAATAGAAAAAAAATCGAAAAAAATAATAGAAAAAAGAGAAAAAAAATATAGAGTGTTCAAAAAAAAAAAAAAAAACATACAGGCTACCATCCTACATCTATCTTTAAATTTATGTTTGTTTATTTCAGATATCTAGAGTTTAGAGTGTCGAGTCTTGGCTTAGCAACGCTATTCTTCGTATGCATGTAACATTGAGATTTTTGACTTGCCACCACTAAATAGCCTATCCCACCAAACCCTTTGTTTCCCTTCCGTAAGCCTAACGTTACAACCCTTTAAAGACCTCTTTGATAGTCTTTCCTAGGTGCTTACGCCAAAGCGATGGAGGTTTGATCTATTCTCAAGCCTATGGTAATCTATGTACTAGGACCGGTTAATGAGTGTTTATCTTCCATTTCCAATTTGTTATATTTCATATACACCTGAGAGATGTGAGAATCCAAACACCCCATGTGAGGTGCTAGTATGTAATTTCCGTGCTTGTTATGACTTTTGCGGGGCTTATATGTGTTGTGGACAGTTTTAAACCAATGCTTCATGACCCCTAACTTATAAATTAATTGGCTAAAAGCACATTTGCTTGAGGACAAGCAAATACCAAGTGTAGGGATATTTGATAAGGTTTTAAAATGTACCTTTTTGAGGGGTCGTTTAAGCCCTTATTTGATCACTTTTGTATCCGTTATTGCTTAATATCGTTCCTTTTCACTTTTTAGGTCTCTTGAAGGCAAACTACTGTAATGGCACTTATTTGGATGAAAAAGCACGGATATATGAAGAAAATGGCCAAAGTCAAGAATCGAGACACTCAAGCTGCTAAATTACAAGGGGACGGTGTCACTGCTTAATCTGCGACGCCGTCGGAGGAATTTGTGACGACTCAGAAGAGAAATTGCTAAGTTCTGAAGGACGGCGTCGGGCTTTAAAAGAGTAGGTCGTCGCAACTCAGACGACCTAGATTCAATCCAGACGGCGTCAGAAGCTAAAGAGGACGGCGTCACAAGCATAAGGTGACGCCGTCGCAAGATTAACTTGGCCAAGACGAAACCCTAATGACGGCGACACGACGGCATCACAAATCATAAGGTGACGCCGTCGCACATGTAATCTTATATATAAAATCCAAATTTTTCAGTTTTAGAGAGTAGTCTTTTGGGTAAACTTTTGGAGTACAACCTAAACCGAACCAAGGTCGTATTTTAGGGTTCTAAACCCTATCTTACACCAAGATAAGTTGTTTACTTCATTAATTTAATTATGTCTTCAATTATTTGTGTGTATGCTTGCATGTTCTCCATGTCCGGCTAATTTACTTGTGTGTTTGCTTAGGGAATATGAAACTTAATTATTGAATATTGATTGGTTGTTTCTTATCTTAGTTGATTAATGATCTAGTAATGCGATAGGTCATTCGTTGTGTACTTAATGCTTGATTAATCTTTGTGAACCTTAGGTTATAGCACTTTGAGTTGTTGTAAGCTAAACTATCCAAAGAGGCCTTAGAGTTAGAGTTTATCATCCCTTGTGGGTTTTGTAGACGAGACCCTTTGGTAACTTCAAAGAGTTAGGGAGAAACGCATACCCTACAACTCTAGACACACAACGCAATTAGGAATAAGGACGTGACAATTCAACAACCAATAGGAGATAATTAAGGAGTAGTAAAACATAAGTAAACACATCTTTAAACTATCATACGAGCACACAATAATTAGACATAGACTACCACCACCTTAGTTTAGATAATTAGATAAAAGTAGAGTAATCGGTAGAAATACCAACCCCCCAAATCCAATCCCCGAGATTCGTACTTTTCCTTTTCTAAAAAAAACATAAAAAGATAAAAAAATAATCTTCCTCAACCCCAACCTTAGCGTAGTAACTTCTAACTAGCATTCCTATTCCCCTAGAGAACGATATCAATTCCCGTGGCTTACCCTAATACTACACTACAACGATTAGGTTCACTGCCTAGGGTGTTGAAAAACTTGCTCGACGAAAAGGAAGTTCCTTTGACCCCGAATGCGCTGTGTAAGCGTATCAACTCTCGAGAAGGTGACTCGGGGAGTGGAGTAGGGCAAGGAAGGTGTCCTTGTAGCCGAACCACTATAAATCGGTTGTGTCATTTCTATCCCTTACTTTACTTTCTTGACTTGCATTACTCTTAGAACTATACTTTATCTTCATCCATAAGATTTCACATAACATCGAATCTAAAGTTTTTAGAAACTAACTCAAAATTGGCAAAACTATTCAACCCCCCTTCTAGTTTACCGCAATTGGCATCAAGAGCTAAGTTTATAAAAGTTTTAAAGTAAACCATATTTTAAAACCTTTTAATCACTATAGGTTCTGAAAATTACAAGGAAGGGCAATCCATGCAACGTCCTCCACTACTTGAAAATAATGGTTTTATATATTGGAAAAATAGATTCGAAACGTATGTGAAGTCTAAAGATATTGGTCTTTTGTACATCGTTGTTGAAGGCGATTTTCAAGCCACTACAAAAGATGAAGATGGAATTTTAGTTAACATACCTCATGATAAACTCACCGATGAAATTAAGAAAAAGTTTTCCAAAAATAGTGAAGCTAAAATGGTTTTATATAATGCTTTACACAAAAAGGAATTCGAAAGAATCTCTGTTGGATCGATGTACTCTAACCAAACTAACTTAAATAGCTTGTTAAGGTTTAATAACCTCGGATAAATCCTAAGTTATTAACAGAGAAACACTGAGCAAACTCTATTAAGTATGCGGAATTTACTTAACAAAGCTAAGAAGAATAACTTTAACTTAGAACGATTTTATTAATAACTCTAACTCTGCTTATTATGTAGATCTTTAACAACTCTAATAATATCGAACTTCTCTCTAAAACTCTAATAAAATCACGTACGTCTTATGCCAATCTAGGAGTCCTTTTATAGGCTCAAGGATACCCTAGTCGGTATACAATTTGTATCCTTGTACGTCAAGTAATCTAATATAGAATATTCTAGAATTACAAGACTTTCTATAAACAAATAAAACAGTTCTTTGATCTTGCAGTACTTTGACTTCATATCCAGTACTTTGACTTTATCATTTAGCAGTACTTTGATTAATCTTCAGCACTTTAACTATTCAGCACTTTCATATCCCAACAATCCTCCCCTAACTTGAATTCTACTTGTTTGACTTCAAGTTCCTTTGTGAATTTATCTTTATCACCTTCATCTTTAAGGAAAGATTGTGTCTTTATCTTTGGATTGTATCTTTGTAGTTTCTTGTGCATAGTCAAAGTATCTCTAGAATTATTCCTTTACAGCATCATCCAGCAAGCTCCATCTTTTCAGCAACACAGCAACATATGACAATTTGTACATTAATTCAGTTTAAGTTGCAAACTATTCTCATCACTTCCAGGTGTGTTAACTCCTGTGAGAGGTGAATCATTGAAAATTTAATGGATTTAGATCTCTTTACCAAAACCATTAACTCTGGAGTAGCCAAATGTTTTGGTGTATAAGACCATGGTACACTGATAACCGTATGATTTTTAGCAAATCATCAGCTATCAACATATTTGTTTTGTCTTTACCAAAAGCTGTACCCTTCTGGACTAGTTAGTTCTTTCATCATGGTGAACTAATTATCATACAATGGTTTTTCCACAGCCTTTACCACAAGCCATTTTCTTGTAGGCTAGCCAACTCTTCACATTACTGATATGGTGAGTTGATTACCATCCAACTTATTAGCAAGTTGTCAACTAAAAACGGATTTGATATATCTTTACCAGAGCCATTTGCTCATGGATTAGTCAATCCTTTTGTAACCATGGTGGATTGATAACCTATTGATGTTATCATCTCAAAAACCATTTATTCAACCTTTGTTTCAAAATCTTTATTACTTAACAAATGTTTTCTTCTAAAATCACTTAACTGGTTAAAAGCTGCAAGCAGTACTTTGATTAAAGTACTGTTTGATCAGCAGTACTTTTATTAAAGTACTGATTTATCAAAAATAATTTATTCAATTAAGTCACATACCAGTTATTCATTATCATCAGCAATAGTAGTCCAGTTGATAAACAAATTGATGACCATACAAGCAATTTCATTATCCTCTTCAACTTCCATTCCATGCTCTAGCATCCTCCTCATAAGATCAACTGTAAGAGGATATCTTCTATCAGCAAACATGTGAATCATTGTGCCATTTTCCAGCTCTAGAACATGAACTCCAGATTCTTCAAAAAATCTCCAGCAAACAATTCTTGAATTTTTCAAATCTTAATTACCCCTCAATATTACCCATCAATATTACCGTTGGAACAGTACTTCAATAAGAAAAACAGTACTTTCCACGTGTGCAGTACTTTCCAAGCAGTACTTTCATAAAAAAAACAGTACTTTTCCAAATTCCTCTGTATAAACTAAGTATACATAAATATCCTCCCCTCAAACAATGAACAGGACTATACTAATACTAAATAGTCCTCCCCTTAAATGTAGCTCAGTAGTTAATCATGCCAATGCTCACCACCAAGTGATTGAATCTTGAAACATCAAAGCTTTTGGTGAGTAAGTCAGCTACATTATCATCCGTGTGAACCTTGACCAAATTTATGAGCCTGTGCTCATAGCAATCTCTGATAAAGTGATGCCTAATTTGAATGTGCTTGGTCTTGGAATGATAGACTGGATTCTTCACAATACAGATAGTACTCTCATTATCAATATTGATAGGAGTATTCTTGAAGTTGAACCCATAATCCAAGAGTTGATTTTGCATCCACAGAACTTGTCCACAACAACTTGCAGCAAACTAACTTGTTGGATCGATGTACTCTAACCAAACTAACTTAAATAGCTTGTTAAGGGTTTAATAACCTCGGATAAATCCTAAGTTATTAACAGAGAAACACTGAGCAAACTCTATTAAGTATGCGGAATTTACTTAACAAAGCTAAGAAGAATAACTTTAACTTAGAACGATTTTATTAATAACTCTAACTCTGCTTATTATGCAGATCTTTAACAACTCTAATAATATCGAACTTCTCTCTAAAACTCTAATAAAATCACGTACGTTCTTATGCCAATCTAGGAGTCCATTTATAGGCTCAAGGATACCCTAGTCGGTTTACAATTTGTATCCTTGTACGTCAAGTAATCTAATATAGAATATTCTAGAATTACAAGACTTTCTATAAACAAATAAAACAGTTCTTTGATCTTGCAGTACTTTGACTTCGTATGCAGTACTTTGACTTCGTATGCAGTACTTTGACTTTATCATTTAGCAGTACTTTGATTAATCTTCAGCACTTTAACTGTTCAGCACTTTCATATCCCAACAATCTCCATGCTTAAAACCTCTAAAGAAATTTAGAATTATTTAGTTGTAACTCATCAAGGTAATCAACAAGTGAAAAACAATAAAAATAGATTTATTTGTTCAACAATATGAACAAATTTCAATATCGGATGAGGAAACTATAAATCATTCTTTTGCTAACTTTAATACTATAATTACATCTTTACAAGCACTTGATGAATCTTTCACTAGTCGTAACCATGTTAGAAAATATCTAAGGGCACTTCCATCCAAGTGGAGATCTAAGGTGACGGCAATCGAAGAGTCAAAAAATTTGACAATCCTCACCCTTGATGAACTCATAGGCAACTTAAAAGTCAATGAGCTTGTCCTTGCTAAAGATTCCGAAGCTTCAAAAGTGAAAGAGAAGCACAAATCTCTTGCCCTTAAAGCCAAGAAAGTCTCAAGCGATGAAGAAGACTCCTCTTCGGATAGTGATGACGAGGAGTATGCCATGGCGGTAAGGGACTTTAAAAAGTTCTTTAGAAGGAAGGGAAGATATGTCAAACAACCGTATGAAGATAAGAAAGGATTCCGGAAAATCAAAGAGGACGAGAAGCCAAGGGATGATCGCGCTTGCTTCAAATGTGGGGACCCAAACCACTTTATTAGTAAGTGTCCCAAACGCGATGATCAAAAGGCATTCGTGAGCGGTTCGTGGGGAATGAGCGAGGAGGAGGACGAAGAAATTTGACTCATGGAAAATGACGAGGTGTGCTTAAAGGTCGACTTAGATCCGGATGAGTGGATCAAGGATAGCGGGTACACGAGGCACATGACAGGCAATAAAGATTTATTCTCCACATATGAATCGTTCAATGGAGGAAATGTGGTATTTAGAAATAGCAAAAGCAAAATCATCGATAAAGGTACGATTTCTAACAAATCTCTAACCATTAACGATGTGTGTCACGTAGAAAACCTAAACTTTAACCTCTTAAGTATAGGACAAATATGTGATAAAAAGTGCAACGTACTTTTCAACGAAACCGATAGTAAGATATTAAAAAACGGCATCACCATAGGTAGAGGAATTAGGAAACTTGGAGTCTATGTCATTAAAATTGGTAATGAACCTAAACACAAACTTTGTCTTGCTTCTATGGATGATACTTTGACCTTATGGCATCGAAGATTGGGTCATGCCAATATGCGACTTCTTCAATCGCTATCATCCAAAGATCTAGTAAGAGATCTTCCTAAATTAAAATATGAACATCACTTTTGTGATGCTTGTAACGTAGGAAAACAAGTCCATTCTAGTCACAAAGCTAAAAACATGGTATCTACAACTAAGTGTCTAGAGTTACTACACATGGATGTATTTGGTCTGTCCGCTATCCAAAGTTATGGAGGCAACTACTACACTTTGGTTATAGTGGATGATTACTCTAGGTACACATGGACAAAATTATTAAAGAACAAAACTGAAATGTTCAACTACTTTGAAATATTAAGTAAGAAAATCCAAAGACAACTAGGAAGTCCTATAGTGTCTATTAGAATGGATCATGGTAGGGAATTCGATAATGAAGTATAATTTGGAGCCTTTTGTGACGCTAATGGTATTACTCACAACTTCTCGGCTCCTCGCACTCCACAATCGAATGGGGAAATTGAAAGAAAGAAGAGAACCCTACAAGAAATGAGTCGCACCATGCTAAATGAGCAATCCAGACCTCAAAAGTTTTGGTGCAATGCCGTTGATACCTTAACGTACATACTTAATAGAGTCTTAATTAGACCATTTCTAGGTAAAACTCCATACGAGTTACTTCGAGGCAAAAATCCTACATTAGATCACTTTAGAGTCTTTGGTAGCAAATATTTTCTACTTAACACTAAAGATTACCTTACAAAATTTGATCCTAAATCAACCGAATGTATCTTTTTAGGTTACTCTCCTAATAGCAAAGCTTACGTCATATTAAATAAAGAAACAATGAAGGTAGAAGAGTCATTAAACATAAAATTTGATGAAATTCCACCCAAACCTACTCCACCTCTTGTCGATGACGATGTTGTCGAAAGTGAAGCTATTGTAATAAAGAAAAAGATAAACGAAGAAGAAGAACCTTTAAATGATGAAATCATAAATATTAAAGAGTCCAAAGATCACCCCATAGATAAGGTCATAGGGAAGCTAAACGAAAGAACCTTAAGGTCTCAAGTTCAAAACCAAAGTAGCTTGTTTTGTTTTGTCTCAAACATAGAACCTAAGAATACACAAGAAGCCATAAAAGATGAAAGTTGGGTAATGGCTATGCAAGAAGAGTTAAATCAATTTGTTTCTAACGATGTTTGGACACTCGTCCCCCCCACCTAGTAATCAAACCATAATAGGAACCAAATGGGTATATAAAAACAAGTTAGATGCAAATGGTATAGTGTCTAGAAACAAAGCTAGACTCATTGCCCAAGGGTATAATCAACAAGAAGGAATTGACTTTGATGAGACCTATGCCCTATTGGCTAGATTAGAGTCTATAAGAATACTTCTAGCCTATGCTTGTGCTAATGATCTTAAGCTTTATCAAATGGATGTCAAAAGTGCTTTTCTAAATGGTTTCATTAATTGTGACAACTCGTAATTTCAGGTCATTTGAACAAACTTTAAAAGTTTCACTATTTCATCATTTATCGTAAACTACGTTTACGAGTATCAAATTCGCGTAACCTTAATGGTTTAGCTGCGAATTCATGAACATATCATCAAGGACATTTCATATAGACTAGATTTAGTCTACATATCATCAATAACATCATTTCATATCAATATTATGCATGGGTTTGCATTTTTCATTAAACGTTTATTTTTCTATTAAATAAACGCTATCGCGTAATCAATTATTTTGAATATTTGATCCAACAATTCCAAAAATTATCCCGACATATTTTTATACTCATATTAAGATTATAAAAATAATATTATGAGTTTACCCGATGTTTTCAATTTATTTTGTATATAATTATTATATTTATATAATTACGACGGTTTTCTTAAATACTACATGAGAATTATTATTTCACTCAAGTTTTCCAAGAAATGTATTTTTATAATTTTTATGACTTCGATATATTTTATTTTGTATCGTTAAAATCTATTTTTAGTTAACGCTACAATTAAAACTTAATTATACATACAAATTACACATTACACATTACTAATAATATATTGAATACATCAAACACCTCATCCCCCCCTAAATATCCTAAGGCCGGCCACCTTACCCCCCTAGTCACCATATGTTATCAACTTGCCTTTTTCTACTAGCTCATGTATATCCTCATTTTTACTAGATATTATTTTGATACAACACATACATCACACACATTGAAGGTGTAAACCAAAAATCTTTCTCTCCTCTCCTCCCCATTGATGGTTCGGCCAAGACCAAGAAACATGAAGAAACTATAATTTTTTTCATCATCCAAGTGATTATCAAGTCCTATTAGTTATCTATTTCAAGGTTTTGAAATAAAAACCTAAAGATTAATTAAGGTTTTCATCATTTTCTTCCACAACATCATTCAAGTAAGCAATTCATGACCATCATAATTCTTTTATATCCATTATTATGTTATTTCATCATTTTTGCAAGAATCATGCATGTTACATATGAGTTTATACCACTTTTAGTGTTTTTATTACTTATTATCAATTATAATCATCCTATAAATTATCCCTTGTAACATATCACTTTTAGTGATGTCTAGGAACCCATGACACCCTAATAAGGTGTATGGTAGGATTTGAATAGCTTCGGAGTTGTTTTGAATTGGTTAGAATAGGTTTTGCACGAGAAAAACTCATTTCGACAACTATTATTAAGGGTCTGTCCTTATTTTTGAAATCTGGAAAATCCGACAGTTTGTAAAATATTTTGGGCTAGATATTTAGAAAATAAACTTCAAAACGAAAACGTGGCCGCTTGAACGGATTAAAACGGAGCTATAACGAAGAAGTTATGAATTTTTCAAGTTGGCGACGAAAACTATAATTTTCTGGAAAATTCAGCATGTATTGTTTATTTTGTACGAGTCAAAAATGAAACTTAGGTGTTATAAATTATGTCGACTTGTCAAAAATATGTTAGTATACTTTGATACAAAGCTAAGGACCTTTAAAACGTAGAAAACGGATTTGTAACGATTAAATTATACATGTTTTCACAAAGTTGCCGTAACTTTATTATATAAGAAACTATATTATTTCTAATAGGCAAATATTACGGCAAAACTAGTTACCATGTTGGAGGTCGTTTTTAACATTGATGTAGAACTTTTTATAAAGTGATGTCTTCTAGTAAAAGTTAGTTCGCCAAGTATATTTTCCAAAATGTCCGACCGTTTGTCTAACGGAGTTGTAATGAATTAATTACGGTCACTCAAACTTTGCCGGAAACCATCCTTAAACAATATTTTGGATAAAAGTACCCTACTTTATCTATGTTTTTCTCTATGATCGGAACCTCTATGACGAAAACTTAAATGCTAAAACTTTGAGATAATGATACAAGCTTCCTAAAACCGTTGAGTTTGTTTCCTAACACTCGACGTACACCATTTTACGACTAGCTTTTCAAGGCCGTTTTAGTCACTTTCATGAAATTTTCAATGACATTATTTTATGACGAAAAGTTATAATTTCATAAAATCATTAAATGATTATCGTAGGATATCATTTCAATGTAAATACTTGTAAAGTATTTTCTAACACGACGAGATGTCACAAACGTATATTTCGACGATAAATTATATTTTCAAAAACGTACAAGTGGTATAGATTACATGTGGATTTGCATGCACAACATTGTTTCATGATTTACATTAGAACATATCATTCATAATAGGTCACGGTCAGAGGTTGCTCCTCATTTCAGTATTGCCATTATATCATCATAATCATTGCAACAGGTGAGTTTTCATAGCCCCGATTTATTCAAGTTTTTACTTATTTCAAACCTACGGGGGAGAATACATTGCACATCATTTTTATTACGATGCCAAGTATATCAAATTCATTACATTGCTTAAGTTACCTTATGCCAATTGAATGTCCCCATTATATAACATGAACCGTTAATTCCGAAAGAAGCGAGGGTGAGTGGATAGATCTATCGAGGGTGACTCCTCCATACGGGTTGGTGGATTCCAACTGGTTAAACGGATGCATTTCATTTAATAACATTATTTGAGTTGTTTGGCAAACACTCTGTTGGGGCGAACATCATGATCAGTCTAGTTTCGGTGTCATGGACTTATAGCAATTGTATCATTTTTGTGGCGACATTGTGATACATAATTTATACTTGTGGTAGTCGTATTAAACATTTTCAACAACTCTATGAACTCACTCAACCTTTGTGTTGACACTTTTAGCAATGTATTTTCAGGTTTCTAAGGCATTCACTTCATGACATGCATGTGGACATATCATAGAGTCGCGGTGACGACGCGTCTCACATGGGATTTATACACTTTAAAAACATCGTTTGACTTGTACCAAACTTACTTTCCGCACATAGTAACTTTCATTTGGGACCTATCTTTGTAACTCTGAATGTTTTTAATAAATCAAGCGATGTCTTTTCCAAACGACACTTTAGGTCGTTCAATATAATTGTGATTGTGATGCTATGACAGTCAACCCCCAGGAATTCCATTCCGCTGCAAAACAGGTAATTTAGGGGTGTGACAGATTGGCATCAGAGCTTCGGTTATAGAGAACTAGGTTGCATCATTGACCCTAGACTATAACTACATCATCATAGCATCTCATCATTTCATCATAAGTGCATAGTCACTATACATGCGATTTCATACGCACATTTTACGAGTTATTTACTTTCATTTCAAAAATCGATTGTCACATAGATGCCTTCAAATACCCATCCCAACATACTCACATCACTTTGACATGGAGAATGCCCTGTCATTCCCTATCACACTTTTAACATCAGTTGACTCAACACCGATAACATCAAATAATGAGACTGAACCCTTTTAGGAGGACGAAGTTGCACCTACACCATCACGATCATCATTGATTCACTGTAGGATCAGGACAATTTTTATCATTTTGTTGAGACAGATCATACCATTTGGTAGGACTTACAAGCTTAGTCCTAGTGGACCTATTAGTCATACATTTGATTTGCCGCTTGGGAAGCGTGCATAATTTGACACACCACTACCATCTACCACTAAGACTACAGAAACTACACTATCTTATAGAATTTGAGGACTGTGAGAGTTTCAAAGTTGTTGTTGCTAGACAGCCTACTACTCCTACACTTGAGGCATGATTAGACCACCGACAGGAACCGATAATAAGTACCTTTCTAGCTAATGTAATCTTTATCATTTATTATCTCCACGATAATCACAACCTTTGTTTATTTCATTCCTTATTCCAATTGCCCAATTTTCAATCATTTCGCGATGATACTTCACTATCTTACTAGGGGTTAGGCCAACTTTATTCTTGACCAATTAGGAGACTATTATAATTCTATGAGGTTTTCCCGTGTATCCTACAAACCATTCAACAAATTATATTTCAAGTTTCTTTGCTACTACTTCATAACATTATTTCACTTAAATTTATTTCAAGCTATTCTACACTATCTTAGAAACATTGTTTCATAAAGTTTTAAAACAAGTTGTTTCGTTACCACCCTATAAATTGGCTTTCAGTCATTTTATCAACTATTTAATACCATCATGCGAAACGATTTTGATGTTACTCTGAAAAATTATTGAGCCATTATCTTACAAAACAAAACGTTGAATACCATTTAAAACTTCGGAGGAACATAATACCATTTCAACTAAACCAAGCATCACATCATTTGTCCTCGATTATACATGGCCTGATCACCTATGTATAATTCAGGAAGAATTATGTCATGAAATTAACAAGCATCATTTCAAATCTCTTAAAACAATCTTCACTCAAAAGCAAAGCTTTGTAATCAGATAAATTGTTCATAAACATTTCTTTTTGTTAACACTCTATAGATTCCTATATCATTCATCACTCACTCAACCAATAAGTTAGAATTTGTCGAGTTACCTTTTTAGGAAAGGTTTTCTATACAATCTATGAGGAGGATTCCTCGATACAAGAAAACAATGAAAGGGTTTCGGAATTACCAACAAGGACTAGAAGTATATAGTAAAACCTTTCAAAACTCAACAAAAATCTTAAGCCATCACGGGACAATCCGAACCACTATCTTCGGATTAGAAGCCAAATTCTATTATTTCAAAATTTCTAGCTAGACCGAGTTACAAGATTTAGTACGAAGCGAATACACACTAAGCAACACTATAGGGATAAACCAAGTCTTCTAACTGGGACTGCAGAACATTCCATTTAACATGGCCTCAACAATATGTGAACTTTCGTACAATGAGTTTCCCTTAAAGGAAAATTTGGTTAATTTTAGGTTATCAATATAAACTTTCCCTAAGGCATTGTGTTCTCTAGAAATTACGGATAACCTCACTTTCATATCAAGAGATGCAACAGGTTTGAACATATCGGACAATCAATGACTCCCCATCTACAAATGAAACTAGAACAAAAATTCTTCGACATAGTATGAGCTGATATCTATTTTTTTGCTAGCATGATAACAATCTAAGTGATGAAATATCTTAGAATCACTCAATATCGGAAGAAATCTTGAAAATAAACCATTACACCACATTACTTAAATATTTAAGGTTTTGTGACTTGACAACATATAGCATGGAAACACTTCGATAATCAAACAATAAACATTTTAGTCATGGAGACTAAGCACCTTAGGCAAGTAAGATTCAAGTAATGACATTCGCTAGAACGAGAAACGCGAGGAATCACAATTGTTACCCATAATCTATTCTTTTCAATAAGGTCATTTTTCGACAGACTTAACATTTTGAAATTTGGCACGAGACACGTGGTATCAATTTCAGTTGTACCTAATGTAAGGTAGCCAATCCTTCTTAGACTTCTATCAATCATTTCAATCTTTCCATGGAATCTATTAGGACATGAGTACCATCTATTATCCTCAGCTCAATGGTTAGAGCGAGAGAACGATTCAAACAATAGAAGATATGCTCAAAGCATGTGTGATATTCTAGAAATGATTAGGTAAATCATTCTTCATCGACAAGTTGCTTTACAACAATAGTTATTACATGAACATATTGACTACACCATTTGAGGCACTCTATGGTTGAGGTGTCAATCACTTATTTATGGGCAAAAATCAGGAAAGTCCAACTCACTAGTCAATGACTCATTCATGAAACAACAAAGTGATCGTACAGATCAAAAATCAGTTACAAATAACAACATATAGCTAGATAAGCTACGTCGATATACGACGCACAATATTGGAAGTATGTTCCATAAGTCGCAAACCATTAGAATTTCCAGTTGGTAACAGATTATGTTCGAAGTCCCGTCTTGGAAGGGCGTGGTACGATTTAGAAAAACATTGGACGACCCAATGCGTCTCAAATATTCTCACCTTTTCACAAGTAACATTGTAGAACCTAACATGGACTGAATTCAAGGACTGAATTCCTTTTTGGTTGGGCGAATGTGACAACTCGTAATTTCAGGTCATTTGAACAAACTTTAAAAGTTTCACTATTTCATCATTTATCGTAAACTACGTTTACGAGTATCAAATTCGCTTAACCTTAATGGTTTAGCTGCGAATTCATGAACATATCATCAAGGACATTTCATATAGACTAGATTTAGTCTACATATCATCAATAACATCATTTCATATCAATATTATGCATGGGTTTGCATTTTTCATTAAACGTTTATTTTTCTATTAAATAAACGCTATCGCGTAATCAATTATTTTGAATATTTGATCCAACAATTCCAAAAATTATCCCGACATATTTTTATACTCATATTAAGATTATAAAAATAATATTATGAGTTTACCTGATGTTTTCAATTTATTTTGTATATAAATTATTATATTTATATAATTACGACGGTTTTCTTAAATACTACACGATAATTATTATTTCACTCAAGTTTTGCAAGAAATGTATTTTTATAATTTTTATGACTTCGATATATTTTATTTTGTATCGTTAAAATCTATTTTTAGTTAACGCTACAATTAAAACTTAATTATACATACAAATTACACATTACACATTACTAATAATACATTTAATACATCAAACACCTCATCCCCCCCCCTAAATATCCTAAGGCCGGCCACCTTACCCCCCTAGTCACCATATGTTATCAACTTGCCTTTTTCTACTAGCTCATGTATATCCTCATTTTTACTAGATATTATTTTGATACAACACATACATCACACACATTGAAGGTGTAAACCAAAAATCTTTCTCTCCTCTCCTCCCCATTGATGGTTCGGCCAAGACCAAGAAACATGAAGAAACTATATTTTTTTTCATCATCCAAGTGATTATCAAGTCCTATTAGTTATCTATTTCAAGGTTTTGAAATAAAAACCTAAAGATTAATTAAGGTTTTCATCATTTTCTTCCACAACATCATTCAAGTAAGCAATTCATGACCATCGTAATTCTTTTATATCCATTATTATGTTATTTCATCATTTTTGCAAGAATCATGCATGTTACATATGAGTTTATACCACTTTTAGTGTTTTTATTACTTATTATCAATTATAATCATCCTATAAATTATCCCTTGTAACATATCACTTTTAGTGATGTCTAGGAACCCATGACACCCTAAGAAGGTGTATGGTAGGATTTGAATAGCTTCGGAGTTGTTTTGAATTGGTTAGAATAGGTTTTGCGCGAGAAAAACTCATTTCGACAACTATTATTAAGGGTCTGTCCTTATTTTTGAAATCTGGAAAATCCGACAGTTTGTAAAATATTTTGGGCTAGATATTTAGAAAATACACTTCAAAACGAAAACGTGGCCACTTGAACGGATTAAAACGGAGCTATAACGAAGAAGTTATGAATTTTTCAAGTTGGCGACAAAAACTATAATTTTCTGGAAAATTCAGCATGTATTGTTTATTTTGTACGAGTCAAAAATGGAACTTAGGTATTATAAATTATGTCGACTTGTCAAAAATATGTTAGTATACTTTGATACAAAGCTAAGGACCTTTAAAACATAGAAAACGGATTTGTAACGATTAAATTATACACGTTTTCACAAAGTTGCCGTAACTTTATTATATAAGAAAAACTATATTATTTCTAATAGGCAAATATTACGGCAAAACTAGTTACCATGTTGGAGGTCGTTTTTAACATTGATGTAGAACTTTTTATAAAGTGATGTCTTCTAGTAAAAGTAAGTTCGCCAAGTATATTTTCCAAAATGTCCGACCGTTTGTCTAACGGAGTTGTAATGAATTAATTACGGTCACTCAAACTTTGCCGGAAACCATCCTTAAACAATATTTTGGATACAAGTACCCTACTTTACCTATGTTTTTCTCTATGATCGGGACCTCTATGACGAAAACTTAAATGCTAAAACTTTGAGATAATGATACAAGTTTCCTAAAACCGTTGAGTTTGTTTCCTAACACTCGACGTACACCATTTTACGACTACCTTTTCAAGGCCGTTTTAGTCACTTTCATGAAATTTTCAATGACATTATTTTATGACGAAAAGTTATAATTTCATAAAATCATTAAATGATTATCGTAGGATATCATTTCAACGTAAATACTTGTAAAGTATTTTCTAACATGACGAGATGTCACAAACGTATATTTCGACGATAAATTCTATTTTCAAAAACGTACAAGTGGTATAGATTACATGTGGATTTGCATGCACAACATTGTTTCATGATTTACATTAGAACATATCATTCATAATAGGTCACGGTCAGAGGTTGCTCCTCATGTGACAATCCGTACTTTCAGGTCATTTCTCGACACAGTTCATGTCTCATTATTTCAACATTTTTAGTAAACTTGGTTTACTTGTTTCAAATTCGCGTAACCTTGGAGGTTTAGAGGCGAATTCATGATCATGACATCACGTACATTTCATATGGACTATGATTAGTCTACATTTCATTGACATCATGTGCATCTCATTAGTACATTCACGACATTTCATTTTCACTTGCAACGCGTAATTTTTATATTTAATAAACTTTATCGCGTGAGTTATTATTTTGAATAATTAATCCGTTACTTTCAAAAATGATCCCGAGGTATTTTTAAACTTACATTTAGTTTATAAAAACTATAATTTTAGTTTTCCTAGTGTTTCAAATTTACTTGGTATATTAATCGTTAAAATTAAATTATTACGTCGTTTTTCTTAAAAATTGTACGATAATTATTTTATCACCCAAATTTCACAAGGAAAGTATTTTTACAATTTTTATTACCTCATTACATTCTACTTTGACCTATTAAAAACTTACTTGTACCAAAAATCTACCATTTACCTTTAATTATACATTTTCCTACACATATTACTTATACCCTTTATCAAATAATTACACAACACATTATATAAAAAGAAAAAAAAAATATATATATTTGGGGAACATGATCCACAAAAAACGCCCAAGGGAGGGTATTCATTTATTAGTGCATGGTTCATTAAATTCTTGTCTTACAACTTGTTCCTACAAATCTACCTCAAATAATTCATCCATTTCATATTTCTCATAGTTACAAGTGTAAAAATAAACTTTTCTCTCTTCTTTTTGGGTTTTCAAAACCGGCCAAGCATCAAGGTGCCAAGGGATCAAGATTTTTTATCAAGTTCAAGTGTTATTTCAACCTAGATTATATCCTTTATATGGTTTTGAAATAAAAACCAAGGATATTTAAGTTAATCCTTGTTACCTACACCTCATCACTATCACTTGTAAGCATGTTTTATCATCCTCATGTTTCCTTTTCATTTTCATATGTTTCTTTTCATTTTTGGAGCTTATATGCATGATATGTGATTTATACCATTTATTTCATGATTTTAGAGTTATTTATATACTTATGGTCATCCTATAATTATTCCCATGGTATTCTTTGGTCTTGATGGTGATTAGGAACCCATGACACCCTAAGAAGGTGTATGGTAGGATTAGATTAGCTTTGGAGTTGATTTGAAGGGATTAGAATAGGTTTTGTCCGAGAAAAACTATTTTCGATAACTATATAATTGTGTTCTGTCCTTAATTCGGATTTCTGGAAAAACCTACTGTTGGTACGACATTTTGGCTTTGATATTTAGAAAATATACTTTAAAACGAATCCGTGGCCTTTTGAACGGATAAAAACGGTCTTATAACGAAGAAGTTATGGATTTTTAAAGTTTGACGACGAAACGTATTATTTTCAGAAAATTCAGCTTTGCTGTTTTTACTTGATCGGGTCAAAAATGAGCCTTAAGCTTCACAAATTATTTCGACTTGTCAAAAATATATTAGTTTACTTCGATACGAAGCTAAAGACGTATTATACGTAGAAAACGGATTTAAAACGACAAAGATATGGCCGTTTTCATATAGTTGCCGTAAATATTATTTTCTGAAAAACTATATTATTTTTACGTTACAAGTATTTCATTAGCTGTAAAGGCTATGTTTACGGCTGTTTTTAACCATGATGTGAAACTTTTTAGAATGAAATGTCTTCTAGTAAAATCAAGTTCACCGGCCATATTTTTCAAAACAAAAAGCCGTTTGTCAAGCGGAGTCATAGTGAATTATTTACGGATGTTCAAACTTGGCCGAAACTTATTTTCTGCACACAATTAGCAAAAACCACCATCTTTAGCCTTCGATATCTCTATGATCGAGACCTTTTGGACGAAAACTCCTGAACTGAAACTTTTAGATATTGATACAAACTTTCCAAAACCGTCGAGTTCGTTCTCTAACGATCGACGTGCACCGTTTTACGGCTAGTTTTCCGAAGCCATTTTTGTTGATTTCATGATTTTTCCGCCGACATTGTTTTGCGACGAAAAGTGGTAATTTCATCAAAAATCATTATAAAACCATTATAGGATGACATTTTGACGTAAAAACATGTAAAGTCATTTTTGATTGGTCAAGACGTCTAAAGAGTATTTTTCGACGACGAGTGATATTTTCAAAACTCGTAAATGGTATAAATAACATACGAAGTGCATGCATAACATTATATTGCAACTCATGACATATCATATCATTGATAATAGGTCCCGGTTGACGCATTACATTACACCTCAGTGTACTCACTTTTGCCGTTATTCCTGTTTATCCAAGTGAGTTTTCATAGCCCCGTTTTACATGCTTTCGATTATTTTCAAACCCACGGGGGAGAATACATTGCACTACATTTTTTTGTACGATACCAAGTATGTTAAATTCAATTACATTGCTTAAGTTACCACATTTGCCAATTTGAAAGTCCCCATTACTTGAACATGAACCGTTAATCTTTGAAGCGAGGATGAGTGGATAGATCTATCGAGGGTGACGCCTCCATCCGGGTTGGTGAATCCCAACCAGGCAAACGGATGCATTTCATTTGATCACGTTACGGAGTTGTCTGGCAAACACTCTGCAGGGGCATACATTATTGAACAGTCTAGTTTCGGGGTCATGGGCTTAGAGCAATTGTAACATTATTTTTACGTGACTGGATTGTCATGCATGGTCTATACTTGTGTAGTCGTATAAAACATTTACATAAACCTATGATTTCTCACCAACATTATTGTTGACGTTTTTAGCAATGTATTTTCAGGTAACTGAGGCATTCATCATGACATGGTTTAGGGACCTACATTTTGAGTCGCGGCGTCGACTTACATTATGTACATTATGGCACTTTATTTCAAAACATCGTTTGGATTTGTAACATGGATGTATTTCCGCAAACTTTGTAAACCTTTTGGGACCGATGTTGTACTCTGATTGTTTTTATGAAATATCCAACGATGCGTTTTTAAAACGACACTTTAGGGCGTTCAATATAACTGTGATGTGGTGCTATGACAGTCGTTTCCCCCAGGAATTCCATTCCGCTGCAAAACAGGTAAATTGGGGGTGTGACAGATTGGTACCAGAGCTACAGTTATAGAGAACTAGGTTGCATCATTGACCCTAGACTATAGCTACATTATCATAGCATCTCATCATTTCATCATAGTACATGTTCATTGTTATCATGCGGATTCACTTACACTTTGTTCGAGATTATTTACATTTATTTCACATCGGTTGTCACAGACATGTCTTCAGATTCTCACCCTATCACCATATCATCGGACTCTAGCTCGGATGATGTCCCAGCTAACCCCATCATGGATGATGTTTCATCACACTCCACTGAGATCGTATCTTCCATTGGATCTACTCCAGTCTTTCCACCTATCATGACCGACACTGAGACCGAACCCTTCGAGGAGGGCGAAGTTGCACCTACACCATCACGATCACTATTGATTCACGATAGGATCAGGACAATTTTTATCACTCAGTTGGGACAGGTCATACCATTGGGTAGAACTTATAGGCTTAGTCCTAATGAACCTATTTTCTTAACTCACCACAAGGATTTCATCATTATCATTATCATTTCGAGCACCATCCGTACCATCACATCTCATATACGATACTCATACACCTGACTTGCAGCTTGAGAAGCGTGCATGATTTGACACACCATTACCACCTACCACTAAGACTATAGACACTACACCATCTCATAGGGTTGAGGACTGTGAGAGTTCTAGGGCTATTGTTGCTAGACCACCTACTACTCCTACACTTGAAACACGATTAGACCATCAACAGGAACAGATAATAAGCACCTTTCTAGCTAATGTAATCTTTATCAATTATTATCTCTACGATAATCACCACCTTGTTTATCTCATTCCTTACTCCAATTGCCCCATTTTCCATCATTTCACGACGATACATCACTACTTTACTAGGGGTTAGGCCAACTTTATTCTCGACCAATTAGTAGACTATTATTACTCGATAAGGTTCTCCTATGTATCCTACAAACCATCCAACAAATTTTATTCCAAATTATCCTGCTACTATTTTATAAAATTATTTCACTTGATTTTATTTCGAATTATTTTATCACCATCTCAGAAACGTTGTTTCATAAAGTTTTAAGCAAGTTGTTTTATTACCAACTTATCAATTGGTTTCAGTCATTTTATCAACTATTTAATATACTCAGGCGAAACGATTTTCATGTTACTCTGAAAAATCATTGAGCCATTATTTCACAAAACAAAACGTTGAATACCATCTAAAACTTCGGAGGAACATAATACTATTTCAACAAAATCAAGCATCACATCATTTGTCCTTAATTATACATGGCCTGATCACCTATGTATAATTCAGGAAGAATTATGTCATGAAAGTAACGAGCATCATTTCAAATCTCCTAAAAACAATTTTCATTTAAAAGCAAAGTTTTATAATCAGATAAATCGTGCATAAACATTTCTTTTTGTTAACACTCTATAGGTGCTTACGCCATTTATCTCTCACTCAACCGATAAGTTAGGATTTGACGAGTGACATTTTAGGAAAGACTTCCTATACCATCTGTGAGGAGGACTTCTCGATACAAGAAAACAATGGAAGGATTTTGGAATTACCAACAAGGACTAGAACTAGGTGGTAGGATGATTCAAAACCCAACAAATCTTAAGACATCACGAGACCTTCCGAACCACTATTTCGGGTTAGAATCCAAACTCTATCATTCCAAAAATATTAGTTAGACCGAGTTACGAGATTTTAGTACGAAGCGAATACACACGAAGCAACATTATAGGGATATACCAAGTTTTCTAACTGAGATTGTAGAACATTCTGTTAAGCATGGCCTCAACAATAGGTGAACTTCCCTACAATGAGTTTCCCTTAAAGGAAAATTAAGGTTATCGATATAAACTCCCCCTAAGGCATTGTGTCCTTTAGAAATTCCAAGTAACCTCACCTCTATATCAAGAGATGTCACAGGTTTGAACATGTCGGACAATCAATGACTCCTCATCTACAAGTGAAGCTAGAACAGACATTCTTTGACATAGTATAAGCGGATATCTATTTTCTTGCTAGCATGGTAACAATATTAGTGATGAACTATTTTTTTTTGGAAACCCTCAATATCGGAACAAATCTTGGAAGCCAACCACATTAGACATATCATACAACGTCGAGTTAGCTAATGGTAGCGTAGTTAGCACCAACACCATTGTTCGCGGTTGCACATTAAATTTTCTTAATCATTCCTTCAACATAGACCTCATGCCTGTAGAGCTTGGTAGTTTTGACGTCGTCATCGGCATGGACTGGTTATCTAAGCATCGCGCGAAGATCATTTGTGATGAGAAAGTGGTTCATCTTCCCTATAATGGCGAAACTTTGATTATTCGTGGGGAACGAAGTGGAACTCGAATTAGTATCATATCGAGTATCAAAACGGAGAAGTACATCAAGAAAGGTTGTCTTGCTTTCTTAGCCCATGTAACCGAGAAAAAGTCGGAGGAGAAGCGACTTGAAGATGTTCCTATTGTCCGTGAATTTTCTGAAGTTTTTCCCGAGGATTTACCGGGACTTCCACCGGCACGACAAGTAGAGTTTCAAATTGACTTAGTGCCCGGAGCTGCACCGATTGCACGAGCACCGTACCGTTTAGCGCCATCCGAAATGCAAGAGTTGTCTAATCAATTGCAAGAGCTTCTAGACAAAGGATTCATTAGGCCGAGTTCCTCGCCTTGGGGAGCACCGGTCTTGTTTGTGAAGAAGAAGGATGGATCCTTCCGAATGTGCATAGATTATCGAGAGTTGAACAAGTTAACGGTGAAGAATCGTTATACACTCCCCAGAATTGATGACTTGTTCGATCAGTTACAAGGTTCTAGTATTTATTCCAAGATTGATCTTCGTTCGGGTTATCATCAGCTTCGAGTTCGGGAAGAGGATATTCCAAAGACAGCGTTTAGAACACGTTACGGTCATTACGAGTTTCAAGTGATGCCGTTTGGATTGACTAATGCACCGGCGGTATTAATGGATCTCATGAATAGAGTATGTAAGCCGTATTTGGACAAGTTTGTGATAGTGTTCATTGACGACATCTTGATCTACTCCAAGAGCAAAGAAGAGCCCGAAGAGCATTTAAGGACGATTTTAAAGCTACTTAAGCATGAGAAGTTGTATGCCAAGTTTTCGAAGTGTGATTTTTGGAACCACAAAGTGCAATTTCTTGGTCACATCATTGATAGTCAAGGACTACAAGTTGATCCCGCAAAGATTGAAGCCGTGAAAGATTGGGCTACTCCAACGAATCCTACGGAAATTCGACAATTTCTAGGATTAGCCGGGTATTACCGAAGGTTCATCGAAGGTTTTTTGAAGATAGCGAGACCTTTGACCAAGTTGACTCAGAAAAACAAGAAGTACGAGTGGGGAAAGAAACAAGAAACTGCTTTTCAGTTGTTGAAACAAAAGCTTTGCAGTGCGCCGATTTTGGCACTACCCGAAGGCATTGAGAACTTTGTTGTATATTGCGACGCTTCGCATAAAGGACTTGGGGCTGTATTAATGCAAAATGAGAAGGTGATTGCGTATGCTTCTCGACAACTTAAGACTCATGAGAAGAACTACACAACTCATGATCTCGAGTTAGGAGCCGTAGTTTTTGCGCTCAAGATTTGGAGACACTACCTCTACGGTACAAAGTGCACAGTGTTTACCGACCACAAGAGTTTGCAATATATTCTTGATCAAAAGGAGCTTAATATGAGACAACGTCGTTGGTTGGAGTTACTCAGCGACTATGATTGTGAAATCAAGTATCACCCGGGAAAAGCCAATGTTGTGGCTGATGCTCTTAGTCGGAAAGAGAGGCCTAAACCTTTAAGAGTTCGATCATTGGGAATGACGATTATTTCTCCTCTACCATCGAAAATCCATGAAGCACAAGTCGAGGCACTTAAGGAGGAAAATCGACCAAGTGAAAAGCTTTATGGTATGCCCGAAAGCGCAAATGGTTTTGTGAAGAGAGCAGATGGAGTCTTATGTTTCAAGGATAGAATGTGGGTTCCATTGTATGGCGGAATACGAGAATTGATTATGCATGAGTCGCATAAGTCAAAGTATTCTATTCATCCAGGATCGGATAAGATGTATCAAGATCTTAAGAAGCTTTATTGGTGGCCGAACATGAAAGCAGAGATTGCCACGTACGTTAGCAAATGTCTTACCTGTGCTAAGGTAAAAGTCGAATATCAGAAGCCTTCAGGTTTACTCCAACAACCGGAAATTCCTCAATGGAAATGGGAACGCATTACAATGGACTTTGTTACGAAACTTCCTAAGACATCGGGAGGTTACGACGCTATTTGGGTAATTGTTGATCGCCTTACCAAGTCAGCTCATTTCATACCAATTAGAGAGACTTATTCCATGGAGCAACTCACTAGACTTTATGTCAAGGAAATAGTCTCGAGGCACGGAGCACCAATTTCTATCATTTCCGACAGAGATAGTCGATTCACTTCAAACTTTTGGAATTCATTGCAAGATTCGTTTGGAACCAAATTAGAGATGAGCACAGCATATCACCCACAAACCGACGGTCAAAGTGAAAGGACCATTCAAACATTAGAAGACATGCTGAGAGCATGTGTGATTGATTTTGGAAATGGTTGGGCTAACCATTTGCCATTGATTGAATTCTCGTACAACAATAGTTATCACACCAGTATCAAGATGGCACCATTCGAGGCACTCTATGGTCGAAAGTGCCGTTCACATGTTTGTTGGGCCGAGGTAGGAGACGCACAACTTACTGGTCCAGAAATGGTACGGGAAACCACGGAAAAGATAGTTCAAATTCGTGATAGACTTAGAACTGCCAGGAGTCGACAGAAAAGTTATGCGGATGTTAGACGCAAAGATTTGGAATTTCAAGTGGGTGACAAAGTTATGTTGAAAGTATCGCCTTGGAAGGGCGTGGTACGTTTTGGAAAGCGTGGGAAATTGAACCCGAGATACATTGGACCATTCAAGATTTTGAGCAGAGTTGGTCCTGTAGCTTATCGTCTTGATCTTCCGTCAGAACTTAGTCATGTGCACAACACGTTTCACGTTTCAAACTTAAAGAAGTGTCTTTCGGACGAATCGCTCAGTATTCCATTGGACGAGGTTCAACTTGACGACAAACTCAACTTTGTGGAAGAACCTGTAGAAATCATGGACCACGAGGTCAAGCAGTTGAAACAGAGTCGTATTCCTATTGTGAAAGTTCGTTGCAATTCTCGACGAGGTCCTGAGTTTACTTGGGAACGGGAAGACCAGATGCGACGCAAGTACCCTCATCTTTTCGCCGACACCGTTAGACCTAACAACGATTGAATTCAGGGACTGAATTCCTTTTTGGATGGACGAATGTGACAATCCGTACTTTCAGGTCATTTCTCGACACAGTTCATGTCTCATTATTTCAACATTTTTAGTAAACTTGGTTTACTTGTTTCAAATTCGCGTAACCTTGGAGGTTTAGAGGCGAATTCATGATCATGACATCACGTACATTTCATATGGACTATGATTAGTCTACATTTCATTGACATCATGTGCATCTCATTAGTACATTCACGACATTTCATTTTCACTTGCAACGCGTAATTTTTATATTTAATAAACTTTATCGCGTGAGTTATTATTTTGAATAATTAATCCGTTACTTTCAAAAATGATCCCGAGGTATTTTTAAACTTACATTTAGTTTATAAAAACTATAATTTTAGTTTTCCTAGTGTTTCAAATTTACTTGGTATATTAATCGTTAAAATTAAATTATTACGTCGTTTTTCTTAAAAATTGTACGATAATTATTTTATCACCCAAATTTCACAAGGAAAGTATTTTTACAATTTTTATTACCTCATTACATTCTACTTTGACCTATTAAAAACTTACTTGTACCAAAAATCTACCATTTACCTTTAATTATACATTTTCCTACACATATTACTTATACCCTTTATCAAATAATTACACAACACATTATATAAAAAGAAAAAAAAAAATATATATATATATTTGGGGAACATGATCCACAAAAAACGCCCAAGGGAGGGTATTCATTTATTAGTGCATGGTTCATTAAATTCTTGTCTTACAACTTGTTCCTACAAATCTACCTCAAATAATTCATCCATTTCATATTTCTCATAGTTACAAGTGTAAAAATAAACTTTTCTCTCTTCTTTTTGGGTTTTCAAAACCGGCCAAGCATCAAGGTGCCAAGGGATCAAGATTTTTTATCAAGTTCAAGTGTTATTTCAACCTAGATTATATCCTTTATATGGTTTTGAAATAAAAACCAAGGATATTTAAGTTAATCCTTGTTACCTACACCTCATCACTATCACTTGTAAGCATGTTTTATCATCCTCATGTTTCCTTTTCATTTTCATATGTTTCTTTTCATTTTTGGAGCTTATATGCATGATATGTGATTTATACCATTTATTTCATGATTTTAGAGTTATTTATATACTTATGGTCATCCTATAATTATTCCCATGGTATTCTTTGGTCTTGATGGTGATTAGGAACCCATGACACCCTAAGAAGGTGTATGGTAGGATTAGATTAGCTTTGGAGTTGATTTGAAGGGATTAGAATAGGTTTTGTCCGAGAAAAACTATTTTCGATAACTATATAATTGTGTTCTGTCCTTAATTCGGATTTCTGGAAAAACCTACTGTTGGTACGACATTTTGGCTTTGATATTTAGAAAATATACTTTAAAACGAATCCGTGGCCTTTTGAACGGATAAAAACGGTCTTATAACGAAGAAGTTATGGATTTTTAAAGTTTGACGACGAAACGTATTATTTTCAGAAAATTCAGCTTTGCTGTTTTTACTTGATCGGGTCAAAAATGAGCCTTAAGCTTCACAAATTATTTCGACTTGTCAAAAATATATTAGTTTACTTCGATACGAAGCTAAAGACGTATTATACGTAGAAAACGGATTTAAAACGACAAAGATATGGCCGTTTTCATATAGTTGCCGTAAATATTATTTTCTGAAAAACTATATTATTTTTACGTTACAAGTATTTCATTAGCTGTAAAGGCTATGTTTACGGCTGTTTTTAACCATGATGTGAAACTTTTTAGAATGAAATGTCTTCTAGTAAAATCAAGTTCACCGGCCATATTTTTCAAAACAAAAAGCCGTTTGTCAAGCGGAGTCATAGTGAATTATTTACGGATGTTCAAACTTGGCCGAAACTTATTTTCTGCACACAATTAGCAAAAACCACCATCTTTAGCCTTCGATATCTCTATGATCGAGACCTTTTGGACGAAAACTCCTGAACTGAAACTTTTAGATATTGATACAAACTTTCCAAAACCGTCGAGTTCGTTCTCTAACGATCGACGTGCACCGTTTTACGGCTAGTTTTCCGAAGCCATTTTTGTTGATTTCATGATTTTTCCGCCGACATTGTTTTGCGACGAAAAGTGGTAATTTCATCAAAAATCATTATAAAACCATTATAGGATGACATTTTGACGTAAAAACATGTAAAGTCATTTTTGATTGGTCAAGACGTCTAAAGATTATTTTTCGACGACGAGTGATATTTTCAAAACTCGTAAATGGTATAAATAACATACGAAGTGCATGCATAACATTATATTGCAACTCATGACATATCATATCATTGATAATAGGTCCCGGTTGACGCATTACATTACACCTCAGTGTACTCACTTTTGCCGTTATTCCTGTTTATCCAAGTGAGTTTTCATAGCCCCGTTTTACATGCTTTCGATTATTTTCAAACCCACGGGGGAGAATACATTGCACTACATTTTTTTGTACGATACCAAGTATGTTAAATTCAATTACATTGCTTAAGTTACCACATTTGCCAATTTGAAAGTCCCCATTACTTGAACATGAACCGTTAATCTTTGAAGCGAGGATGAGTGGATAGATCTATCGAGGGTGACGCCTCCATCCGGGTTGGTGAATCCCAACCAGGCAAACGGATGCATTTCATTTGATCACGTTACGGAGTTGTCTGGCAAACACTCTGCAGGGGCATACATTATTGAACAGTCTAGTTTCGGGGTCATGGGCTTAGAGCAATTGTAACATTATTTTTACGTGACTGGATTGTCATGCATGGTCTATACTTGTGTAGTCGTATAAAACATTTACATAAACCTATGATTTCTCACCAACATTATTGTTGACGTTTTTAGCAATGTATTTTCAGGTAACTGAGGCATTCATCATGACATGGTTTAGGGACCTACATTTTGAGTCGCGGCGTCGACTTACATTATGTACATTATGGCACTTTATTTCAAAACATCGTTTGGATTTGTAACATGGATGTATTTCCGCAAACTTTGTAAACCTTTTGGGACCGATGTTGTACTCTGATTGTTTTTATGAAATATCCAACGATGCGTTTTTAAAACGACACTTTAGGGCGTTCAATATAACTGTGATGTGGTGCTATGACAGTCGTTTCCCCCAGGAATTCCATTCCGCTGCAAAACAGGTAAATTGGGGGTGTGACACCTCATTTCAGTATTGCCATTATATCATCATAATCATTGCAACAGGTGAGTTTTCATAGCCCCGATTTATTCAAGTTTTTACTTATTTCAAACCTACGGGGGAGAATACATTGCACATCATTTTTATTACGATGCCAAGTATATCAAATTCATTACATTGCTTAAGTTACCTTATGCCAATTGAATGTCCCCATTATATAACATGAACCGTTAATTCCGAAAGAAGCGAGGGTGAGTGGATAGATCTATCGAGGGTGACTCCTCCATCCGGGTTGGTGGATTCCAACTGGTTAAACGGATGCATTTCATTTAATAACATTATTTGAGTTGTTTGGCAAACACTCTGTTGGGGCGAACATCATGATCAGTCTAGTTTCGGTGTCATGGACTTATAGCAATTGTATCATTTTTGTGGCGACATTGTCATACATAATTTATACTTGTGGTAGTCGTATTAAACATTTTCAACAACTCTATGAACTCACTCAACCTTTGTGTTGACACTTTTAGCAATGTATTTTCAGGTTTCTAAGGCATTCACTTCATGGCATGCATGTGGACATATCATAGAGTCGCGGTGACGACGCGTCTCACATGGGATTTATACAATTTAAAAACATCGTTTGACTTGTACCAAACTTACTTTCCGCACATAGTAACTTTCATTTGGGACCTATCTTTGTAACTCTGAATGTTTTTAATAAATCAAGCGATGTCTTTTCCAAACGACACTTTAGGTCATTCAATATAACTGTGATTGTGATGCTATGACAGTCAACCCCCAGGAATTCCATTCCGCTGCAAAACAGGTAATTTGGGGGTGTGACATTAATGAAGAAGTATATGTAGCTCAACCTCCGGGCTTCATCGATTTTGAAAAACCTAAACATGTGTATAAGCTAAAGAAAGCCGTTTATGTTCTTAAACAAGCTCCAAAAGCTTGGTATGATAGACTCAAGTCATTCTTAATCAAACACAACTACACCATGGGGTTAGTTGATAAAACACTTTTTACTAAGAAAAGAGAGTCGCATATAATCATTGTTCAAATATATGTAGATGATTTTATATTCGGATCTACTTGTCAAGACATGTGTGATGATTTCTCTAAAATCATGCATGACGAGTTCGAGATGAGTATGATGGGAGAACTTAGCTTCTTTCTTGGTCTACAAATCAAACAAGTAGAAGATGGTATCTTCTTTAATCAATCTAAATACATTAAGGAGATGTTAAAGAAATTTGGTTTAGAAGAGTCAAAACCAATTAGGACACCAATGTCATCCAACACTAAACTCACAAAAGATGAAGACGGCGAATCCGTTGATAACACAAAATATCGTGGCATGATTGGTACTCTTCTCTACCTCATGGCTAGACGGCCGGATATCATGTTTAGCGTTTGTCTATGTTCTAGGTTTCAAGAAGATCCTAAAACATCACATCTAGAAGCCGTCAAAAGGATATTTAGATACATTAAGGGTACAACTTAATTAGGATTGTGGTATCCTAAGGGTACGGGAGCAGAAACAATTGTATATGCAGATTCTGACCATGCATGTGATTATGTTGACCGAAAAAGTACAAATGGGGTATGTACTTTCACTTGTACTTTTATGGGATGTTGGTTAACATCTTGGTTCTCAAAGAAGCAAACGGCATTAGCAATATCAACAACCGAAGCCGAATATGTCTCCGCCGGCAAAGCATGCCAACAAGCACTATGGATGAAACAAGCGTTAGTTGACTACGACATTCATCTAAGTAACATAGCCATTCTATGTGACAACAAAGGTGACATCGATTTAAGCAAGAATCCGGTAGCGTCCGAAGACAACATAGCCGACGTCCTCACCAAACCGTTGAAGCAGGAACAATTCAACCTACTTCGTCTTGGTCTTGGTCTCATGGAACAATCGTCGTAATTTGCTTTTAAACTCTACAAGGTATGTAAACACTAGCCTTTTACTTTCTGAGTCTAGGATCTCTATTTCATGCACAACTTACAAGCAATACGGGAATTTTCAAAACCCAAGATAATTTTTACTTATAATTCATAGTTTTCTCTTAGTTTTCAAGATAAGTACCTTTTGCAAAGACGTAATTGCATAGATATTCACACTTAGAAACCTCTTTTAAAAAAAAATTCTAAAAGGATACCTCTTCCCGTATCACTTTCATAAAAGCCATTTCTCACGTTTAGGACAAATCGCTTTTTCATTATTAATACAAAGTAAAAACCCGTTTTCATTGCATCTCATGTCTTTTGAATGCTAAAGAGGACACATAACTAATATGTGTTTTCGGGTACATTCATTTAAAAAACAATGAATTAGGAACACTCGGGTTATCTCACATAATAGTGTGCTTTTTTACTTCTAGTTTATTTTTCTTTTCTTTTTAGGAGTCGAGATAACCGCAACTCCAAATGGTTTGCATATAGGCACACACTAGGCACAAATGTTTCCAAAAAGGAAAATTTTGAGCTGCCTGAATCACCAGTACCACGGATCCCAGCCTTAATGCTGGATGGATCCCTCAAGGGAAGGATCCGTGGGATCCGTGAGACATAAGCTAATTTTATCTTCTATTTTTCTCACTTTGGATGAAAAATTCAATAGTTTCAATCATTCCTTTTATTTTATTTTTTGGAGTATGTTATTTAATGCTTGTGTTCCCATGATCACATGCCTTAAATTCATATCTAGTCATTAGATTTTAATCCACATTTTGGGTCAAGCATTCATTACAATGCATTATTTTTCTATAAATAGGATTCCCAAAATGCTTGCATATTCATCACTCCTAATATAACAACAAAATGTAGTGGTACATTCATTTAAGAAACAATGAATTAGGAGCACCCGGGTTATCTCACATAATATTGTGCTTTTTCACTTCTAGTTTATTTTTCTTTTCTTTTTAGGAGTCGAGATAACCGCAACTCCAAATAGTTTGCATATAGGCACACACTAGGCACAAATGTTTCCAAAAAAGGAAAATTTTGAGCTACCTGAATCACCAGTACCACGGATCCTAGCCTTAATGCTGGACGGATCCCTCAAGGGAAGGATCCGTGGGATCCGTGAGACAGAAGCTAATTTTATCTTCTATTTTTCTCACTTTGGATGAAAACTTCAATAGTTTCAATCATTCCTTTTATTTTATTTTTTTGAGTATGTTATTTAATGCTTGTGTTCTCATGATCACATGCCTTAAATTCATATCTAATCATTAGATTTTAATCCATATTTTGGGTCAAGCATTCATTACAATGCATTATTTTTCTATAAATAGGATTCCCAAAATGCTTGCATATTCATCACAAACAAACATCATCATGTTATCCAAAAGAACTTCCAACATAGATGAATCACCTAGTGCAAGCAACCCCTTTCAAGAAATCCAAAACTTTGTCCTCCCACCTTCCAAAGTACCACCACCCAAATCTAGAAAAACCGCACGGATTAGCATCCGGCCTTGTTGCTTAGCAAAACCATCATCAAATGCTTCATCACCAACAACTCATTCACCACAAGATGCTTCCATTATAGCACCTCCTTCATCACCAACAAGTACACCAACTTCATCACCCATCACATCACCACCTAAAGCAAAAAGAACTAGTCTTTTTAACACCTCCCACTTCTCCAAACACAATTTTCAAAGACCTTGAAACCTCACCACCATTAGCTCACATTGTGTTACAAGAACATCTAGGTTCTTTTCCACCACCACTACCAAACATTCCGGACTTTGATCTGTATTTTCCAACTTTTCCACCACAACTTCCGCATCTCACAAATCAAAGTCACCCGGAAAACTTCCGCACTCATTACCCACATCACTTACATTGTGAGCATTGCTATTGCAATAGAGATTAGGGAAGAAATGCGAGTCATACATAACCTCATCCTTGATCGCATCAACATCATTACTCACCAAAACTTCCATCCATAAACCTTATGCAAGCATGGAAGGAATCAGTTTTATTACCTTTAGTGTTTTTCTTTTGAGTCATTTTTCAAGAACAAGTCTTGTTCTTACTTTTACATGCTTGTATGTGGCATAAGTACCACTACATTTTGTTGTTATATTACAAGGCCTTGTTTACATACCTTGGCTCCCAATCTGATTTTCGTTAATCACAAGATTACTTATGCATGTTACTACTAACCCTTCTTTGAAGGATTTTTTATTTTTTCTCACTTGATGCCCCATTCTATGGTAAGCTACCGTCAAGGGGGAGTTAGCGATACGTGGACTATTTTTCCACATTTTATTTCTTCGTTGGGTTAACTTTTTGTTTTGACAAAAAGGGGGAGAATAAGTAAAACTTAGGCTTTCAAAACATACATCTAATCTTAAGTTTTACTCATCATAACATTATGTTTTTTCATCAACAAAAAGGGGAATATTGTTAATACAAATAAACCGTAAAAACGTTTATTAATATTTAGCGATCTCTTTTTGTTTTGTTGATAAAAAATATGATGTTATCATAAGTAAAATTATAAGGATACATGTTATTTTTGTAAAGCATTTACATATAGTCATTTAATACAAATTGTTGTAATAAATCATTTGTTGTAATAGTTTATTAGGATGGGTAAAAACCACAACCCATGGAGCATATCTATAACCCATGGTATTGACCCATATCCATTTGACTAGATGCATTACATCTATTAAATACATTGTATCTAAATGAAATACCTATGGACCAACCCATAACCCATGACCCATGACCCATAACCAAAAAACCCATGGGCAAAGAGGAGCGTCCCACGGGTCCCTGGTGTTACACTAGACGGATCCCTTAAGGGAGGGATCTGTGGGATCCGTGGAACAGTGGCAAGATTTTGCCTATAAATAAAGAGCCATTTCTTCATTTCTCTTCACCCATCTTCTTACTAACTCTCTCATATATTCGTACACTCTTCTAACAAAAGATCACTTGATTAGTTGTTCTTTTTTCTATTGTGATTCTCATATAGGTCCTTCTCTAAGGCAAGATCACAAGCTTTCTACAAGTCATCCAAGCAAGGGGTCCTTGATTGATTTGTTCCTTCACAAGATTTCTGTAGCAAAGATCTTGTACTTGATATTTCACATAGTTGTTGTGTAATAGTTGTGTTGGTTTGGTCCTCCGTGTTACGGACTCGATATTTAGCTTTGTACCGGAAAAAGGTGTAAGCAACGTTGTGAAGGCTTCTCCGCCAAGTTGAAGGAGTTTGTTGTCATAGTGCTTGAACTCTCGAGTAGGTGACTCGGGGAGTGGAGTAGGGAAAGGAAGGTGTCCTTGTAGCCGAACCACTATAAATCGGTTGTGGCATTTCTATCCCTTACTTTACTTTCTTTACTTGCATTACTCTTAGATCTATACTTTATCTTCATCCATACGATTTCACATAACATCAAATCTAAAGTTTTTAGAAACTAACTCAAAATCAGCAAAAATATTCAACCCCCCTTCTAGTTTACCACATCCATGTTCTTGCTCACCAAGGGAGAATGCATATCCATTCCCCTCGCACCCACAAGTACATTTGGTCAACACCATCAATTTGTGTTTCAAACAAACCATTCCAAAAGACCAAAAACCAAAGTTGACGGTCCATCCAAATCTTGAAACACCGACCAATCAAGAACCCAAACCTACTCTAGAAGAGGAATATAAGGAGCTTTACCAAGAAAAAGCGGTTATTGAAGTCTTGTCTCATGCGCCTTACTATAATTCTTTGAAAGATAAATATAAGCGAGGACTAAAGCTAGGAGAACGTGGGTCTGCGTTTGTGCAAAACAAATTACCTAAGAAGTTAGATGATCCCGGGCTATTCATTCTTCCGTGTAGCATTGGAAATTCTAAAGCTTTCGACACATTAGCCGATCTAGGGTCAAGTATCAACCTTCTTCCGTTGTCCCTCCATAAAAGCCTTAACCTAGGTAAGATAGAACCAACAGAAACAATCATAGGTTTAGCGGACGGTAGTGTTGCGTATCCGATAGGAATAATGAAGGACATGGTAGTACACATAGGTTGATTAACTCTTTTGGCGGATTTCCATGTGCTAGACATGAATAGGGACACTACATGCCCATTGTTAGTTGGAAAAGGATTCTTAGTTATCGCTAGTGCCATAATCGATTGTAATATGTTTAAGATAGTGGTAGGAGAAGGGAGTGCTAGGTCAATTTATGATGTCAATAAGCATTCCTATTATAATGAGGATGAACAAATACCTCATGAGATCATGTTGGATAGGAGACCATCTAGATATGTACCTTGGACCAATAGAGACTTCGTAGGCCCTCAACGACCTTTCTATCTAGAAGAGACCTACATGAGTAACTCAACTTTCCAAGAACGACAATTGGCTAGGGACATTGAAGTGAACCCATTCGTGGATACTTTAGTGCTTAGGAAGATGACCGAATTCCTAGGAACCTTGCCCGTTAATCTTTGCATGAATTGGTGGAAAGTTCAATGTAAGAAGCCTAGGTATAATTGGAATTGGGGTAGGCCACCTAGTGATGGGAATGGAGAGTAGCACATTAGGATGACAATCTATGATCCCAATGGTGAGAAGTTTGAAAAAGCATACCGGACTAAGCATACTAAGAGAAAATTAAAAGATAAGTTTGAGCCCACTGATATCCTTGAGGAAAAACTTACTTACCTAAGTATGTAGGAGCACGACTTCAAGTCTAGCTATAAAACTCATAAATAAATAAAAAGCGCTTCGTGGAAGGCAACCCATGCTTAATTTTTTGCTTGTTTTGTTTTTCAATTTTTGTTTGTGTGTTCATATATCTTTTTCATTGTTGTTTATTCTCATGTTAGACTTTGTGAAAATGATTTATTTTGATTTTAACCTCGTCTTAATTGCATATAAAGGTATTTTACAAAGAGATAAGTGTAGGGAAGATCACATATGTTTTTAAGAACATAACATGAGATTAACAATAATTGAAATTGTGTATATTTGTGTGTTTGTTATAGTCAAATGTTTGTATCGAGTCATAACGGATATTTTGCAGAATTTTTTCCAGGTTTTAATGAGGTAATTTTTCCAGAATTTTTCTAGAAAAACGCATTAGACCACTTTGTCAGGACAACCTGACGGCGTCAGGATTAACACCGACGACGTCAGGCAATGTAGAAACAGAATGTCAGTTTCGTTTTCTGTATAACTTGTAATTCTTGGAAATTCCTAATTCTTAATTTTCCAGAATGTTTGGATTTAGTAAATCTGGTAGTTAAAGAGTCGGTCACCTCAAGTATATGTATTCGTTAGAAATCTCGTGGTCGTTGTCATTTTAGTGTTAGTAAATAGTTTGTTAAGTAACACCGTGGAGGACGGACGAGTCTTTACCCACTGTATGCCTGATCCACAGCCCGTAGGAGGCGTGAATTGTAAGAAACTATAAATACCCTCTACCTCCCAAAGTAGAGAGTTGGAGCTTTCAATATCATTTTTCTTTTTCTCACTAAAGTTCCCAACTCTCTTCCACTTTCTCTCTCTAAACTACAAACCATTCGACCCTATATAGTGTTATGTGATGTGTTTATGAAATCCAATATGTTACAAATGGTATCAGAGCCAGGTTTGATCACTCATCTTTCATGTTCTTGGAGTTCTAGTGGTTTTCATAAGGTTTTTGGGTTTGAATGAGTTTATAGTAGTTTGCATCATTTGGATCATTTCTTGTGTTAAAGTTTGAATTTTGATTGTACTTTTGTGTTTAGAATCATTATAAGTATTTAGGTTTTGGTTTAGAAGGTTTGAATCATCGTGGTTGAGTTGTTTTTGGATTGAAAAGTAGTGTTTTTGAAAGTTTGTTGGATGCGAATTGTGTCTCTGGTTGTTTTTCTTTGATGCGAGTTTTCTACTCTGAGCTTGCTTATTGAAGCGAGCTGTCTTATATGCGAGTTGTCTATTGAGACAAAACGACAAGAAAGGACAAAGTAGTGGGTGTACCTATGTACTATGCGAGTTGTCAGCTTATGCGAGTTGTGCTTTTTGCGAGTTGTTTGTTAAGCGAGTTGTCGTTTAAGCGAGTTGTTAAATAGGGTGCGAGTTGTCTTGTACTACGAGTTGTGTTGTACTGCGAGTTGTCTCCTACTGTGACTTGTCTTGGTTGCGACTTGTCTAGGGTGCGAGTTGTCTTGGGTGCGAGTTGTCTTGGGTGCAACTTGTCAAGTGTGCAACTTGTCTTTTGAGACTTGTCATTTCTTCGTGTTACGTTTTACGGTTTTTCTTTTGATATAGTAAAATCCCGTGAAAGAATCTATTTCCCAGTTTAATCAAAAATAGTAAAATTCCGTAGAATCTGTAATCATGTCTACAATCACTTCTTCTATTGCTGACGACGTTCAAGCTGCAGGATCTGATACTCGTCCTCCCATGCTGGATAGAACCGATTATGACTCTTGGGCTCAAAGAATCAGACTGTAGTGCTTAGGAAAAGAAAATGTGGTTAGCATACTTAAGTCAATTGATGAAGGACCTTATCAAGTTGAGACTACCAGAGACATTCTTGAAACTGCTGATGATGGTTCAGTGATATTAGGATTGGATAGACCAAAGATGTATGATGAACTTACTGATAAGGAGAAGAAGAGATACGATGCAGACATCAGGGCTTCAAACATCATACTTCAGGGTTTACCTAAGGACATTTACAAGTTGATCAATCACAACACTGAAGCTAAGGCAGTATCGGACAATGTTAAGATAATTCTCTCTGGTTCTGAATTGACTAAAGAAGACAGGGAATCTCAGCTCTATGATGACTTTGAGAACTTTAAGATGAATCCAGGGGAAAGTGTTACTGAATATCATGTAAGATTCCACAAGCTTGTGAATGATATGAGGAATATCAAAATGACAATGCCAAATATTCAGCTCAATTCAAAGTTTGTGAACAACATGAATCCCGAATGGCACAAATTTGTCACTGTAGTCAAGCTAAACAAAGGTTTGAGGAAAACCAATTATGAGCAATTGTATGCTTATTTTCTCCAAAATGAGAAGCATGTTGTGTTTGAATGGATGATCCTTGAAAAGTTTAACAACAATGCTGGAAATGCTAGCTTTTCAAATGATTCAACTACATTCTACACTAATGTGGGAATAACTACCAAGGCATCTCAAGTCATACCTACTGGAAATGGTAATCACAAACTCATTCTGGATCCAGGGTATAAGCCTCCATAATCAGACACATTCATGGAACAGCTTGTCAATCAACTGGCTTTAATGGTCAAGCAGAACTTGAACTTCACCCCACACACCAACAATCATCTCAGAACTGCATCCAATCTTCACAATCATGCTACGGTTAAAGACGGAAAGGTAGTGGTGCAAAATGTGCAAGGAAGACAGAATGCATACTTTCCACATAATGAGCAAGGGAATGTTGGTGTTGGATATGGGAATGTTGGTGCTGGATATGGGAATGCTGGCGGTGGTGATGGATATGTGGGTAATCAAAATCATGGAAAGAACATAGCTCAGGGTCAAGTAAAGCCAATCAAGTGTTACAATTGTGGTGGAGAAGGTCACATCGCAAGGAATTGCACTCTTCCAAAACGTCCATAAAATGCAGAGTACTTCAGGGACAAGATGCTGCTGGTGCAAGCTCAAGATAGTGGAGCTGTGTTGAATGAGGAAGAATTGCTATTCCTTGCTGAGGGAAATGCCAAAACTTATGATGCTGATGTAGATGAACAGCCAATGCAGGGTATGGGTCAGAACAATCCCAATGCATTTCAAGTTTGTAATTCATTTGATTCAGATGTTGATGATGAACCAACTCCCAGACCATCTTCATGGCTAGTATCTCACCAATGGTCACTCCAAGGGCTTCTACACCAAAACAGGTCAATCCTTCCAGGGAATCTATCATCTCAGAGGTATTAAAACTATACGATGAGGTTGATGTGCAAAAGATGCATGACAAAGTACAATCAACTGAAATTATTGAATCAGATATTGAAAATATGGGTAATAGCAATGTTATCCCATATGATCAATATGTGAAGCAAGATGGAAGTGAATATGTACCAAGTAATGCATCTTCTGCAGTCAATGATGACTATGTTTTTGATGAAGACACTGCATGTGCCCCTGATGATTCCATAACCTCTGAACTTAATGCCTATAAGGAACAAGTTGCCATTTATGAATAACGTGCTAAGTTTGAATTGACCACCCGTGAGCAGGAGATGGATAATCAAATACGTACAGTCATTAGAAAAAGTAACTTTAGGGAAGAAATGTTAAAACAAGAGTTAAACTCCTTACAAGAAAAGCTTACTAAAATTGCTAAGCAAAAGCAAGAACTTCATGAAAATGTAAAAGTGCTTAAACAGGAATTTAATGCTAAGGAATCAAAACTTTTCAATTACTTTTCCAACCTAAAAACTTTGAAAAACAAACTTGAAAACAAACTGTACATACAAGGGAACACCATTCAGACTGCTCACATGATCACTAAGCATATAGTCTTAAGCGATAAACATAGTATCCCCCTTGTAGAGGTACCCAATCCCGAGTATGGAAAAGTTGTCAGAGCTGTACAAAAGGTAGTCTATGATGGTAATGAGATTCTTAAGCCTAGGCAAACACCATCATATATAGGAAGCACTGATGAGGATAGAAAATTTGAAGAAGCCTCTAGGGTAAAAATGGCAAAGAAGTTAAATGATCCTAAGTGTACAAAGATAATATAACGTTTAAACCCCATGATTACACTAAGGAAAACTGAATTTCCTTGAACATGTTTAAACCTCAAACTCAACTAACCCCTGAACAAGTTTTCTGGAAGAAAGTTATAGATAAGTAAAAGGCAGATAATCTTGTTACAAAGAATCCCCCTTGTTGGAAATTGCCTCCAGCCACTGTGTATCCTCCAAATACACCAATGCATTTAGTGCCTAGAAATCTTCCCACTAATAGAAAGACCTTAATCAGCCTTTATGTAGTTTACAAACTATTTGTTGATTTTGAGAAAACGTGTAAGAAGAGAATCACACCCACTGGAATAACTGAAGGGGAAATGGGTTTTGAACAAACTAAAGAATGCTATTTAACTGAGGTCATGCCTTTCTTTAAACAACTTAAAGAACAATTTGAGAGTCTTCAAAATGGAATGGACACATAGATTAAAGAAATGAAAAAGATGTTTAATGATATGGAATTTGAGTTTAGTATGTATGAACGTGAGCTTAAGAGTAATGAAATTGAGATAAAGAATTTGCACATCATTAATGATAATTTGATCTCTCAATGTGTTGCTCAAGATGTGTTCTACACTGTTACAAATTATTCTATTACTGCGTCTCAATTTCATGAATTAACTGTTGCATTAAAAGTCTCCCATGATCTTGTCATTGAGCTTGAAACCACAAACTCAAAATTGCTTGATAAAGTTGAACAAGATGATCATGATAACTTGGTCAAACATTTTTCTAAATGTGAAGTTGAACATCTTGATTTGCAATTAAAATATCAACATCTCAAAGAAAATGTTAAAACCTCAAATGTCAAGACATCCTCGGATGCTCCTGAGTTTGATGCAGTTTTTGAAATAAGCAAACGTGATGAACAGATTCGAGCTCATTGTAACACGATCAAATGATTGAAAACCCAAATTTCACAATTGAAGGGTGATAAGAATAATGTGTATGGCTCCCAAATGCCTCCTCTTTTAGATTCTCAGAATTCTCAAAACTTTCATCTTCAAAACATCATTAATGTTTTACAACAAGAAATGAGAGTTTTCTTGAAGAAAATGAAAAAGTTAAACAACATTTCAAAGAGTTATATGATTCAATGAAAGTCACTCGTGACAAGAACAATGAAAAAATAACTTCTTTACATAAGGAAATTGAGAATCTGGAAAGTCAGGTAAAAGGAAAATGCCACTTGTCTGTGTTGAGAATTTTGTATCAAAGGCATCTGCGGATTCTAAGTATACTGTGACTGTAAAGTGTATTCCCCCTCATCTTAGAAATAATGAATGTGTGTGTCAAGAATATTTATTGTATCTTAAGGATAGTCTAGAATGCCTCCGTGAGATTGTCGAAGAGGATAGCATAAATAAACCACTTGATAGAGAAGTTAGGTATGCATGCTTATATGCCAAACGATCTCAGGAGCTTTTAGAATGTTTAAGAGCAACATGACCTAAATCCTTTTGTACTAAAGATAAAGTCATTATGCCTTGTTCTATGCCTAAAGTTAAACATGTGAACTTTGATGTACCTGCTAGTACCTCAGATCCCAGCACTTCTAGATCAGGAACGCAAAAAGTAGCAAAACCAACTAATGTTCCCATCATTCCCTCTACATGAGTAATCAGTGACACTAAGGCAAGCGGGTCAAAGCCTCCAGGCAATACAAAGAAAGATAGGAGCTCGCAAGCTAAGAGTGATCAATGGAAGAAAGTAGAAGACCACCCTAGGAACAATAAGTTTGTGTTGAATAAGACGAATCGTGTTGATTCTAGTATTAGCTATAAGTGTACTGTAATTAATTCGAATTATGCTACTACATGCAAAACATGTAATCAATGCTTGATTTATGGTATTAATCATGAATGTGTTGTGAATGATTTGAGTAATGCTGTCAAATCTCTGGTAAAAAATGTTAACACTAGAAAACAGGATAAGAATGTCAGAAAACCAAGGTGGAAGAGGGCTAGAAAACATTGGAAACCAACAGGAAGAAAATTTAGTAATGTAGGTTATCAATGGATACCTACTGGCCGTAAATTCAATCTTAATGAGTTGTGCCCTAAATTATCTAGATCAATGCCCATTAGGAAATGGATGCCTACTGGTAGGACTATACCTTTAAGAAGTGAACATACTTTGAATAGATCTACTGTTACTACTAGCTCAGCATCTACCTCTAATGATATCATTGTTTCTGCTTCTGATGTGGGTGTTCCATTCTCATTTACTAACCAAATGGAACCCATTCTCGCATGGGGATCCCATTTTTCCAGTTATCCATTCTTGTCTGTGTTCAACAGCAGGTTGTTCAAATCGTTATGTGGTACCTGGACTCAGGCTGTTCCAAGCATATGACTGGAGATCGCTCATGGCTCATGAACTTCGTGAGTAAATTCATCGGGACTGTTAGATTCGGGGAACGACCATTTTGGGGCAATCATGGGTTACGGAGATTATGTTTTTGGAGATAGTGTAATTTTCAGGGTATATTATGTTGAAGGTCTTGGTCATAATTTGTTTTCTGTCAGTCAATTATGTGATTCTGATCTAGAAGTGGCCTTTAGAAAACATACTTGTTTTGTTAGAGAACTTGATGTGTGGAACTTTTAAGGGGAAAACGTGGAACAAACTTGTACACCATCTCTATTGAAGATATAATGAAGTCTTCTCCAATCTGCTTGTTATCAAAGGCCACTAAAACAAAGTCATGGTTATGGCATCGTCGTCTCAATCACTTGAACTTCGGAACCATAAATGATTTGTCTAGAAAGGACCTCGTAAGAGGCTTACCCAGATTGAAATATGAAAAAGATCATTGATGAGTGTCTAAATACTCATCATTTTTGTACAATATAAACTGCAAAATCATCTGAAAACTCTCAGAAACACATCAAAATGATCAAAATATCACAAATCAGTGTTTTATGTGTTTTAAATGCAAAAATATCAAAATCAGATGAAAAACGTATCAAATTTGCAAAAATTGCAGTTTTAGTCCCCCAAGTTTCAAAAGTTGTCATAAACAGTCCCTGAGTCAAAATTTCAAAAGAAAAGTCACCAAAGGTCCTTTTAAAATCAAAAGTTGTCAAATTTAGTCCTTTGGTGAAAAATATGAAAAGTTTGAGAAAATTACAAAAAGTGGTCCTTCAAGTTTGAATTTTGGCAGAAATGGCCCCTGAAAAGTTGAAAATGGCAAGTTTGGTCCTTGTACTTATTGAGATTGTCACTTTTGGTCCCTTGAAACATCTTGGCAGAATTGGCAGAATAGGTCCCTCTATTTTCAGAAAGTACAACATAGGTCCTTGTTTATTTAATACCTTAAACCTATTTTGGACCCTATCAACCCAAGTGACCCCTGCCTTAATCCTTTGGACCCCCTGTCATTTTGAATTATGAACCCCCCTATTATAATACTGCTTTGGTCAAAATCTCTGGTCAAACCACTCAAGCCCGCCAAAGTCCTCCACTTACCTGCTTTCCCTGAAACTTAGCTACACCCCATCCCCCCTCCTCAATCCCACTCAAACCTGTCCCCTCCACCTTAGCATACCTCCAAACTTCATTTAAAGCTTCCCTAACCCCTCACTCAACCCTCAAATTGCAGACAAGAAAATTGGCGCCAAAAACCATTTTGAATGGTTGAGATCATTTCAAGGCCATCCAATGGCTAGAATTGATGGGAAAGAATCAGAAGTGAGAGAAAGTAAGATTGGATTATAAAAAGACAGAGAAAGGAGCAAATAGGGGAGTCTAGTAGTTTTTCATTTTTAACTTAGTGTCGTTTTTATGTTAAAAGCTTTAGATAAGAGTAAAACTTGTTGTATTTTGTTTCTTTGTATCAAATTAAGTGTTTTGTACTCATTATAAACTAATTCCAGTGATAAATTCAAAGTTATGATCAGAGTTCATGTTTAAAGCCACTGTTGAAATTTCCTATTTCCAAATCATACTCAAAAGCTTCTTAATACTTGTTTCTCAGTTTCATTGAGCTTAAATAAGCTTAGCATAGCTTTTTACAAGCTCAAATTCAAGATTACATTCACTTTGATTCCTGGTCAACAAAAGTCAAACAGGTGCAAAAAGGGTGCAGATTTGGTGAATGGGTGATTCAGATGTTGAAATGGGTTGATTTAAGTACATTTGGGTTGATAAATAGGCTAGAGGTTCATTTGGTGTTTTTGCAAGCCACAGTGGCTTAGGACCACTTGTAAGTGAAATTTTTAAGCTTATCTGCATTACCTTCCATTGTAGTTAGATTTGGTTCAATTCTGTTCTATAAGTTGTAATTAGGTTATATAAATGTAGATTGATCATTGATGCTAGGTTGCTCAGTGTTTAGTCTCATTTAATTGTCAAATCAGTTTACAAAAGGGTGTTTGGATTTGAGTTCTAAACTGCACTAGAAGCTAGTTCAGGGGTTCATACCTGTTGGTGCATGTTTGTTATCTCTAAACAAACTCATATTGGTCTTAGTTTAGGTCTGCAATAGCACAAAGTCAACATTTCATTAAAATCAGTCTCACCTGTTAACTGTTAGGATCAAGGAATTGTAATCACTTATTTTGTGATTAAAAGTCATAAACAAAGGTTGTAATAACTTCATTACATCATAACAAATCATAATCAACCATAAAATTGGATCCAAAGTTGGCAAAAGTCAAACTTGCACATTTGTTTTAAAAAGTCAAAAACAGAAAATCTGTTTTGAGCCCAATTACAAGGATTTTTCTAGGATTCATATTTGGGTCTTATCAAGTGAATCTTGGCATTTCAAAAAGTTCAGCTGGTGCTCTTACTTTTCATCATTTTATTTGATTTTTACAAATTTTATAAAAGCTCCAAATAAGCTCATCTTTCAGGCCCATAATGCCCTGCTCCAAACTCAGTGAATGATGAGTTTTTCTCAGGTTTTGCAGCTAAGGCACAGGGCTTATTAGAGCTTTTCTTGGTTTTCTTTTTTTGTACACTTAATCTCAACCAGGTCTTCTCTAGGTTACAACTTATAGTTTCCAGTTTGAGCTTATTGTTAAGCTTGTGCATCAGCTTAAAGTTGCTACCCAGGATCTGTTTTGGCTCAAAAGTTCAAACATCAAATCTGGTTTAATCTGCAAATCAGTAGTATTAGCTTGTTAAAACTTGTTCTATTTTGGTTGTTTTAGCTTATTATAACTTCCATATCAGTTTGGTGCTTGTTGTGCTCCATTTGCTTAATTTAGTGCTTATTTCAATAAGCACTTTCATATCAGTTTCTATATCTTGCAAACAAGCCCATGTTTTTCCATTTTTCCTAGCTTCCTAGTATTATTTTAGAGTTATCTTGAATTTTTCATATTTTTCCAAGCTTATTTACTATTTTTCTTAATTTAAATTAGTTTTTAAGCACTTTTAAATAGCATTTAATACAAAAAATTAAGAAAAAGTTCCAAAAAATAATTTTTCAATTTTAACAGTTTAAGATAAATGTAAAAAGCTTAAAAAGTATTTTTCCCTATTTTTCTCCTTTTATTTGGTATTTTTAATAATTTAAATTAGTTTTAAATAGTTTTAAATTAATAATAAATACATAAAAAGTCAAAAAAAATATATTTTCAGTTTTAAAATTAGTTTTATCATATTTTAGATTTTTTTTAAGTCTTAAATTTATTTTTCTAGTCTTATTTCATATTTTCTTTTATTTTAGAGTATTATTAAATAGTTTAAATTAGTTTTTAATTAATAATAATTAGATAATTAGTCATAAAAATAATTTTCCTTTTCTATAAATTTTCTTTTATCATTAGGTTTGTAAAAATGTATTTTTCATATTTTTAGGATCTATATTGTATAAGTTTCACTTTTTATTTTGTACGTTTGCGTAATTTTAATTTAAACGTACGTTTTAGGTTTTAAACGTTCATCACTTTAAAAATAGTGATAGCGTTTATTTAATATCTTTTATCTTTTTAATTTTCTTAATTTGCATTTAAGTCGCTTTTATTTATAAACTTTTTCTGTAGTATAATTATCCTATCCAAATCCTTTCTGATCGCTATCATTAGTGATCATTCCACCGTCTGAATCAGTGTTCTGCACACCATTGAGTCTCCGTGGGACTTAACGACCCGGGAATCCACTATATTCCCTGATCTTCATTGCATTTGTGTTGAAGCTGTTTTAAGTCTGTTTAGACTTGACGGTTTTGCGCAGATCAAAAATTTTGGCGCCGCTGCCGGGGAGGCTTTAGCGTGTGTTTAGCCATTTTCAGATCCCATTCTTGCACATACCCCATCTTTTGTAAAAAGTTTTTGTAAAGTTATCAGAAAATCCAAAAAGTTCATTAACACTTTTCCTGAAGTGTTATCAACACCAAAAATATTTTCATTCTTTGTTTTTGCAATATGTTTTTCAAAAATCCAAAAATATCCATCCTTACCCTCTAATCTGTTTAATTCTTCATTCCTTATCTTCTTTAACCGTTTAATTCTCCATTCCTTATCCTCTTATCCGTTTAATTCTCTATGTCATGGTATTTGACATGTTCCTGGTGTGGAGGTCCATTTAACGGCGGAAATTGTCGGCGATGTACCAATGTGAGTTTCGGAGACAAATTTGTCGGTAATCCCGATCCCATTTCAAATGAAACACCCGATTTTTCCTACCTACCTCCACAACCCCAATACGAATCCTACTCATGCGAGTTTTGTGGGAATGATTCTCATTACGGTTTTGATTGTCCACCACGGATCCCGCTTGTCTATGAGCCGGAACCATGTTACAATCAGAACTTTGGTGAAGGTTACTCTCCCAATTATCTCTGTTGTGAGAATTGCGGGGGTCCTCATGTGACTTTTGAATGTCAACCGATGAATCAAAATTTTCAAAATTCCAATTCTCCCGGTTTTGACAATTTCCAACCCCCACAATATTCCATCAGTCATCAGACTTCCGAGCCTTCACAGCATCTCAATGATTACGAGGAGTGTTATCTTCCTCAAAGTTCTGAAGAAATACGCATTCGAAAGAAACTGCAAATGAAAAGAATGTTGTGTAAGCTTCAGCAGATGAACATAAGAATCCGATATGATGACGATGATGATGAGGATAGTATTCAAATGAAGGAATACTATGAGGACGACGAGGAGAGTGTTACTCAATTGAACGATCTTATTTCTCAACTCCCTCGGTCTATTGCTATCACACCTATCTTACCTTTTATTGCTTCCAAAGACTCTCTCATAATGGGGGACGAGCCTTCTAGCACTATTCCAGAAATGGAATCGTCAAGTGTTGAGAGCCTTGTTCCAACCCCAAGTGAGTCCGAGGTTATCTCCGGTAATATGTGTGATGAGCCTCTTAATTATGATTCTTCTCCTCCTCTTGACATTCCATATGATCATGTCGAGATGTTCTCCGATTCTGATAACGATTGTACTTCGTTTGACGATTCTTTATCCTATGGAGACATCGATTATGTCGAGGAGCTACCTTCTGAGCTAGTTAGCTTAGAAGAAGTGAGAAATTCTGATGATCTGGAAATTGAGGACGAGATACTTCGTGAACAATTGTTCAATATAAATCTCCTCGTTTCTAAGATCGAATCATTCTGTGCTAAGTCAGCTTCATCTCCTATCCCCGTTGTGGATAGTGACTCTACATTGGACAAGCCCGAGCTTGAGGCTTTTTCCAATGATTCTCTTCATGAAGAGTTCTCCGGTGAACTCTCTCATGACATATCTCCTCCGGAATATGATCATTTCCATTTTGATCTTGAGGATGATATTGGCTCGGAGGAAGGTGTTCTCTATCATAAGAGTTTGCTTATTGATGATACTACCTTCACCCTTCCTCCAGATATGTCTACATTTGAGGATGAAGAATGGATCCTAATTGTTATAAACATCTTCCTTCCATTCCTCACTTATGATGTGACTTCCTCTCTTCTTCACTCCTTCGGGAGTGAGGACACTATCTTTGATCCCGGCATTTTCAATTATCATTTTTGAGCCGGTTCTATGTATATCTCATCGGTGTGGAACTTTCACATGCTTCATATGTTTGTCCAAACATCTTGAATGAAAGTCCGATGGAGATTGTTTCTTCCACTTTGCTTCCCCATGAACCAATGAATGCGGGGTCGAGTCAAGCTAGCGACTCGGTAATCAAAAACAGTAGCTAAACATGGGTTTTCACCCGTGTGTTCCACCTAAGTGTGGGGGAGTGCCCCACATGTTATATATATATATATATATATATATATATATATATATATATATATATATATATATATATATATATATATATATATATTATCTCTAAAAAAAAAAAAAAAAAAAAAAAAAAAATCTTCTTTCTAAATAATGGCCGTAATATTTCCCTTTTCCGTTCCTTGTTTCGGCATAACCGCCGGTACTTTGAATATTGAGGGCAATATTCATTTCTAAGTGTGGGGGGGAATTCTCACGAATTTCATGTATTATCCACCCAATTCCCCCGTTTTTGGCCAAAAATTTTTTTTGGAGTAAGTGTTCTACACTTTCTCACTTGGTTATCAGTCCGCCATGTCTGTAAGACAAAAGGATTGGCTAATCCAGGAGCAAACGGCTCTTGGTAAAGATATATCAAATCCGTTTATATGGCTTGCAATTTGCCCAAAATTGTATGGTTCTCAACTCACCATATCCTAAAAAGTGAAGAGTTGGCTAGCCCGCAAGGTTATGGCTTGTGGTAAAGGCAGTGGAAAAACCATAATTGGTAATCGACTCACCAAAGATAATATTGATAATTTATCTAAGAGTTGGCTAGTCCAGAAGGGTACGGCTTCTGGTAAAGAAAAAATCAAATCCGTTGAAAGCTGGTGGTTTGCTCAAAATCACATGGTTATCGGTGTACCATGGTTCTTACTTGAACTGAAACATTTGGCTACTCCAGAAGTAATGGCTTTTGGTAAAGAGTTTCAAATCCATTATGTTTTCTCAAATCATTGCTAGGGACTAGCAATATCTCAGTGTGGGGGATTGATGAGTGTCTAAATACTCATCATTTTTGTACAATATAAACTGCAAAATCATCTGAAAACACTCAGAAACACATCAAAATGATCAAAATATCACAAATCAGTGTTTTATGTGTTTTAAATGCAAAAATATCAAAATCAGATGAAAAACGTATCAAATTTGCAAAAATTGCAGTTTTAGTCCCCCAAGTTTCAAAAGTTGTCATAAATAGTCCCTGAGTCAAAATTTCAAAAGAAAAGCCACCAAAGGTCCTTTTAAAATCAAAAGTTTTCAAATTTAGTCCTTTGGTGAAAAATATGAAAAGTTTGAGAAAATTACAAAAAGTGGTCCTTCAAGTTTGAATTTTGGCAGAAATGGCCCCTGAAAAGTTGAAAATGGCAAGTTTAGTCCTTGTACTTATTGAGATTGTCACTTTTGGTCCCTTGAAACATCTTGGCAGAATTGGCAGAATAGGTCCCTCTATTTTCAGAAAGTACAACATAGGTCCTTGTTTATTTAATACCTTAAACCTATTTTGGACCCTATCAACCCAAGTGACCCCTGCCTTAATCCTTTGGACCCCCTGTCATTTTGAATTATGAACCCCCCTATTATAATACTGCTTTGGTCAAAATCTCTGGTCAAACCACTCAAGCCCGCCAAAGTCCTCCACTTACCTGCTTTCCCTGAAACTTAGCTACACCCCATCCCCCCTCCTCAATCCCACTCAAACCTGTCCCCTCCACCTTAGCATACCTCCAAACTTCATTTAAAGCTTCCCTAACCCCTCACTCAACCCTCAAATTGCAGACAAGAAAATTGGCGCCAAAAACCATTTTGAATGGTTGAGATCATTTCAAGGCCATCCAATGGCTAGAATTGATGGGAAAGAATCAGAAGTGAGAGAAAGTAAGATTGGATTATAAAAAGACAGAGAAAGGAGCAAATAAGGGAGTCTAGTAGTTTTTCATTTTTAACTTAGTGTCGTTTTTATGTTAAAAGCTTTAGATAAGAGTAAAACTTGTTGTATTATGTTTCTTTGTATCAAATTAAGTGTTTTGTACTCATTATAAACTAATTCCAGTGATAAATTCAAAGTTATGATCAGAGTTCATGTTTAAAGCCACTGTTGAAATTTCCTATTTCCAAATCATACTCAAAAGCTTCTTAATACTTGTTTCTCAGTTTCATTGAGCGTAAATAAGCTTAGCATAGCTTTTTACAAGCTCAAATTCAAGATTACATTCACTTTGATTCCTGGTCAACAAAAGTCAAACAGGTGCAAAAAGGGTGCAGATTTGGTGAATGGGTGATTCAGATGTTGAAATGGGTTGATTTAAGTACATTTGGGTTGATAAATAGGCTAGAGGTTCATTTGGTGTTTTTGCAAGCCACAGTGGCTTAGGACCACTTGTAAGTGAAATTTTTAAGCTTATCTGCATTACCTTCCATTGTAGTTAGATTTGGTTCAATTCTGTTCTATAAGTTGTAATTAGGTTATATAAATGTAGATTGATCATTGATGCTAGGTTGCTCAGTGTTTAGTCTCATTTAATTGTCAAATCAGTTTACAAAAGGGTGTTTGGATTTGAGTTCTAAACTGCACTAGAAGCTAGTTCAGGGGTTCATACCTGTTGGTGCATGTTTGTTATCTCTAAACAAACTCATATTGGTCTTAGTTTAGGTCTGCAATAGCACAAAGTCAACATTTCATTAAAATCAGTCTCACCTGTTAACTGTTAGGATCAAGGAATTGTAATCACTTATTTTGTGATTAAAAGTCATAAACAAAGGTTGTAATAACTTCATTACATCATAACAAATCATAATCAACCATAAAATTGGATCCAAAGTTGGCAAAAGTCAAACTTGCACATTTGTTTTAAAAAGTCAAAAACAGAAAATCTGTTTTGAGCCCAATTACAAGGATTTTTCTAGGATTCATATTTGGGTCTTATCAAGTGAATCTTGGCATTTCAAAAAGTTCAGCTGGTGCTCTTACTTTTCATCATTTTATTTGATTTTTACAAATTTTATAAAAGCTCCAAATAAGCTCATCTTTCAGGCCCATAATGCCCTGCTCCAAACTCAGTGAATGCTGAGTTTTTCTCAGGTTTTGCAGCTAAGGCACAGGGCTTATTAGAGCTTTTCTTGGTTTTCTTTTTGGTACACTTAATCTCAACCAGGTCTTCTCTAGGTTACAACTTATAGTTTCCAGTTTGAGCTTATTGTTAAGCTTGTGCATCAGCTTAAAGTTGCTACCCAGGATCTGTTTTGGCTCAAAAGTTCAAACATCAAATCTGGTTTAATCTGCAAATCAGTAGTATTAGCTTGTTAAAACTTGTTCTATTTTGGTTGTTTTAGCTTATTATAACTTCCATATCAGTTTGGTGCTTGTTGTGCTCCATTTGCTTAATTTAGTGCTTATTTCAATAAGCACTTTCATATCAGTTTCTATATCTTGCAAACAAGCCCATGTTTTTCCATTTTTCCTAGCTTCCTAGTATTATTTTAGAGTTATCTTGAATTTTACATATTTTTCCAAGCTTATTTACTATTTTTCTTAATTTAAATTAGTTTTTAAGCACTTTTAAATAGCATTTAATACAAAAAATTAAGAAAAAGTTCCAAAAAATAATTTTTCAATTTTAACAGTTTAAGATAAATGTAAAAAGCTTAAAAAGTATTTTTCCCTATTTTTCTCCTTTTATTTGGTATTTTTAATAATTTAAATTAGTTTTAAATAGTTTTAAATTAATAATAAATACATAAAAAGTCAAAAAAAAATATATTTTCAGTTTTAAAATTAGTTTTATCATATTTTAGATTTTTTTTAAGTCTTAAATTTATTTTTCTAGTCTTATTTCATATTTTCTTTTATTTTAGAGTATTATTAAATAGTTTAAATTAGTTTTTAATTAATAATAATTAGATAATTAGTCATAAAAATAATTTTCCTTTTCTATAAATTTTCTTTTATCATTAGGTTTGTAAAAATGTATTTTTCATATTTTTAGGATCTATATTGTATAAGTTTCACTTTTTATTTTGTACGTTTGCGTAATTTTAATTTAAACGTACGTTTTAGGTTTTAAACGTTCATCACTTTAAAAATAGTGATAGCGTTTATTTAATATCTTTTATCTTTTTAATTTTCTTAATTTGCATTTAAGTCGCTTTTATTTATAAACTTTTTCTGTAGTATAATTATCCTATCCAAATCCTTTCTGATCGCTATCATTAGTGATCATTCCACCGTCTGAATCAGTGTTCTGCGCACCATTGAGTCTCCGTGGGACTTAACGACCCGGGAATCCACTATATTCCCTGATCTTCATTGCATTTGTGTTGAAGCTGTTTTAAGTCTGTTTAGACTTGACGGTTTTGCGCAGATCAATCATCTTTGTCCAGCATGCCAATTGGGAAAAAGCAAGAAATATGCCCATAAACCCAAACCTGCAAACTCAGTAATGGAAGTTCTTCATACTCTTCACATGGATTTGTGTGGACCCATGAGAGTGCAAACTATAAACGGGAAGAAATATGTGTTAGTCGTGGTTGATGACTATTCTCTGTTTACTTGGGTTAAGTTTTTGAGGTCAAAGGATAAAACTCCAGATGTCATCATCAAACTTATTAAACAGCTACAGGTTCGACTTAATAAAACTGTCAGAATTATCCAAACAGACAATGGAACTGAGTTTGTTAACAAAGAACTGAGTCAGTTCTATGAAAGCATTGGAATCAGCCATCAAAGAAGTGTTCCACGTACTCCTCAACAGAACGGTGTAGTTGAAAGACGGAATCAGACTCTTGTCAAAGCTGCAAGAACTATGCTAATTTTCTCAAAGGTTACAATGTTTCTCTGGGCTTAAGCCATTGCCACAGCTTGCTACACCCAAAACCGTTCCCTTATTCACACCTCTCATGGAAAGACTCCTTACGAACTTGTCCACAACTGAAAACCAGATCTATCTTTCCTTCGTATGTTCGGTGCCTTATGCTATCCAACGAATGATGGTAAAGACTTATGAAAGTTAAGAGCTAAGGTGGACATTGGAGTTCTTGTAGTCCTATAAGTTCCTCTCTTGTACAGAATCCCTCACTTGCAGTTCCATATGTACCTCCTTCTGAAGAAGATTTGAAGAAACTGTTTGATCCAATGTTTGATGAATATTATGAACCTATTGTTAATGATCATTCTACACCATCAACAGTGGCAGCTTCTAATCCAATCAACACAGATAATCCATCTGTTTCAATGACTCTGTCTCAAGAAGCGCCAACGGCAGATCACTCATCTTCATCCTCAAATCCTCAATCTTCAGCTGTACATCATGGAAATGAAGCTGCAAATATGATGAAGATAACCCTTTTGCTACTCCTGAAGATGCTCCATTTGAGAACATATTTGCTCCCGAACCAACATCAGAACCATCTTCATCAGGAGATCCAAACTCTGCTACTTCAGTCCCTCAACAACAACCACACAAGCACCTTAGAAAATGGACACATGACCATCCACTGGACAACATCATTGGGAACCCTTCTCGTCCAGTATCTACTCGTAAACAACTTGCAACTGATGCCTTGTGGTGCTTCTTCAACTCCGTACTATCTAAGGTCGAACCAAAGATGTTAAAACAGCCATGACTGAGGACAGCTGGTTCAATGCCATGTAAGAAGAAATTCATGAGTTCGATCAACTAGATGTATGGGAATTAGTACCTGCTCCTGACTGTGCTATGATCATTACTCTAAAATGGATCTTCAAAGTAAAACTTGATTAGCATGGTGATGTGCAAAAGAACAAGGCTCGACTGGTTGCGAAAGGATACCGTCAAGAAGAGGGTATTGACTTTGAAGAATCATTTGCTCCAGTTACACGTATCGAGGCAATCATAATCTTCTTGGCTAACGCTGCTAGTAAGAACATGGTAGTCTATCAGATGGATGTAAAGACTGCTTTTCTTAATGGAGATCTGAAAGAGGTTGTATACGTCAGCCAGCATGAAGGTTTTGTGAATCCAGAGCATCCTACTCATGTATATCGCTTGAAGAAGTCCCTTTACTGTTTGAAGCAAGCTCCAAGGGCATGGTACGACACGCTATCAAAGTTTCTTCTATCTAATGGATTCAGAAAAGGAGCAGTTGATCCGACATTGTTCACCAGAAAGTCAGGCAAACACTTAATTCATGTTCAAATCTATGTTGATGATATTATTTTTTCCTCGACTGACCCCAATGAATGTGACCGTTTTTATAAGGAGATGGGCTCCAAATTTCAAATGTCAATGATGAGACAAATGTCATTTTTGTTGGGATTACAAATTTCACAAAGTCCCGGAGGCATTTTTATCAATCAATCTAAATATGCAAATGAGATCTTAAAGAAATTTGGATTTGATTCTTGTGACCCTGTTGACACTCCCATGGTGGAGCGTACTAAACTGGATGAGGACCACTCAGGGATCATGGTTGACCAAACTAAATATCGTAGTATGATTGGATCCCTGACGTACCTTACCGCCAGTAGACCAGACATTCTGTTCGCTATATGCATGTGTGCTAGATACCAGGATAAGCCTACCAAAAAGCATCTTGAAGCGGTTAAACGGGTTTTTCGGTATCTCCAAGGAACCATCAACATGGAACTTTGGTACCCGAAGGACACTGGTATGTCATTAACAGCCTATGCAGATGCTGACCATGCAGGGTGTCAAGATACACGTCGAAGCACATCAGGAGGTGCTCAGTTTTTGGGTGATAAGCTTGTGAGATGGTCTTCAAAGAAACAAATGAGTACCTCAATATCCTCTACAGAGGCAGAATACATAGCCATGTCATCTTGTTGTGCTCAAATCCTATGGATGAGATCCCAATTATCTGACTATGGCTTTGAATTCAACAAAATCCCTCTGTGCTATGATAACAAGAGTGCCATTGCTCTCTCATGCAACAACGTTCAACATTCAAGAGCAAAGCACATCAACATTCGACATTAATTCATCAGGGAGCAAGTGGAGAATGGTGTGGTGGAACTATATTTTGTGAAGGTTGAATATCAATTAGCAGACATCTTCACCAAAGCTCTTCCTAGAGAACGTTTTGAGTTTATCCTTCCACGACTTGGTCTAAAGAGTCTACAATAGGAAACACTCAAACGTCTTCAAAAGGAAGACGAGGAGTAAAGGCTTTTCTTCATCCATCTCTTGTACATATTTATTCAAAAAGCAAAATACAAAATTATAAAACAAATCTCTCAAAAATCCATAAAAATCATAAAATCTTTGAAAAAGCCAAAAAGATTATTTTTCCCACCTATTTCTGTTCTTCGACAACATCTACGGACTTTGATTTGTCACTCAAAGAATGGCACGGGTCTTTAGATGAAGTTCGAATGTACATAAACCTTTTTAAAAAAATAAAATAAAATAAAATAAAAAATGGGATGGAGAAAAGTGATGGTTTATTGTCATCTCAGGCAGTAACCCGATTTAAAAGAAAAAACAGAGCCTAGCTTATCTTAGTTTTAAAACCTCATGCTCTGATTCTAAATACAAGTATTTGTCACCTAAAAGACAAATATTTCTTTCACAAATATTTTTCCTTCTAATTATTCTTCTGAAAAATATTTGTCATCTAATGAAAACTAAATTGCTTTGAAAATAACTCGGACCCTATTTTTGAAAATCATCTGGACTTATCATGTGTCAAAATCTCTATCACTCAATCAACAACTTATGTCATTGATTGAGGGGGAGAATGATTTCAATCATATTAAAAAAGGTTATTTTTCAAACAATTAGCACACAAACGAGAAGGGTCTACTTTTGGATAATCAAAAAGAACAATATTTTACAATGTTTTTATACAATTGGATCCAGACCTAGGCTGTGTTTTCATAAGATACTTAAGCATGTTTGAACAATGGAGTTTAAAGTCTCAAAATCCGATCCTTATCAGCTAAAATGCTTTTCAAAAGCAAGTCACCATTCTCCTCAAAAGTTTTCAAAATTAATTTAAATCAATAGAGATCACAAATCTCAAAGGATTTGAAAATTCGATAAGTGGTTTAGAAATATAATAACAAGCTCTCCTCCCTACATGTGCCAAACGATTTCAAATTTTCCACGCACATGTTAAGGGGGAGCATTTATCTTAAACCAAAGGAATCAAAACGTTACTGATTTGTCTCAATGTGCAGGTTCCCTCTGATATGTGTAAAACTCTTTCAAATCTCATTGCACATATTGAGGGGGAGCAATCATAAGAAAACCTCATCCTTCCCAAAGTATGTTATCCAAAGTATTTTAATACTATATTTGATCGGGAAATGATGATGATCATTTTAGAAAATGTTAATCAAAAGATTGGATCTTTCATTCTCAATCTAAGATTTCAAAAGTCCTCTTACCTCCATGTGCTAAAATAATTTCTAATACTTGAAGCACATGTTGAGGGTGAGCATTTCTAAAATATCAAAAACAATTAAGGTAAAAAATACTTTGATTTTATATCACAAGTACCTTGATTGATTTTTAAATGGTTTTCAATTGGTTTAGAGGCTGAAGAACAATACCAAAAGACCGACCAATTTTACTTTATGCATGGAGATATAAGGATGGTTAGATTAGGTATTAGTTCCCACGATCCCGCCAGTGCCGTAGGGATCTACCCAGAGACAATCCACTAGATAGTGTAGAGTCCTTAGGTATATTAAAAAAGGAGAAAAATGAGAAATGGGAAGAGTGCCGACTTAGATTAAGCTATAAATAGAATAAACCCAACAAGGTTCTAGTAATGAAGTCTCAGTAAGCACTGAAGGGGTTGAAGAATGAAAAAGAATTGAATGAGAAAAGGGTGAAAAGAAATAGCCCTCAAATAATTCAACCTTAGGGCAGAAACCGGGTTCAATTCATATCCTACTGGTGGTTACCAAAGTAACGCCGGTATTGAAGACAAGACGTCATGGACCCAGTGATGCACTGCACTAAACTTCCCAAGCTACTCAAGTTCCTCTTAAAAGGGCTTGTTTCATTCTCACTGGGAACCTACATAATCTATCGACTTTCTCTTAGAGATTGTTGATATTGAAGAAGGAGACCCTCTCCCTAGTCTCCGACATAGGAAACCAAAGTGCACTATTGAGTCTCGAGCCAAGAGATCATCAATAAATCTCATTAGGACACATTATACTTGAAGACTTGCTGTTTCACACAATGTGGAAAGTAAGAATATAATTAAGAGTCCTGCGCATTATCCTTGTGGTATTGCCAGAACATCTGAGTGATATGTAAAATTGTTGAAACCAAGATCAGGACTCAACTAGGGTATGAGTGATATCAATTGATTGAATAAAAACAGCGGAATAATGATAACACAATCAACATCACTAATAAGGTTTTCTTTATTAATTAAAACAAAGAAACTAATATACTACTACTACTAATGTACACACGCTATAACCGTGTCTCTAGACTCTCATTGGGAGATGTCTGCTATGAAATAAAATGAAAGGATGAGTGAGTAACCCTAGATGCCATCCCTCTTTATATAATAGAGGGAGGTTACAAACCCTAGCTTACTAGAAAAGCTAACTATTACATATTAGGCCCTCATTGTTTCTTCTTTCTTCATTCGTGCTCATGGTTTTGTAGTCTTCAAATCGGCAATTCCCAACAATCTTCCCCTAAACTTGAATTTGACTAGGTTAAGTTCTAGTTTCTTGGTATTACAAAACAACCTGTATGAAGAAACAATGCTAAAACATGTCATCACAAATAATAAGCGGCACACTATCAATCATCTTTCCCTTTTTCTAATAGGGGTCTTGTGCAACTTGTAGACGCTTCCCCTCAAGTGATGCATGTAGATGGTAAGTATATAAACAATATGCTTCCCCTTAAAATTATACTAACCATCTGCTTGAATCATGAACTCTGTAGCATAGATCATTTCTTCCTTCAGTGCGAAAAAGACATCATAAAATGTCTTTGAATAATTCTTGTAGTCAATATATGCATGGCGATTACATGCAATGGCCGATAGTCTCAGTGAGCTCAGACGGATCAACCAGAAACCACTCAATGCTTATGATTATTCTATTTTAATAATCATATCATGAACTGTATGGTATCATATGCCCCCCAAAATATTTGTAAAGAGCGTGTAACTGTTCCAATTAAGAATTATATCATGCACTGAATCTCCAAAACAAACCATACACATCATCAAAATCCAAGGGCGTCTTTGGACCTAAAGTACTATATCAGCAGAAACCAACCCGCAGCAACCGAAACTATGCTATCAGTAGAAACTGATCAGCAGAAATACTTTTTTTTTAAACTAAAAAGCAAGGTTGTCAAGATCGGGATCCTACCCAGGATTGTTTTCGTCTTTGCAAGATCGTGATCGTAAGATCGGATCGGGATCTTAAGATCCTACTCTATTGTTATTTCTTAATAATTTATCTAATTTTATACAAATCTAGAAATTCTAATACATTATAACCATAAAATACTATGAATGTTTCGTATAAATGTTGACCTAAATTATGATTATAAAATGTTTAAAAAGATTAACATGTTGTTTTTTAAATTCTACAAACAAACAACCCATAAATTTGTAGATTTTTAGTTTGTAATCCGAGAAAAGTAAGATCGGATCGGATTAGATCGTAAGATCGTATGGTCAAGATCGGGATCCTATAAGATCCTAAGCTTGCAAAGATCCTATGTAGGATCCGGATCGTTTTTGCTTTGCAGTATCGTAAAATCGTAAGATCCTAATATCAGGATCGGGATCCTGACAACTATGCTAAAAAGCACAGCAACATCCGATCAGCAGGAACATTAAGTATAGCAGCAGAAAAATATAACGGATCAGTAGCAACACAAACCTATTAGCAGCAATACTCCTTCTCGACTACTCAACAACATAAAAGTGACTGATTTACTTTCCATTAGCCTTGACCAATCAATATTAATTACGATATTCAATTCGTTTATTCTTGAAGTTGACTTTCCCATGTGCAAATCAACGTCCCAAATATTCCAAGTCAATCAGTATCAAACATATATACCATAATTGAGACCGAATTAATGACAGCCAATTAATTGAAAACCGGTCACTTGTCGCCATCAATCCAACGTGAGTATCAAACATTGAGATGATATAAAGTGGACCAATCATGAACCACATGTGAGCCACCAGTACCATACGTGACCAGCAAAAACCACATCATACCAAGCAGCAACTTTTGACCAACAAACTCACGTGACCTATTCAATTCGTTTGACCAAATAAACCTCAACATCAAACGAAGTTAATTAAATCTGCTGTCCCAAAGATAAAAATCGGACCAATCAAAGAGGAGTTCACCGAAACAACTATACACCACATCACACTAAATCATATCCCACATAATTGGACCAATCATACACATGAATTGTGAATCAAAATATCAAATGAGTGGGAACCATTATGGGGGACTAGTAATAACTATGAAAGATCAGTACAAATATTAGAAAAACCTGTACATATGTGACCATTGGTGGTTCGAGGTGAGGACCAGAATCAACGTAATCATTGACGCCCGAATTATTGTGAGCCTCTTGAATCTTGCGCCGTCCGAATATTAACATGGTTTTGACCTGTCCACTGATCTTTACATACAAAAATTTAACCTCTGAATCTGCTGCTCATCTGCTGCCTTCTTTTATTAAATGAATTAAGGTATAAACCATATCTACAAAAAAAACCTTATAAACCCTAGATCGAGAGCCACGAGGCTCTGATACCAATTGTTGAAACCATGATCAGGACTCAACTAGGGTATGAGTGATATCAATTGATTGAATGAAAACAGCAGAATAATGATAACACAATCAGCATCACTAATAAGGTTGTCTTTATTAATTAAAACAAAGAAACTAATATACTACTACTACTAATGTACACACGCTATAACCGTGTGTATAGACTCTCATTGGGAGATGTCTGCTATGAAATTAAATGAAAGGATGAGTGAGTAACCCTAGACGCCATGCCTCTTTGTATAATAGAGGGAGGTTACAAACCCTAGCTTACTAGAAAAGCTAACTATTACATATTAGGCCCTCATTGTTTCTTCTTTCTTCATTCGTGCTCGTGGTTTTGTAATCTTCAAATCGGCAATTCCCAACAAAAATATTCACGATGAAGACAGAAATCCTTCTAGAGCCAACATCAAACAAGCTCTTGGTGGGTGACAGGTGAGATCTTTCATAAGATCAAGCTTGTGACAACTGGATTGAAAAGATGGGGCGATTCAATCTTGAATCAACCTTGTTCCAGGAAATGGATTGACGAATACCTTTGAAAAACCGGTCATTGTGCTTAAAAACTCTTTTCTGTAGCACATCGACTGAGCATTAATGTTTCAAAATTAAAAGGGTATTTATATTGATAATCGATTTTCCATAAAACCTTCGTTGTATTGCAAAACCCTTTAATTAAGCAATACACGATTGTTTTCAAATCATTTTTCTTTCAATCAGTGAATCTCAATTCGCTGGTTCACTCACTCCGTGCTGTCTTCTTTGAGATGTTCCGGTTTGAAAACGGCTTGATTAGCTGCGAAACCCTGTCAAGGAGATTATTCGGAATTATACCTGATCACAGGCAGTACTTGTACTGATCAACGGGGAACCGTGGGCCGTGCACCTCAATTCAACGAAAGTGATCAAAGACACTTTCGTGCGCTTTATTGCTAACTGTTGTCTGCAGGAACACCCGACAGTGCAGCTGATCAGAATTGAGGCGTCGATCCATAGCCGCATGCTTACACATCAGATTCATTTTTAAAGAAATCATGATAAGTGCATATCTTCTTCATCAACTGGCTCTGATATTTTCAATCCATGCTTCTGCCACGGTGCTGGAAATATTATGAATCAACAAAAGCTTCCGCTACTCTGATAAGAAGATATCACGATCCAAAATGTGAGCATGTCGGTCCGAAAGTCACAACATCACACAATGGTAATACAACAATAAAGGATAAGTCACATATTTGTTGTGGCTGATGATCTCAAAACTGGCTCAATACTCACCATCACATGGATCAGTTAAAGACCTCAACTTGAAACCACAAAACATGCGGAACATGAAGAATTAAAGAATACGAGCTACATAGCAAAGAACTTAAACAAGAATCCAAGAACATCTAAAATGTAACATCTGTTTGTAATCAATGTAATTTGAGGTGACCTCCCTTAGGGGGAGATTGTTAGGATTTAGTAAATGCGGTAGTTAAAGAGTCGGTCACCTCAAGTATATGTATTCGTTAGAAAGCTCGTAGTCGTAGTCATTTTAGTGTTAGTAAATAGTTTGTTAAGTAACACCGTGGAGGACGGACGGGTATTTACCCACTGTATGCCTGATCCACAGCCCGTAGGAGGCGTGACTTGTAAGAAACAATAAATACCCTGTACCTCCCAAGGTAGAGAGTTCGAGCTTTTAATATCATTTTTCTTTTTCTCACTAAAGTTCCCAAATCTCTTCCACTTTCTCTCTCTAAACTACAAACCATTCGACCCTATATAGTGTTATGTGATGTGTTTATGAAATCCAATATGTTACACAGAAAAACTGCAAACATCCATTCCAAAAGAACTATATCTTACTTGCTTTCTAGTTTAGTTTTGTGTCATATATATTTTACCGCCTATTTTACGTGAGGTTTCGTTTTGTCTTCTTATAAGTGTGCAGGTTATATTAGACAAGAAGAAGAAACACATATTGGAAGAAGCACTTATTATTTATTTATTCTTCTAGGAGGAGGATTTAACCGCAACTTCATACATATCCTACTGAGCTAATCAGGGGAGTACTAGTTTCTTTCTCTTTGAACTTACCTTCTTTTATTATAACTTTGATATTTTCGGGGAATATTGGGGACAATGTTCAGTTTAAGTGTAGGGAGGGAGAATAAAACGGGAACTTAGAAACTATTCACTCACTTGATTATTTGTCTTGTCCTTGCTAATTTGTGTAATAAACTATGAGAAATATTTGTTAGGGAAATTTTAGCACCAGATTTAAATTTTTTTATGACGTTTACGAGTTAAAATTTAGTCTTAATAAAGCGTCTAATGGATAAGAATTATATGACTAGCACAAAAATCGTTTACCACTCAAATTCCACCCCAAAAATGTGAGGTTCGCCCCTAGATCTTTAGGAATAAAAGCATTCATCTTTAATGCTTAGTGAATGTACCCGTAGTATAATAGATTCTAGAACTTGTTTTGTGATGCATTCCAAGATCGCTAGTGAGACTACATTTGTGTAGTTAGGATTAACTAAATGATAAGAGGCATTAGGATAACCCTTGTTTGAAACCTGTAACTTAATTACTTCTTCCACATCGCTTGAGTAATTTTCCCCACACCCATGCGATGTACTCATCATTAGTACACTATACCCCTAGTTAACCCCTCAAAGCCTATCCTTTTTGCGGTTCTCATGATGTTTCGGTTTTTCAGAATATCAATGAATAGCATTGTTGACAATCCACCCTCAAATGTTACACCCAAATCGCCTTAGCCTACCTTGTATGCACTCACCTTTAGTGTATTATTGTTATCATTACTAAACCCTTAGTTCAATTATCTAGTTACTTGCATGGTTGCTAAGTCGAGTCATATCTTTTGTATACAGTTTTGGGGCGATTCGGACTCATGTGTTAAAGTAATATTTTATGGAGTAAAGGGAAAGAACGATAAATTCAAATTCCCTTTGTCTACGTAATTAAGTACTCCAAGTGTTTTGATCTTTTCAATTCGGGTCAACTAGTGTTAGTAAATAAAAACTCAAGTGTAGGGATGCTCCTATAAATCCCCTTATGTTGATGTTATTGTAAAGGATGGTAGAGTAAAAAGGTATGAAAAAAAATATCAAAAAAAAGAGAAAAAAAAGTTGTTAAAAAAAATGAGAAAAACATACGGGCTACATCTATCTTTATGTTTATGTTTGTGTTTTGTTTCAATTTGTTTAGTGTTAGTAAGTCGAGTCTTGGCTTAGCAACTGTCACACCCCCAAATTACCTGTTTTGCAGCGGAATGGAATTCCTGGGGGTTGACTGTCATAGCATCACAATCACAGTTATATTGAATGACCTAAAGTGTCGTTTGGAAAATACATCGTTTGATTTAATAAAATAATCAGAGTTTACAAAGTATAGGTCCCAAATGAAAATCAACTTGTGCGGAAATAAATTTGTTACAATTCAAACGATGTTTTAAAGTATATGAAACCCAAGTGAAACGCGTCGTCACCACGACTCTATGATATGTCCACATGCATGCCATGAAGTGAATGCCTTAGATACCTGAGATAAAACATGCTAAAAGTGTCAACACAAAGGTTGAGTGAGTTCATAGAGTTTGTGTTGAAATGTAAAGCCTTTCAAAATCGTTTATGCAACAAAGGCATTGTAAATCCACTCAGTTCCAAGTTCCGCCCATACAAAACTTGCAACCTGTGTGTTCACAACCCACTGCCGAAATGTGTATAGTTTATGATCAAGCGCATGATGTCAAATGAATTCACAAAATAGTGCATAACTTAATGTATCCATAGTTACTTAATATAACACATAATTCGTACGCTTTCAAATTGTTCCATGACCATTAGTTCAGGATTGTACCAAGACCATTAGACCATGATTGTACCAAGTCCGTTAGTACATGACTATACCAAGTCCGTTAGTTCATGACTATACCAAGTCCGTTAGTTCATGACTATACCAAGTCCGTTAGATCGTGATCATACCAAGTCAGTTAGCTCAATGATTCATGATATAGAAATTCTAAGTATGGCGATACTGTTACTTCGTATGACTAACATTCAGTTCAGATAAACATATAGTTTGCAAATAATCATGTTTTCCATAAAAGTTGTTGAGCATGTATCTCCCCCAAAGAGTTTAATAAAAGTATTAAAACAAGAAAAGTGGGGCTATGACTCACTTGGACAATGATGCGATGGCAAAAGTGAGTACACCGAAATGTAGCGTGAATCTCGAAATTGACCTATTATGAATGATATGAAATGTAATAAGTCATGATGTAATGTTATGCATGCGATTCGGATGATATTTATACCACTTATGTATTTTTGAAAATAATGCTTTTCGTCGAAAATAATTCTTATAACGTCTTAACAATTTAATAATTACTTTTCAAGCATTTATGTTGAAATGATATCATAAGATAATCATTTAATGATTCATTATGAGATTATAACTTTTCGTCGTAATATAATGTCATTTGAAGAATTCATGAAAGTGACTAAAACGGCCTCTAAAATCTAGTCGTAAAATGGTGCACATCGAGTGTTAGGAAACAAACTCAACGGTTTTGGGAAGCTTGTATCATTATCTCACAGTTTTAGTGTTTAAGTTTACATCCTAAATGTCTCGATCACGGATAAAAATATAAGTTAAGTATGGTACTTGTGTGTTTAAGGGTGGTTTTCGGCAAAGTTTAAGTGACTATATTTTATTCGTTACAACTCCGCTCGATGAACGGTTGGACATTTTGGAAAATAGGCTAGGCGAACTTACTTTTACTAGAAGACATTATTTTATAAAAAGTTCTACATTAATGTTAAAAACGACCTCCAACATGGTAACTAGTTTTGCCGTAATATTTGCCTATTAGAAATAATATAGTTTTTCTTATATAATAAAGTTACGGCAACTTTGTGAAAACGTGTATAATTTAATCGTTACAAATCCGTTTTCTATGTTTTATATGCCCTTAGCTTCGTATCAAAGTATACTAATACATTTTTGATAAGTCGAAATAATTTACAACGCCCAAGCTTCATTTTTGACTCGTACAAATTTGACATAACATGCTGAAATTTCCAGAAAATTATAGTTTTCGTCGCCAACTTGAAAAATTCATAACTTCTTCGTTATAGCTCCGTTTTAATCCGTTCAAGCGGCCACGTTTTCGTTTTAAAGTGTATTTTCTAAATATCTAGCCAAAATTTTTTACCTACTGTCGGATTTTCCAGATTTTGAAAATAAGGACAGACCCTTTTGCAAACTAGTCGAAATGAGTTTTTCTCGCGCCAAACCTATTCTAACCCATTCAAAACAACTCCGAAGCTATTCTAATCCTACCATACACCTTCTTAGGGTGTCATGGGTTCCTAGACATCACCAAAAATAATATATAACAAGGAGTAATTATAGGATGACTTATATATACATACTCTTAAAATCAATGTAAAAGTGGTATAAACCTCATGAGACTTGCATGTTTTCTCAAATATGATGAGATGAATATGAAAATAAATATGGAATATGATGATGAAAATAAAAAGCTTACAAGTAACTTGATGAGGTTATTAGAACAAATGATTTTTCCTAATCACTCAAGGTTTATATTGCAAAACCTTAACAAAAGTGATACTAGTGTAATAAAAACTTGACTAGAGAAAAAAATATGATCTCCTTCTTGTCCTTGAGGTTGGCCGGTTCTAGAGAGAAGAGAGGAAGCAAAATAGTTTTTGATCTTAAAACACTTTGAGAAAAATGAAGTGTATGTTTGTTTTTAGATATTTAGAGTATAAAACATTAAACTTAGGAAGATATTTGGCAAATAAATGACTCACCCCATGCTTGGTCGACATATGTAGAAAATTTAGGACTAGATGCATTAAGTAATAATCAAGTGGTTTAATGTTGAGTAAATGTGTTGTTAATTAGGAATAAGTGGTAACTTGTGTAAATATTTGAGCTTGTAGGGTAGCATTAACTAAAAATAAATTTTCACGGGTCAAGATAAAATATATTGAGGTCATAAAAATTATAAAAATACATTCCTTACAAAATTTGAGTGAAATAATAATTATCGTGTAGTATTTACGAAAACCGTCGTAATTATATAAATATAACAATTTATATACAAAATAAATTTAAAACACTGGGTAAACTCATAATATTATTTTTATAATCTTAATATGAGTATAAAAATATATATCGGGATGATTTTTGGAAGTGTCGGATCAATGTTTCAAAATAAATGTTTACGCGATAGCGTTTATTTAATATGAAAATTACGCGTTTAATGAAAAATGCAAACCCATGCATAATATAGATATGAAATGATGTTATTGATGATATGTAGACTAAATCTAGTCTATATGAAATGTCCTCAATAAAATGTTCATGAATTCGCAGCTAAACCATTAAGGTTACGCGAATTTGATACTCGTAAACGTAGTTTACGATAAATGATGAAATAGTGAAACTTTTAAAGTTTGTAAAATGACCTGAAATTGCGAGTTGTCACTGCAACGCCATGCTTTACATGCTTGTAACATAAGATTTTTGACTTGCCACCACTAAATATCCCCTATCCAACAAACCCCTTTACTTCCCTACCCTAAGGCTAACGTTACAACCCTTCGTAAAGACTTCTTAGATAGTTATTCCTAGGTTCTTACCCCAAAGCGGTGGAGGTTTGATCTATTCTCAAGCCTATGGTAATCTATTTTCTACTGTTCCATTTCATCGAGATTTTCTTTATGACTTAGCCTTTAATGTACCAGTTCCCATAGTTTTACTAGATCATCTCTGTCAAATGATTTGCACATGTCTACAAATGTCTTGTACATCTCCACTATATCTCCAACTCTGATGATCTTCCAAGATTTCCCAAATCTGTTACTATGAATTTCCCAATCAATTATAGGATGCTTGGTCTGTAAAGCTTCTACATGCATTCTCTCATCAGGTTGAATAATCATCAACTCCTTCAAAGCTTCATCTTCCAAATCAATCTCTGCAGCAGATGAACTCCCTTATATCTTTTGTTTTTTAGATATCTTTGATTCCAGTATCAGACCTGCTCTTTGTAGGATATTGGATTTCACAAACATATCACATAACAATATATGGGTCGAATTAGTTTAAGGTTCTAGAGAGAGACAGTGGAAGATGGGAGCCTTTCTAGAGAGAGAAAGTAACAAAGAAAGAAAGGTTAGATTAAGTGAAAGGTCCAACCCTCTACCTTGGGAGGTAGAGGGTATTTATAGTTACATACAAAACGTCCTCCTGACGGACTGTGGATCAGGCATACAGTGGGTAAATACCCGTCCTTCCTCCACGGTGTTACTCTAACTAACTAACAAACTAATAAATAACGTAATGTCTACGAGCTAACTTATGCTAGAATATATTTGGGGTGACTGACACTTCACTATGGAATTTCCAATTCCTAACAATCTCCCCCTAAGGGAGGTCACCCCATGTTTTACATTTTGAATCTTAGCATTCTATTTAATCTTCAGTCTTGAGCTCGTAGACTTTAATTCTTCAATTTCCGCATTCTTTGTGCTTTAGCAGTGACTCTTCATATTCCGCATAGTTTTGTACTTTGAGTGGAGGTATTTGAACTGATCCACATCCTGATGATCTTCGAGCTTTCTTTGAGATCATCAGCCACAGCAAATCTCTCTGGATCATCCATAGTTGTGTTGCCTTCATGTGATGTTGTGACTTATGGACCGACATGCTCACACTTTTGAATCATGACATCTTTCCATCAGAGTAGCGGAAGCTTTACTGGTTCACGATATTTGCCGCAGCGTAGCAGAAGCATAGTATAAAAATATCAGAACCAGGTTATGTAGATATGCACCAGTCATGATTTCTTCAATTAAGTGTGGATGCTGTGAGCATGCGGCTTTGGATTGACATCTCAATTCTGATCAGCTGCAACCGTCCAAATGTACCTGCAAACAACAGTTAGCAATGAAACACACGAAAGTGTCTTTGATCACTTTCGTTGAATTGAGGTACACGGCCCACGGTTCCCCGTTGATCCGTACAAGTACTGCCTGTGATCAGGTAGGATTCCTAAGAATCTCCTTGACAGGGTTTCGCAGCTGTTCTAGTTGTTCTCAAACCGGAACGTCTCAAAGAAGACAACACGGAGTGAGTGAACCAGCGAATTGATATTCACTGATTGATGAAAAATGATTTGAAAAACAATCGCGTATTGCTTAGAAGAAAGAATTTTGCAATACGACGAAGGTTTTATGAGAAAGATCAATTTTCAATCAAAATACTTTTTGTATTAGGAAATGAGTACACATTCGATGTGCTAGATAAAAGAAGAGATTCACACATCGAACGGTTTTTCCAAAAGTATTTTTCAATCAGATATACTTTTTGTGTTTGAAAACATGAATACACATTCGATGTGCTAGAGAAAAGAAGATTTGCACATCGAACGGTTTTTCCAAAAGTATTCGTCAATTCCATTCCTGGACCAAGGTTGATTCACGATTGAATCGCCCCATCGTTTCTATCCAGTTGTCACAAGCTTGATCTTTAGAAAAGATCTCACATGTCACCCACCAAGAGCTTGTTTGATGTTGGCTCTAGAAGGATTTTCATCTTCATCGTGAATATTTTCATATCACTCGGATGTTCTGGCAATACCACAAGGATAATGCGTAGGACTCTTAAGATATATTCTCACTTTCCACATTGTGTGAAACAGTGAGTCTTCAAGAATAGTGTCTTACTGAGATATTGTGGATGATCTCTTGGCTCTAGACTCAATTGTGCACATTTGGTTCCTATGCCGGAGACTAAGGAGAGGGTATCCTTCTTCAATATCAACAATCTCTAAGAGAAAATCGATAGATTATGTAGGTTCCCCGTGAGAATGAAACAAGTCCTTTTAAGAGGAATGAGTAGCTTGGGAAGTTTTAGTGCAGTGCGTCACTGGGTCCATGACGTCTTGTCTTCAATACCAGTGTTACCTTAGTAACCACCAGTAGCATATGTATTGAACCCGGTTTCTGCCCTAAGGTTGAATTAATGGAGGGCTATTTATTTTCACCCTTTTCTCATTTCATTTCTTTTTCATTCTTCAACCCCTTCAGTACTTACCGAGACTTCATAACTAGAACCTTGTTGGGTGTATTCCAGTTCTAGCTCTATCTCAGTCCGCACTCTTCCCAATTCTCACTTTTCTCCTTTTTTTCAATATACCTAAGGACTCTACACTATCTAGTGGATTGTCCCTGGGTAGATCCCTCCGGTTCTGGCGGATCGTGGGAACTAATACCTAACCTAACTATCCTTATAACACCATGCATAAAGTATATTGGTCGGTCTTTTGGTATTGTTCTTTCCTTCATGAAACCAATTGAAAAATCATTTGGAAAAACAATCAAGGTACTTGTGATACGAGACCAAAGCATTTTGTACCTTAATAGTTTTGATCATTTAGAAATGCTCCCCCTCAACATGCGCATATTATTTTGAAATTGTTTAGCACATGGAGGCAAGAGTTCTTTGAAATAATTTCTTGATCACAATTTCCGTAGGAAAAGCCATTTGAATTTCTTTGGTAAATTCTTCCCCTCAATATGTGCGTAGGATATTTGAAATCATTTTATCACATAGAGGAAAGAGTTCTTTTGAAGTACATCCACGATCACAAAAGCCATTAAGAAACCATTTGAAAACTCAATCAAGGTACTTTATGTTAAAACATAGAAATCTTTGTACCTTGAAAGTTTGTTTTCTTTTTGAAATGCTCCCCCTCAATATGTGCTTCGAGATTCGAAAGCGTTTAGCACATATGAGAGAGCAGCCTGCACAATTGAATCAAAAAAATCACCTTTTATCAGATTTCATTATTAAATCACAAATTCTTCCCCGATCAAAAATATCAAACCCTTTGAGATTTTGGATCCCAAGTGATTTAATAAGGTTTATAAAACATGGGAGAAAATGAGCCTGGTTTAAATACTCTTCTGGTTTGTGGATAAATGCTCCCCCTCAACATGTGCATCATGTATTTGAAATCGTTTGGCACATGGAGGCAGGAGTGCCTTTAAAGGACTAAAACAGATTTGAGATTTAAATCACTGTCTCTCCCCCGATCAAATATTTCAAACCTCTTGAGATTTGTGATCCCAATAGATTTAAATTATATAGAAAATTTTAGGGGAAAGACGTGGCAAGATTTACTTTTGAAAAATGACAGATAAGGACCATTTTTAAGACATTAAAGATTGTTAGTGTCAGGTATGATTGTTTTAAGAGATCTTTAAGTAAAATAAAACAATTTCACGATCAAACAAGAACAGAAAAAATTTTGTTTTGAAAGACCTTGATTCAAAAGAAAAATCATACCATGACATAACATTAAATCTTTAGATCACCACTTATTATTGTTCAAACGGACTTTATGAAGAAATATCGTTTGAAAATATTTTATTTGAAAACATTCTCCCCCTCAATCAATGACTCATTTTCTAAAAAGTTTAAAAGCGCTGAAGTCATTGATTAGGTTTTCAATTATTACGAAAACTCTGAAACTGATTGATTTGTAAGCAACTCATTTTCCACCCTTTTGTAAAACACCAAATATTTTTCTGAAGAATTTTAGACGGAAAAACATTTGTGTAGGAACAGCAGTCCTTCGACATACTTTCCTCAAATAGTTTTTCTGATTTTTATGTATTTTTGAAATTTTCTATTTTTCTATTTTCTTTTTGTTGGTTTTATATTTTTGTATTTAGCTTTTTGAAAAATATTTACAACGATAGAGAAATAGTTTAAGAAGATGATGATACGAGTACCGAGATAAGGATATCGAGCCGCACGTCGTAGAAGATAGAAGTCATCATCTCTTAAACTTTCACCACCAAAGCATTTGAGGCTCTTGAATCGTCGCAAGAACTTGAGCCTTCAAAAAGTGAATCTTTGGTAGCTTCCCCCCAAACCGACAGACTAAGAAAAAAGACCATTTCCCCAAGCAGTAGAAACGAATAAAAACGGTCTCATAGAATGAAGCTCAGCACCCCGAAGAACACGAGAACACCGAAGTAACAAGTTGAAACATTGATGGTCTCAGTGGTTATCAAATCCAGATTAACTGATTACGACCGATCACATGAACCTGTTGTGCATCCCCGATGTACACCTTACTCTTCGAGATTGACCATTTATCTATTTAGGAGAACAATATATCAAAACCTTCATTTCACCAAATGCACTCCAGTTATCTAACATATAACCAATCAGCCCATAACGTACACATGTACCCAACAAGAGAAGAGACAATGACATCACAATAGCTGGTTGAATCACTGATCTTCTTTGCGGATGTCAACTCCGAAATAACTGATTAAGCTCGATCATGTGAATATGTTGTGCGACCCAGATGTACACATATCTCTCCCTTGATGGTTTTGATCTCATCGGAATCATCATTACATTGTGTACATGAAGCACTAACCGGGAGCACTTTATCATAAATCATACAGAAGATGTCGATAAGCAATATCATCTCACGCTCCACATATTCTTCTCATATTTCTTCCTACTGAAAGCTGAGTTAACACATACCAAAAGTATCCAGAGACCACTTCCTCCCAAATGGTTGGAATAATACATCCTTTCCCCAAATAGTTAGAATAATATATCCTTCCCCCAAATAGTTGGAATAACACACCAAAGGCTATGAGTAAACACTGAGTTTCTCTACGGTTATGACATTTGTCTTTCCCGGGATTACTTCAATAGAGACAAAGTATTAGGTTCATCACGTTTACTCGTTGTGTGTTTAGATGTATGTCTCCTTCCCCCTTGCTGGTTTTGATACCTCAGAATCAGCAACACATCATTCATACCAAATATTCTTGACATAGAGAAGAACAAAAATTAGCTCAAATGAATCTTGTGAGAATCGACTGCTATAGAAACTCTCTCTGACTATCTTTATCAACCTATTCGAAGACAATTTGAAGTAACCACTGATGAAGAAAACCCGTTATACCAAACTTGAAACTGAAGTAGAATTCTCCGCATGTGTTCTAAGCTTGCACTTAATGATGGAAGAATGGTGTCGAGAATGTATGCATCAAGAAAATCTCTAAGTACTCACTACTCAAACAAAGTATGACACATTAACACCTCTTGAGATTATCCACATCGTCATCTGCATGTGACACTGAGTAAAACAACATAACTCCTAATAGTGATAGTTAACCAGGTCTTCAACCATCCACCCCGACTGCTGGCAACTAGATAACCCAAGACTTCAACTCAAATTCTTAAGCCCGAGCAAGTTATCAAATAAGAACACGCCTTTGTTGAAAGTCAACTTCAATCTCAAATAAGTGATAAATGATTAATTCCGAAGTCATTTTCTTTAATGTTCATGTGGTTGATTTATAGCGTGCACAATGAGAGGAACAATAATCCGTGTAGATTTGGCAAAGGAGTACCAAAGAGCGGATCATTATTCATGAGTGCAACTGCAATATTATGATAGTCATTATCAATGCCTCGAGGAATAACTGGAGATTGTTTCTTGAGAATTCCGAGAAGTACTTCTTAGATGGTGAACCAGTTGAGGCAGTAGGAACCGGAGCATGAGCTTCAGAAACTGGATGATCAACATTCGTTGGAGATTGGAAGTACTCATCAAACATATCATGAAAAACAATGAATCCCAAATAGTATATCCCAGTTATCCTTAGTGAGTGAAGACATTAGGCGTTGGAGAGTCGTATGACCATAACTTAAGCATCCATCAATATGTAGTATATTCACTCTTCTCCCCCTCAAAAATTGCATCCGAAGTTGCCATTTTTGATTTAACCAAGTGAATAAGAATATACACCAATGAACGTAGATCCACTTGATGACTGAATGAGCATGGGAGAAACATGAAGCTTGTTGATGAAGAATGTCGATGAGAATGGTCATAAACATGAAGATTTCTCTTCTTCTGAAGATAAAGCGCACTGAAGCGTACACCTTTCTTTTCTATGAGGAACAGGGCCTGAAGTGTTATCTGCAGATGTCATACTGTTGAAGAACGAGGCCTGAACTGATGTGAACAGACATCATAGCAGATTGAATATCAAGGTTGAGTAACTTGAACCCGTGAGTAATGAGATATCAATCCATTTGTTATCCATACTTTAAGCGAGTCCATGTAGTGAAGGATCGAAGTATCTGCAACTGAGTAAGGAATACCTGCACTAACATTACAAACTTGATTGCATATATATTGGTTAGTGACAATAGTATCCAAATCCTTTGGGGCTTCACTGTCAACCTTGATTTTGCCATGGGAAAACAGCTTTCCGGTAGGTATCCACCTAAGTCCAGAATCCTTAAACATTCTACCTGATGGTATCCACTTATGGCAAGGTCTAGGAGTGTTAAGCTTCTTGTGCACAGTGGAGGACTTATCGATATTCCTAGACTCCAAAGGTTTAGCAGCTGGTATCCATCTAGGCAAAGTTTTTTGTTTGTTTTGGTTCATAACATGTTGAACCATAGTCACGTTAGTAGTCTTAGTGGATTGTTCCATAGCATGTGAATTAGGAGAATGTTTCTTATTCGAAAAAGACTTAGCATGTGAATTAGTGGATTGTACCCTAGGTCTTGCACCTAAAATTCCGCCTTTTCGAATCTGTGCATTTTTCCTAGCTTCTTCTAGATAATAGTTCTTCCACAAGTCATTCATATTATATGAATTATGGGTTTTAATGCTTGATTTTGACACTGTTTTCGAACTATTCCTAGTGGTGTTGGGAGTAGAAGTGGCTACTTGTTAAGGGTTAATTGAACTAGAAGCCTTATTCTTAGGTAACTCAGGTGAAGTGACTGGTTTTGACAAAACATTTATCGCATCAACTTGGGAGGCAAACCGTGTTTTTGAAAATTTTGGTCTTTCGGATATAAACGCAGTAGGCTGCCTAACAACGGACCGGTTTCTAATGGGATGAAAAACTGGTTTCCCCAAGGTTGATGGTTTTGTAAACTTAGTGTTCACACTTTTCCCTACAGTTTTCCTAAGCTCATTTTTTAAGGCAACAATAGCGAAACTCTTTTCTTGAAGTTAAGCTTTGAGTTCATCAATTTTTGCTATCAAAGAGTTTGATTGTTCCATTGACTTAGTTCTGGCTTCTTTGACAGAGTCACTTAGTTCTATGTGATGCTTTCTCAAAGACTCATTTTCCTTTAGTAATTTGGCCACACAAACCGCTAATTCATCATTTCTCATTTGAATATCATCAATAACATTAACATCAGAATTACTTGTAACCAAATTACTTTTCACATGCATATCAGAAAAATGTTTTTTCAAATTGTTGATAGTCGAGTTGTTGGTTTGAAGCTGAGCTTTTAAATCGTTTATTTCAAAAAATTCACGAAATTCAGGAAATTCCGGATTTTTACATGGTTTCTTAGTTTGAAAACTTTCCTCCTTTCTTTGTATTGCAATTTCAAGAGAAATGCAAAGTTTTTCAAGTTTTGAGAATTTGTTTGAAAGTTCATCAAAAGCCTTTTTATCAACCATATCATTTGTTTTGAATTTATTAGCCTCAGCCTCAACCAAGGAACATTTATCAGAATCATGTTCAGTATTAAGATCAGTTTGTTTAGGTACATTAGCAAATGCACTATGTTGAACAGTTATTGGTACCTCATCACATGACACCTGCTCATTTGTCGGTCTGATATTTGCATCCACATCATGTGTAACAAGAGTCACTGAACAACTGGTTGTTTCAAACTTAATCGCCTCTGAGCCTCTGTATTCAGTGTCAACTGATCCATCATCCGATGCCTTACCGATCTCAACACTTCAATCTATTGATTGTACCCGACATTCATTCACCTTTCTGATCACCGCATCCACTTCTTGTGTGACCGGAATTACTGAGTAGCTGGTTACATCATTCTTAGCTGTCTCTGATATTCTGCATTCTGCAACACCCGACCTTTCAACTGATATATTACCCGACTCATCACAACTATCTCTCAACTGCACCTGACACTCATCCACTTTTTCATCTTTATGTGTAACTTCCTCAATGTACTTCTCCACATTATCCATGAGTTGGATGAATGTCTCAATGAACATGCTAATTTCCATTCCAGTGTGTCTCTTGAAAGACATTTCAGTCAGGTCTTGATCATAATCTGATGTAAATTCCCCACTTATGAATGACTGAAATTGGTTGTGGATCACTTGAAGTGCAGCACTGGAACTATCCTTTTGAACCTTTACTTTATCAAGTTGTTGTTTTAATTGTTCTAAGTTCAATAGTAATGTTCCCGTTAATGTGGATAAGTCTTGACGGAAAATGGCAATGCATGTTCGTTCCATTCTTATCGGTGTGAGTAACATGAGGTGTGAGTGAAGTTGTTGATAAGGTTCAATGCTACTTTCCTTTTGCATGGCATTCTGTAGCCTGAACAGGTGCAAATCTTTCTCATTGGACTCAGAGCATGAAGAACTCACATCATCATTGATTGATTCAATCATCTTTAATCATTCAGTGTAGCATACATTATCATTGTTGTCCACAACATCATACAATTTAAGTACTTCTGAAATTACTGGGTCAGTAGTGTAAGACATGATGTTGCAGTATACACGGGATTTTACAAGTCTATGATTTAAACCGAGAAATAGATTCTTTCGCGGGATTTTACAAAATCAAGAAGAAACCGTGATATAGAGACCAATAGAACGTGTTAAGATAACTGATGGATCGACACAATGATAGACAATTGTGTGTTAGGTCTTATGGTTGTTTGTAGGATTAGCAGAGATGTTGTTTGGTTGAGATTTGGATTGGTTTATGCACGATTTTTCGGAGAAATTTAGGTCTAAAAGCATAAAAACCTCAATCACTTTAGTTTATTCGGCGTGCCATTCTCCTCATTCTCACGGTCGTTTTGATGGGTAGAATGCTGAAAACGGAGTTACGGATCAAAAGTTATAGCCGTTTGAAGTTTTGTCGGGAAAAGTCAACAAGTCGCTAGAGACAAGTCGCTATAAACCTTGAGAACAAGTCGCTAAGAATCCTTGAACCAAGTTGCTAAGCACCAAGTCGCTAAGTATTATGACAACAAGTCGCTAAGCACCAAGTCGCTAGACACAGTTAAGTTGCTAAAGAACAACTCGCTAAGATCCAAGTCGCTAGTATCAAGTCGCTAACAATTTACACTACAACTCGCTAACAATTTCTGAAGCAAGTCGCTAACCTCACCAAGTCGCTAGCCGTAGTGGAGAATCCACTAACTTGTACTATTTGTCGGCTTGTCTCGATAGACAAGTCGCTAGGCTCAAGTCGCTAACAACAAACACTGTAACTTGCTAACTTTTACTGAAGCAAGTCGCTACGATGAAAAACACTACGAGAACCAAGTCGCTAGCAAGAAAAACTTCAAAAACACACTTTTCAATCCAAAACAAGCTCAACCACAGTGATTCAAGCTTTCCAAATCAAAACCCAAGCACTTACAATAATTCTAAACAGAAAAGTACAATCAAAATCCAAACTTTAACACAAGAAATGATCCAAATGATGCAAAAACCACTAAACTTTTTCAAACCCAAAAACCATATAAATCCACTAGAAATCCAAGGATATGTAAGATAGATGATCAAACCTTGGCTCTTGATACCATTTGTAGGATATTGGATTTCACAAACATATCACATAACAATATATGGGTCGAATTAGTTTAAGGTTCTAGAGAGAGTGATGTGTTTCGTCGTGGTTTTAAATTTGTATGCAAGAATTACCGGTTAACTAGGAACACATTCGGGCAAGTATACCCTAGTCAAGTTGTAGTATAGTATATGGTAAATCAAGGTCGTCCCAAGAGACTTGGTTGCACTACAAGTGTCGTTTGTTTGTTTAAGCAAGTAACAAGTTGATGGTTATGATTGTCACATATCAAACCAACAAGAAAAGCAATATAAGAACAAGCACGTATCAAGGTCGTGGTTATGATTGTCATGGATCAAACCACTAAGAAAAGCAATAGGAACCAGCACACAAAGAACATACATGTTTAGACAAATGATCACAAGGATATTAGGATGTTTAGTTTGGAAAACATATTATTAAAGATAATCTATAATAATAGTTTAGTGTTTTATAAATCAAATGTGCATAAGCCTCAATCAAGTGGTCATGTCATGAGCCTTATACCAACAACAACAAAGAATCCCTTTCGGCATTAGACTTTGATGTTATTTATTTGTGAAGTTCCATTTACTTGAAAGATAATGAGAACACATATTCAAAAGATTCCTTTCGGCCTTAATCCAAATTAAACCTTTACTTGTTATGTTTATTAATTCTCTTGCACAATCGTCACAAAGTACAAGACCAAAATCATTTTTCGATTAATGAATTGGAACTAACCATTGTTAAGAATATTTCGACATTAGACTCAACAATGATCAACCAAAACAATAAACAAGAACAAGTCCCAATTCAACCAAATATGATGTTATCAACATATTCCAAACAAACACTACAATTATCCAAACATCCTTTTATCACAAGTTCTCATATGAAATAAACAAGTATCAAGAAAACATTCACAAGAATCACATAATCAACACAATCAAAGAACCAAACATGAACAATAGCATTCAACATCATAAAAGTAACAAGAGTTTACCCAAAGTAAGATTACATTAGGCAAGGGTGAAGGATTATAGCACTCCTTCAAGCCTCCAATAAACTACAACTTCTAGCCAAGCATACTTCTGGAAATGGCAGAGGTTTGTGGTCTTTTGGGAGAGATAAATTTGGTGGATAGTTGGTGGAAATTCGTCCTTAAGGGTGGAGGATAGAATTTCACACCTTTGGTGAGGGTAAGTTGAGAGAGGGATGTTGTTTTAGGTGGAAATTCGTCCTTAAGGGTGGAGGATCGAATTTCACACCTAGAGATGGAGTGGTGGGTGAAAGGGATGAGAAGGATGGAGAAGGGATGATGAAATGAGGTTGCAAAGGCCTCTATTTATACTAGAACCAAGGATAGGGGTATTCAATGCTTTTCTTGGAGGCCAAGGAGATTGGAAGGGACTAGAATACATGTGGGAAGGGACTAGAATCATTTGGAACATGATTGTAACTTTCTAGGACTCTTATTGATGAAGAAATGGCAGAAACAGGCCCTCCAACCGAATCGGTTAAGCTCCAACCGTTTCGGTTGGTGTTCTTGACCATTCTCCAACCGGATCCGGTTGCGGGGCTCGACCGAACGGTTGGAGCAAAATCACAAAAAACCATAAGCACCAAAGTTGTAGATCTTTCTCTTAGCTTTCCGTGGCTGTGAACCGGGGGTCAAACGGAGTCCGTATGCAAAAGTTATGGCCAAAATGGTGAAGGTGTGTCGAGGACAACGAGTCTTCCAATATGTCTTCGTTTTAGCTTCTTTTCTTCATTTCTTTCTAGTTTTCCTTCTTGAACTTCATTCTTGAGTCTTTGGACCACAAACTTGATGACTTTACCTTCTCGAATATACTCCACAAGTCTTGCTTTTGTCGGGAATTCTTCGTATATGGAGAAATCTTCGTATTTTACTTCTTTTTCCGTCTTTTTCTCCACTTTCCTGTACTTGGCTACAAATGAACTAGCAAACGCACTTTGAGATGATTAAGCAACAAAAGCATATGATTATAGCCAAATAACACACATAAAAGCACGGATAACGCTACTAAAAACATGCACAATTTGAGGGTTATCAAATTCCCCCACACTTAAACTTTGCTTGCCCTCAAGCAAATCTAAGAAAAGAAAATTTCAAACCACATACCTAAATGACAAAACGAAAAGAAAATTTTAAAAATTAAAAATATTTTTTTGTTTTTGTATTTTTACTATTTTTTTGTTTTTTTTTTATCACAAACATAAAAATAAGCGAAAAATGAGCGCAAACTCCCCCACACTTAAGGTTTTGTTTGCCCTCAAGCAAATCTAGATATTAAGAAAAATAAAATCCACATGATGCATGAAATTTGATTAGAAAAATGTGATGCAAATCTACCAAGTACAAGATAAATTCATCGTTTTAAGCTTATAGAGGTGAAAAATCAAGATGTTTGACAAAACCCTATGGATTCTCTCGCTTGATAACATGGCTAAGCACCTCACGAAAAAGAATGAAGTAAAATTCACTCAACACTCAATTTATTTAGTGATGGATAGTATTAAGGAATAGTACACTTATATTGCTCAGTCATGATCTAAATATTACCATAGGCTTATACAAGAAACAAAACTCCACCGACGTGGCGTAACAAGTGTAAACATCTAAAAAGGGGTTTTATTCGGGTTGAAATGATAGGCTTCGGGAGATTAAAGGGTATGGATAAGGCATGGGATTATTATTAAATTGGTGTCAAAAGAAAAAGAAAGTCAAGTCTAATACCCATGTTGCTAGTTACCGAACAAACCACAAACCCGAAAATGATTATAGTTACAAACTTCTCTTCTTCACATATCGATCACCAAATATATATATCACGTCTTAGCACATTGGCTAATCGATATCTCAAACATACTTCATCTTCCTTATAATATAGCACATTGACTATAATTGTCATCACACATTTTTTTTCATTTTTTTTTTCGATGACTTTTTTTTTTTTTTTTATCCTTCTTTCTTACATCACATCTCCCCTACACTTCGTATAAGCATACACCACAAAAATACAAATATGAAGTTGCGCACCTTCATCTTCGTCAGAATGGCACACACGAATGGCAAAGTGCGGCTAACTCATAATCATCAAAAACAATCCAACATACCAAGCAACTAGCAACCAACCATTTAGACTTTGACAAGGGGAGGGCTAAGGTTTAAAGTGTAAAATATTTTTTTATTTTTCTGGATATAACAAAAAGAAAGGGATGGCTCGGAGGGTGTACTAAGGGTATGTAGCGCTAAAGATGAGCGCTAACAAATGGGTCCATGTGGGTGGTTAACTAACCGATGTGGCTAGCTAATATATCATTAGATGTAAAATGGAAGGCCATTTGGTTTTACTCCTAAGGTGCCTCTTTATCACACGAATACACTTATATCACACAAATGTGATCTTACTGCGATCTGGTAATGATTTACAAGTACAAGTTCTAGAATAAATAAAATCACCGGCACACTCATAGCAAAAGATTCAAGCATAAAAGATGTATGCTAATGAGAAATAGGCTCAAATCCTCACAATTTAGTGGAAGGGTTATAAAATATGTGCTAGCAAATGTCATCGATCCCAGAATGGATTGCAATATTAATCGGGACACATCTCAAGTTTTTCAAAAATTACCGATTTCACCAGTGGGTTGATCCAGTTATTCTAATATATTAACCTATACACGTGAAAACAACTAGATCATAAGGGCAAACAAGTTCAGAAAGATTTAAAGTATTGGCCCAAAAATTTTGGATTTTAAAAACTAGTTTCGCTTTTCAAAAATATTTCCCCCACACTTAAGTTAAGCACACAAAAGAAAAATAATTTAACAACTATACAAATATTACTATTACTACGAGAAAACTTAAAAAAATAAACTAGCTACGACTTTTTTTTCTTCTTTTTCTACTATTTTTTTATTCTTTTTTATTTTTAAAATTTTTTATTTTTTTATTTTTTTTAAAAACCAAACACGACTTATTCTTGTCCCACGAGTTCTCGGTAGCTCCATTGAAACGCACAAAGAAACGGAGAATCAGGTCAGCGCGAAGCATATTAAAAACCCAACTTCTTTAGGGAATCAGGGAGACCCGCCTTATACCTCTCACACAGTTTGTTTACAATGGGTGAGCCTTACTTTCGAGGGATTAAAAAAAATCAGTTTATAAAATAATTTACCAAACAAACAAACAAAGGAAAAATAACAAAGAAACAAAATAAAGCAATTGTGAAAAATTATAACATCCCGTGATTTTCCAGATATTTATTTTTCAAGGAATTATGTTCGTTTTTCATTTACGAACGTTCCTAAGCTCATTTGACGTGAAAACGAGTAAGTTATCTCGCGAAACGTGAAAATTAGACACAACGCGTACTGGCACAACCGTAAACCTGTTAATCAATTTGATGGTTCGTTACTTTAATTTCGAGAAATTAATCATGTAAATACCTGTTTTGATTGGAAAAATCATTTTGAACACGATGGCGCAAATTTCGTAATTTTTATCACTCGTTTGATAGTCCAAACATGTCCCGAACCTTATATCTATAAAATATTGCTGAAAATGTCATGTTTAGTCCCTGAGGGGATGTAGGGATTTCACAACTCGTCCTTGTGGGCTATATATAGAACAAGATAGTCACAACTAGGGTTTGGATTCATTTGCTCAACCCTAACCCTAACCCTCCTCCTCCCTAATCTCAGCCGCCGCCACCCTCTTGGCTGCCACCACCCTCCTCGCCGGCCACCATCACCTCTGCCACGCCACTGCTGCCATGCCACCACATCTACCAAAAACGCGAGGATGACGGGAGTTAAGAGCAGTGTTTGGGTCAGTTTTGGTATGTTATATTCACACTCTTGGACTCGGGTTTCACCTTTTTCGCCTCATTTCATCAACTCCATCTCGTTATATCTTTTCTCCTTTCTTCGTTATGGTAAGTCGAACATCACAAGCTCACTTTTAAAATTTCTTTATAAACCGAATATAAATCCTGTGTACTGTTTTCGTGGATTTAAAATGGGATTAAACATGTTTTTGATTTATTGTTTCGTGTGGTTAAAATACTCTACTAGTGGTGTTTGTATGATGTTATAAACCGAGTCAACTCAACTCGGGCGAGTCGAGTAGACTCAGCCGAGTCAACTCAGATGAGTTGAGTTGAGCTCATCATGATTCAAATAGCTCGTGTGATTAACTTTTGTTAAAATGAATACAAATCGTTTTTGATTCTGAAAATCTTTTGAAAACCTTCGTGTGGTGAAATGGATTGGAGGTTTGTTTGGTTTGTTACGTTGTGAGTCGGGTCGAGTCGACCTGACTTGTGACTTAGTTTTGGTTTTGAAATTACTCAGTTGGCCTTGGTCTCGACTAGGCACGGATCTGCTTACCCTTGTTATTATTAGCTATTGGTGTTTGAGTTTTGTAACCTCGTTATGGGTTCGGGTCTCTTGGTTGCATTTATGTTGGTCTCGGTCAGTTTTTGGAACCTGAATGGGTGACGGGTTGAGACACTGTTGGCATGGATTGCTTATCTTGGTTTAAGGTTGAAAGTTTAATTTAGTATTAGTAATGTTACATAGTTTGATTATTTTGAAATTGGGAGTTGGTTATATTGTAATGTGGGGGTTGGCACGGTTGTGTTGACTTCAGATTTGAATATCTTAAGTTTGTGTTTGTTTAAGCCGAAGGCTGCATTGGCTTGGATTGAGTCGAGCCGTGACTCGCGGGTGTCACGGCGAGGGTTATTTTGTTTAGTTGATCGTTTTACTTATTCATTTATATTTTGAGATGGTTTCGGCTTTAAAGTTTAATTGAAATGGTGATTTGCGAGGTTTATTTATGTTGACATTCGTATCTTTGGTAAGTTTCGGATGTATTGGGAATTATAATTGACGTTGAATAATACGGGTACTTATCGGATTGTGAATTGACATTGGGCATATGCGAAATAAAAATTATTGAATCGATAATTATTGGACGTTGGATATTTATTGAACGTTGGACAAATTGGACGTATTGGACAAAACGAATACAATATATTAGACTCACTATGAATTTAATATATTTGATTCGCAACGATCAATAAGGAAAAATTGTCTAATAACCAATGAATACTCGTTACTGGTTTTCTAGTTAATTGTCGGGAAATATTACTTTGAAAAATTTATGATATTAAAGTCACGACGACTTGGGAATATTTTATAAATGAACGCGTCATGCCAAAATTTATAAAATTATTCTAAACTTATATTCTTTTAAAATTCAAAACCCGTTGATTGTTAAAAACCCGACAAGAATCTAAACAAGTGCTCTTTTAAGTGGTAAAACTTTTATTGTTTGAAGTGCAAATTCAAATTTATCATCATTTATAAAACATGTTTGTTTTAATCAAGTTATTTGGGATTATAGGGTAAATGCCGAAACTTACCAATTGACTTAATTTTCTTGAATTTATTATGTGTCATCATTGTCTCGACAACTTTCATGTCATCGTCTTCTCGACGTGAGTCTCGGTCAATACTTATTGACTACTCCTTATAATGTATTGGGATATACATTATGCCTTAGCGTGAGTTATGTTTGACGTGAGTTACATCTTTGGTGTGAGTTACCTTTTAGTATACTTTTGGCGTGAGTTGTATGTCGAGTCTTTGTCTTCTTACCACCACACGAACGTTAGAACTAAACTTTTTGAGATATTGATAATGGATTTTTGAAATCTTTGATACGAGTATTCCACGAAAACTAAAACACGTTGTCTTTCGGATATTATATTATTTTACTCTTTGAGACATATTTTGAGATAATACGTATACTATTAGGTCATGACGATATAGTACCTTTGTACTTGTACTCTTTGGATATCGACGTTCCTTCCTTCATGATTTGGTTGTGCTTGCTCTTTGATGCCAGTCTTGTTAGTTGTGATTCTTGCGTTGCTCGTATTAAGGTGAGTTCATAGCCCCACTTTTACTCTTTTAACTGTTTTATAAACTCCTTGGGGGAGAATACATGCTACTAACTGCTTTTATGATCACAATTGCTTGAAAACTGTTTGCTGTACTCTTGATATTATGACTCTGCCTAAGTTGTTTGCCAAAAGTCCCCTACATCATGAACCATTAATCACTTGCGAGTGAACGCAAATATCGTGGATAGTACTATGGGAACTGACGACCCCGACTCGGTTATCGGAAATAACCGGGGCGCACTATATTTGGTATCTCTATGTAATTGGCTATTACATCTCAGAGGGGCAATTTTATTTACTTACACCAGTAATTTAGGTGTATGCAGTTAGTTTGGTGTCATGAGCTTAGTGCAATAATATCAACTATCTTTTATGGGCGTATAACAACGTAGCCCATGGCTTATCTTAAACTTGAAAATCTTGTGATCAACTGCTTATTTACTAAACCTATGAATTCACTCAACCATTGTGTTGACTTTTTAGCATGTATTTTCAGGATGAAAAGGCGATAGCTAACTCTGGAGGCGCTTGGGCATTGGCATGGCATGGTCATAGATGACTCTGATTTACGAATTGGGACCACATTTTGTTAATGAGCTATTTTTCCGCAACAATTCAACTTTTGTAAACTTTGTTTTACTACAATAAATGAAATATTTTACGAAAAAGCTATTATTGTTAGGAATTAGAAATTCCCGGTATTAAAGAGTCGGTCACCTCAAGTATATGTAATCGTTAGAAAGCTCGTAGTCGTAGTTCTTTTATGTTAAGTAGTAATTTAGTTAAGTAACACCGTGGAGGACGGACGGGTCTTTACCCACTGTATGCCTGATCCACAGCCCAAAGTGTGGCGAGTTATGTAAGACTATAAATACTCTCTACCTTCCAAGGTAGAGAGTTGGAGCTCATAATAATATCTTTCACTTTCTCTCACTAAGTTCCCTAAACCTCTAACTTTCTCTCTCTAGAATTCCATCTATATGCTACTTTGTGTTATGGTTTGATGTGTATGTGAAAAGTTATATCCTACAATTGGTATCAGAGCCAGGTTGGATCATATCTTACACATCTTTGGATTTATTGTGGTTTTTAGGTGGTTTTTGAGTTTGAAAAAGTTTAGTGGTTTTTGCATCATTTGGTTGATTTCTTGTGTTAAAGTTTGAATTTTGTTGGTACTTTTGTGTTTTGAATCATCATAAGTGTTTAGGTTTTCATTTGGTAAGCTTGAATCATCTTGGTTGGGTTGTTTTTGGATTGAAAAGTGATGTTTATAAGGTTTTTCTTGCTAGCGACTTAGCTCACGGTTTATATTCTTCATAGCGACTTGCTTCACAAAATTGTAGCGAGTTACAGTTTTAAACCTAGCGACTTAGATCTAGCGAGTTACAGTACAAGTAGTGGACACTCCACTACGGGTAGCGACTTGGTGGTAGCGACTTGGTCTGTAGCGAGTTGCTCTTTAGCGACTTGTATCTTTAGCGACTTGAGTAGCGAATTACTGCCAAAATTTTGCTAGCGACTTGAGGCTTAGCGAGTTACTACTTAGCGACTTGCATTTTTCTAGCGACTTGGGACTCTAGCGACTTAGTGGTGTAGCGAATTAGTTGTTAGCGACTTGGTTCAAGAATTCGTAGCGACTTGGTTGATTTTTCCCGTCAAAACTTCAAACGGCCATAACTTTTGAACCGTAACTCCGTTTTCAGCGTTCTACCCATCAAAACGACCGTGAGAACGGGGTCAATATTCGAGGTCTAAATCCGCTCCGAACAGAAGTTATTGAGGTTTTTAAGTTGTTAGACCTAAATTTCTCAGGAAAAACGGGCATAAACCAATCCGAATCACAACCAAACAACACCTCTGCTTATCCCACAAACAATCATAAGACCTAACACACAATTGTCTATCATTGTGTCGATCCATTAGTCGTCTTAACACATTCCATTGGTCATTGCTTAACGGTTTAGTCTTGATTTTAGTAAAATCCCGCGAAAGATTCTATTTCTCGGTTTAAATCATAGACTTGTAAAATCCCGTGCATTCTACCACATCATGTCTTACTCTACTGACCCAGTGATTTCAGAAGTGCTTAAATTATATGATGATGTGGATAATAATGATAATGGATGCTACTCTGAACGATTAAAGATGTTTGAATTAAACAACGAGGATGTGAGATCTTCATGTTCTGAGTACAATGAGAATGAATTGCACCTGCTACAGAATGCCATGCAAATGGAATGCTGCATTGAGCCCTATCAACTACTTCATCTGCACCTCATACAGTTGTTATCCATAGCTGGGGATCGAACATGTAGTGCTCTTTTCCGCCAGGACTTACCTACATTGACAAGAAGCTTGCTGTTGAACTTAGAGCATTTAAAGCTACAGCTTACCAATGAAGAAGTTCAAAAGGATGGTTCCAGTGCAGCTCTTCAAGTAATCTACAAACAATTTCAGCCATTCATCAGTGGGGAATATTCAGCAGATTACAATCAACACTTGACTGGAATTTCCTTCAAAAAACATACTGGAATGGAAATTCAGGAATTCATTGAGACATTTATCCAACTCAGGGATAATATGAAAAAGTTCATTGAAGAATCTGCACAAAAGAATGAAGACGTGAATGAGTGTCAGGTGCAGTTGAAAGATTGTTGTGATAAGTTGGGTAATGTATCTGGTGAAGAATCGGGTGTTGCTGAATGCAGAATGTCAGTGACAACAAAAATTGATGATTCGGATAATGCAAAAATGGAATCTTCGTGCTCAAATTCACAAGAGAGAGAGGTGCACCAGACACAACCTGTGCAAGTTAATGCAAAAGAACGCTCCATGGAAGCTTCGGATGTACCCAAGATAGAGATGCACCCATCACAGCCTGTGCATGTCAATGCTGAGGTAAGTTGCATGGAAGTTTCTGCTGTACCTAGTTGTGCATCTTCTACTCAAAATGATGATTATGAACTGCATGAGTACGCTGCATTTGTGCCTGATGATTCCCTTACCACTGAGCTTAACATATATAAGGATCAAGTTGCTATTTATGAACATCGTGCTAAGTTTGAGTTGACAACCCGTGAGCAGGAAATGGATGTCCAAATACGTACAATCATTAGAAAAAGTAATTTTAAAGAAGAAGTATTAAAACAAGAGTTAAACTCCTTACAAGAAAAGCTTTCTAAAACTGCTAAGCAAAAACACGAACTTCAAGAAAATGTTAAAATGCTTAAGCAAGAATTCAAGGCTAAGGAATCAAAACTTTTGAATGATTTTTCCAATCTAAAAACTTTGAAAAAAAGCTTGAAAATAAGTTGTACGTACAAGGGAATACCATTCAGACTGCTCACATGATCACTAAACACAGAGTCTTAAGCGATAAGCACAGTGTTCCCATTATAGATAAACCCAATCCTGAGTATGGTAAGAAAGCAAAAGCAGCTCAAAATGTAATCTATGATGGAAATGAGATTCTTAAACCTAGACAGACACCTAGTTGCATTGAGTGCACTGAGGAAGATAGAAAACTAGATATTGCATCTAGGGAGAAAATGGATAAGAAGCTAAATGATCCTAAGTGTAAAAAGAATAACATAACGATCAAACCCCATAATTACACTAAAGAAAATTGGATCTCCTTGAACAAGTTTAAGCCTCAGACTCTATTAACCCCTGAACAAGTGTTCTGGAAAAAGGATATGGAAATGCAAAAAGCTGAAAATCTTGTTGAAAAGAATCCCCCTTGTAGGAAACTGCCTAAATCAACTGTGTATCCTCCTAATACACCAATGCACTTAGTTCCTAGATCTCTTGCCACTAAAAGCAAGACCTTAATCAGTGAATGTGTTATCTTTCAACTATTTGTTGATTTTGAGAAAACTTGTAAGAAAAGGATCACACCCACCGGTATAACTGAAGGGGAAAGGGGTTTTGAGCAAACTAAAGAATGCTATTTAACTGAGGTCATGCCTTTCTTTATACAACTAAAAGATCAATTTGAGTGTCTTAAAAAGGGGACGCATTCTGATATTAAAGAAATGGAAAAGGTATTTGATGCAATGATTGTTGAGGTTAGTGACTATGAGAGAGAATTAAAATATAGTGAGATTGAAAGGAAGAACTTGCATACACTGAATGAGAATCTGATTTCTGAATGTATTGCTCAAGATGTGTTTTTCACTACTACAAATTGTTCCATTAATGCTTCTCAATTTCATGAATTATCTGTTGCTCTGAAAGTCTCCCATGATCGTGTCATTGAGCTTGAAACAACAAATTCAAAATTGCATGAGAAAATAGAACAGGATGATCATGATAACTTGGTCAAACATTATTCTAAATTAGAAGTTGAACATCTTTCTTTGCAATTAAAACATCAACATCTCAAAGAAAATGTTAAAACCTCAAATATCAAGACATCCTCTGATGCTCCTGAGTTTGATGCAGTTTTTGAAATTAGCAAACGTGATGAACAAATTCGAGCTCATTATAACACGATCAAAAGATTGAAAGCCCAAATTTCACAACTGAAAGGTGAAAAGAAGGATGTGACTGGTTCCCATATGCCTCCACCTTTAGATTCTCAGAATTTCCAACTTCAAAACATAATTGATAACTTGCAAAAGGAAAATGATTGTTTTAAAGCTGAAATTTCAAAGGTTAATGATCAAAACAAAGAGTTATGTGATTCATTTAAAGTTAATCATGATAAACAAATTGAAAAGATAACTTCTTTACTTAACGATATTGAGAATCTGAAGCGTGAGGTGAAAGGAAAGTTGCCAATCCCAAATTGCAAATACTATGTTCCTAAGGTTTCTACTTGTGATAAGTATGCTATCGATATGTTATATATTCCCCCGCCCATTAGGAATAATGAACTTGCACATAAAGCATATCTCTCATACCTTAAGGAAAGTTTGAAGGGTCTCCGTGAGATTGTTGAAGATGAAAGATTAGAAAAACCTTTTGATAGTACTATAGCCTATGCCTGCATGGATGCCAAACGATCTCAGGAACTCTTAGAGTATGTAATTGTCACAAGTCCGAAATCTAGCAATAGGCGAGATAGAATAGTTGTGCCTTGTTCTATGCCTAAAGCCAAGCATGTGACCCTTGATATGCCTTGTTCCATGTCAAAATTCAAGCAAGCAACCTTTGATGTGCCTCCTAGAACTTCAGATCCCAGCACTTCTAGACAAGAAATGCAGAAAGTAGTGAAGCCATGTAATGTTCCCATCGTTACTTCTACAGATGTTAAGATTGACACTAAAGTTAGCGGATCAAAACCTAGAAGCAATGCAAAGAAGGATAGGATTACGCAAACTAAAAGTGTTCATGATAAGGAAGTGGAAGAACACCATAGGGACAAGAAGTTTGATTTGAACAAAAAGAATCGTGTTAGTTCTAGTATTAGCTCTAAGCTTACTGAAATTAATTCGAGGCCTCATGCTGTCTGCAAAACATGTAAAAAATGTTTATTTTCTGGTAATCATGATAAATGTGATGTGTTATTTCTGAGATCTAAGAATCATACCCCAGTTAAGAAAGTTTGGAAAGCAAAACAGATTAAGCAATCCTGGAAACCTACAGGGAAGGTTTTTACCAATGTAGGATTTCAGTGGAAGCCTACAGGTCGAATGTTCACGAATGGAAAACCTTGCTCTTTAACTAGATCCACTATGTCGAGAATAGTGCCTGTTAAGGTTTGGAAGCCAACTGGTAGAATAATCCCATTAAGCACAAAATGTCATTTGACTAAGTCTGATGCCTCTACTAGTTCAACTCCTAGGGATAATGACATTGCATCTAGGGTTTCTGCTGATTCAAAGACTGTTTGTGCTAACCAAAAGGAACCCATCAGCACATGGGGATCCAATGTTTCCAATTCTCTGTCTTCGTCTGTTGTCCAAAGCAGGTCGTACAAATCGTCCCTTGGCATTTGGATTCGGGCGGCTCTAAACATATGACTGGGCTCTTAACAATGACGTCTGTTCAAATCAGTTCAGGCCTCGTACTTCATCATTATGGTGTCTGCAGATAACACTTCAGGCCCCGTTCTTCAAAGAAAAGAAAAGTGTACGCTCTTCTGTGCGCTTTATCTTCAGCTAAAGAGAAATTCTCTCATGAATGGCTATACTCATCTACATTCTTCATCAACAAGCTTCATTTTTTTCCACGCTCATTCAATCATCAAGTGGATCGATGTTCAATTGGTGTATACTCTTATTCACGTGTTAAATCAAAAATGGCAACTTCGGATGCAATTTTTGAGGGGGAGAAGAGTGAATATACTACATGATGATGGATGTTTGAATAATGGTTATACGACTTAATTTTGATGATGATGAGTGTATATTCCTTTTGATGAAGAGTGAATATACTAAGGATAACTGGGATTCATTGTTTTGATTTTTGATGACTCTCCTCCAACGCCTAATGCTTTACTTACTAAGGATAATTGGGAATCAATGGTTGGGATTCATTGTTTTTCAAAGATATGTTTGATGAGTACTTTCAACCTTCGACGAATGTTGATCATCCAGCTTCTGAAGCTCATGCTCCGGTTTCTATTGATTCAACTGGTTCACCATCTAAGAAGTACTTCTTGGAATTCTCAAGAAACATTATCTCCAGTTATTTCACAAGGCGTTTATAATGACTATCATGATATTGTAAGTTGCACTATTGAATAATGATCCGCTCTTTGGTATTCCTGTGCCAAATCTTCACGGATTGTTGTTCATGGATAATGATCCGCTCTTTGGTATTCCGTTGCCAAATCTTTACGGATTATTGTTCCTCTCATTGTGCACGCTATAAATCAACCACATGAACATTAAGGTAAATGACTACCTCATTCGCTCGAAGACATTTGTGGTGAATCTTCCAGATCAGTCTCTACATGTATTCCTTTAGGAAGAATACATTAATGTCGAGAAATCATTTGTTCCGGTTCATTCAGTGGATCGACTTACATCCGGTTGTACGTTTATTCACGTGTTGGGCATTTGACACAAGCTGATTACTTCGGAGTTAATCAATTATCACTTATTTGAGATTGAAGTTAAAATTCACAAAGGCGAGCTTAATGCAAATGCATGGAATTCTTCTTCAGTTTCAAGTTTGGTATATATCAGGTTTTCTTTTTCAGTGGTCACTTCAAATTGTCTACATATGGGTTGATAAAGATAGTCAGAGAGAGTTTCTATCGCAGTGGTCCTATGACTCCTGGACACTCCAGTTCAGGACCCGCACTTCAAGACAGTCCCATTAGTTCATCCCTTATACCAAATTCTTCTCCAGAAACTCCATATGTACCTCCATCTGATGTTGATTTAAAGAAATTGTTTGATCCCATGTTTGATGAACATTATGAGCCAAGTGCTAATGAACTGACAATTCCTACTTCAGAGGCTGCTCATATTCCTATGAATGACGTCAATCCTTCAATCTCAAAGTCAAGAAGCGCCTGCTGCTGATCACTCTGTCTCATCAATAAATCATCAAACTTCGAGGGTACATCATGGAACTATGTCTGGTATCAATGATGAAGTTAATCCCTTTGATACTCCTGAAGATGCTCCATTTGAAAATGTATTTGCTCATGAATCTTCATCAGAACCATCTTCTTCAGGAGACATCGACTCTGCTACTTCAGTCCCTCAACCACTGCCACATGAACACCTCAGAAAATGGACTCACGATCATCCATTGGACAACATCATTGGAAATCCCTCTCGTCCTGTATCCATACGTAAACAACTTGCAACCGATGCCTTGTGGTGTTTCTTCAACTCCGTACTCTCTAAGATCGAACCAAAAGATGTTAAAACCGCCATGAATGAAGACAGCTGGTTCAATGCCATGCAAGAAGAAATTCATGAGTTTGATCGACTTGATGTATGGGAGTTAGTACCTGCTCCAGACTGTGCTATGACTATTGCTCTTAAATGGATCTTCAAAGTGAAACTTGATAAGCATGGTGATGTGTTGAAGAACAAGGCTCGATTAGTTGCTAAAGGATACCGTCAAGAGGAGGGTATAGACTTTGAAGAATCTTTTGCTCCTGTTGCTCGAATCGAGGCAATCAGAATCTTTTTGGCTAATGCTGCTAGTAAGAACATGGTAGTCTATCAGATGGACGTGAAGACGGCATTCCTGAACGGAGATCTTAAAGAAGTCGTCTATGTCAGCCAACCTGAAGGCTTTGTAAATCCAGAGCATCCTACCCACGTTTATCGTCTAAAGAAGGCTCTGTACGGTTTAAAGCAAGCTCCAAGGGCATGGTATGATACGCTATCAAAGTTTCTTCTATCTACTGGATTCAGCAAAGGAGCAGTTGATCCAACATTGTTCACAAGGAAGTCAGGCAAACATTTAATCCATGTTCAAATTTATGTTGATGATATCATCTTTGCTTCGACTAACCCCAATGTGTGTGACCGTTTTTTTTTAA